>JAANYP010004473.1:0-347500 GCA_020465985.1 Centrapalus pauciflorus | reverse complement strand
TATATATATAATCATTTATTTAATTAAAATATCAAAATATATATAGAATTCGGATCAACCCGGATTCGGATCCATCCGGATTCGGACTGGGCTGAACCGAATATGAGTGATCCGAAATACATCATCCGAACTCGGTTATCCGAGTTCGGACCACCTTTCGCCCGAAATGTTTCATCCGAAAATGGTACCATCCAAAGTCTAGGTTGGTCCGAAATGAACTCTAATTTAACTAATCCGAATTATGGGATCCGAGATGGGATCCGAATTGGACATCAAATCCGAATTCGGTCACATCCAAATTCGGATTCATGCCTTAGAATTTTCCCAGATTTTGTTCTTCATGTTCTTGAGTGTGTTCATACGAATTTTACATAAAATTTCACAAAACTCTATTTTATTAACATGCAACTAAAGATAATGTTATATTATCATTATTAGGTTGAGTTTATATCATTTTCCCTATCAAAAACATCATAATTTTATCAAGATCATCCAACTTATATATTTTTTGGTCAAGAACACAAATTTTCTCAAAAGTTCCGATTTCCTCATTATTTGGTTGATCCAAATCACAATTTTTGTTTCTATAACTTTTATATACTTCATTTCATCATAATCAACTAAAATCTTACACATGCATTACAAATTCCATGTTTTAATTTCTTGGTTTCGGTTTCACACAAAACCGAACCAAACATACATATATTTCGAAATTAAAGAAATTATTACCTCAAATCTTTGTAGTTTGATGATGTTGGTTGATTGTTGTAACCCTTTCTTGCATTGATTCTTCAATTAATGGACAATTTATGAGAATTTTGATAAATTTGGAGGTTTGGCCGTATGAAGAAGAAAAGAGAAGAGAGAGTATCAAATTCTTTAATTGTGATTAATGAACATTTAAATGTTCATTTTGGTTCTTTTTATATCCACTTAGCTCATTTGTGAAATTAACCCCCTATACTTTTGTATAATACATCTCTTTTTTAATATTAATCATCTTTAATAATTTAGAACATAAATATAATTTAATTAAATAATCTTAAACTTAATTAAATTACAAAATAAATAATGTAATTAAATTACATTATTGGATCAAACATAGAAATTAAGGTTAAGTCAAAAGCTAGGTTGTTACAGAATGGGCTCCACCACGCATAAACTTCGTCCCCGAAGTTAGCTATGTTCGAACAGACTTGGATACGTAGATTTCATAACATCTCTCGATTCCCAAGACTGATGCGAACCCTTGTGGTGTTTCCACTGGACGAGCACCATCTGTATCTCTTTATTACGAAGCTTTTTGGTCTTCGAGTCCAGAATACACTCCGGCTCTTCAACCACTCGAAGCTTCTCATCAATTTGCACATTAATGTGTGGTATCTGTACCTCTCTTTCTTCAGCTAGACTCTTTCGTAGATGACTAACATGGAATACAGGATGTATTCCAGCTAAGTCAGTTGGCAATTCAAGACGATAAGATTGATTTCCTATCTTTTCGACAATCTTGAACGGGCCGATGAATCTCGGAGCTAGCTTGTTCCTCTTTATGAACCGGACCACATTCTTCATTGGAGATACTTTCAGCATCACCCAATCGTTAACTGCAAAACTGATCGATCTGTGACGATTATCGTAATACGACTTCTGCCTGCTTTGAGCTTCAAGGATGTTCCTTCTGACAAGTTGAATCTTATCATGAGTCAACTGTAGAAGTGCCGGACCTGCTAAAGGTGATTCACCTGTTTCGCGCCAACAGGTGGGAGTTCTGCACTTTCGTCCGTATAAGGCTTCAAAAGGAGCCATCTTAATCGTGGAATGATAACTGTTGTTGTATGAGAATTCGACCAAGGGTAAATGGTCATCCCAGTTACCACCCAGATCAAGAACGTAGGCACGGAGCATATCTTCCAAAGTCAAGATAGTGCGTTCACTTTGGCCGTCTGCATTAGGGTGATAAGTTGTACTCATTGAGATTCGAGTACCCATCCCGTCTTGCAGTGCTTTCCAAAATCTCGAAGTGAAACGACTATCACGATCAGAGACGATAGGTTTTGGCACACCGTGACGTGAAATTACCTCGGTAATGTACATCTGTGCCAATCTATCAAGTGAGTATGTCTCTTTCATCGGTATGAAATGTGCTGACTTCGTTAATCGATCCACGACTACCCAGATGGAGTCGTGTTGTCTCTTGGTTTTTGGCAATTTCGTGACAAAGTCCATGGTTATATGCTCCCACTTCCACTCAGGAACTGGCAGTGCTTGCATATCCCCGAAGGGCTTCTGGTGTTCTGCCTTAACCATTTGACATACTATGCAGCTTTCAACGAATTGACCGATGTCTTTCTTCATTCCTGGCCACCAATAATCCGTTTTCAGATCGAAATACATCTTTGAGCTGCCAGGATGAATGGATAACTTGGACTGATGAGCTTCAGATAGAAGAGTGTTGCGAATAGAACCATATTTAGGAATCCAGATTCGGTTTCCCTTGAGACATTGAAGTCCCAAATGATTCATAGACAGAAATTGAAGTTGCCCTTTGAGATTTCCAGAACAGATGTTCTCTTCTTTCAATGCTTCAGCTTGAGCAGATCTAATGTCTTCGATGAGATCAGAAGAGAATACGATTGGAGTCAGGGCATAGCAACACTTTTCCGGATAGACTTTTCTACTCAATGCATCCGCAACCACATTGGCTTTGCCGGGATGATATAGGATCTCGCAATCATAGTCCTTGATAAGTTCTAAGGACCGACGCTGTTTCACATTTAGATCCTTTTGAGTAAAAAGATGTTTGAGACTTTTATGGTCGGTGTAAAGTTGACACCGAGTCCCATAGAGATAATGCCGCCAGATTTTTAATGCAAAGGTAACGGCAGCCAACTCAAGATCATGAGTTGGTGCACTTTTCTCGTAATCCTTCAATTGCCTTGAAGCGTAGGCAATGACTTTTCCCCTTTGCATGAGGACACATCCTAAGCCAGTACCAGATGCATCGCTATAGACAACGAAATCATCATTGCCTTCTGGTAAGGCTAGGATTGGCGCTTGAATGAGTTTCTGCTTCAGAATGTCGAATGCCTCTTGCAGTTTATCGGCCCATACGAAAGGTGTATTCTTTCGTGTTAGCATCGTAAGTGGCACAGCAATCTTCGAGAAGTCCTTAATGAATCGCCGATAGTAACCGGCCAATCCCAGGAAACTTCTAATTTCGGAGGCATTGCGAGGCGTTTGCCATTTTTGAACGGCCTCGACTTTGGATGGATCAACGGAGATGCCTTCGCCAGATACAACATGGCCAAGGAATTGAATCTATAAAGAAATCAAAGTAGAATTCAAGTTTTGAAACAACGAACGCTTTAAGAAATAACTCGAGACAATGTAAGATTTTTACCTGTCTAAGCCAAAACTCGCACTTTGAGAATTTTGCATAGAGTCTTTCATTTCTCAATAACTCTAGCAATTGACATAGATGAACAACATGATCAGCCTCCGTTTTGGAGTAAATCAGGATATCGTCTATGAACACGATAACTGACTTATCCAGCATTGGTCTGCACACGCGATTCATGAGATCCATGAACGCCGCTGGTGCATTCGTTAAACCGAAAGGCATTACGAGAAACTCGTAATGACCATATGTTGTGCGGAAGGCTGTCTTTGGAATATCTTCATCTTTAACTTTTAGCTGATGATACCCAGAACGAAGATCGATTTTCGAGAAGTAACTGGCTCCTTGTAGCTAATCAAATAGATCATCGATTCTGGGCAGAGGATATTTATTCTTGATTGTGACTTTGTTCAACTCACGATAGTCGATGCACATTCGGAGAGTTCCGTCTTTCTTCTTTACGAACAAGACAGGTGCACCCCACGGAGATGAACTCGGTCGGATAAATCCCTTCTCTAACAGATCTTGCAGTTGTTTTGACATTTCTTGCATTTCTGCAGGAGCAAGTCTGTAGGGGGCTTTAGCGATGGGAGCCGCACCAGGAACTAAGTCAATCCCGAATTCAACTTGTCGTTCCGGTGGCAGTCCAGAAATGTCATCAGGAAATACGTCTGGGAACTCACAGACGATCGGAATATCAGATACAGATTTCTTGTTGGCTTCCGAGGTGGATTCAGACGAGACATAACAAAGATAAGATTCGTGACCCTTTGAAAGATACTTTCGCGCTTTCTCAACCGATATAAAACAATGATCACCTTTACGCTTGTCTCCTTTGATCTCTAACACTCAGCCGTCTGAAGTCTTGATTCGGATAATTCGGCGGTTGCAGACGATTGTAGCCTCGTTGTTCGTTAACCAATCCATGCCGATGATGACGTCGAATTCTTTTAACGGTATCGGGATAAGGTCGAGATTGAATACAACGTGATTGACAAGTAAGGTGCAATTTCGGTAAACGGAATCAGCCATAACGTAATTGTTACTGGCTGTCTCTATATCGAGTATAACAGGAAGCTTCGAAGGAAACTTAGATAATCTTTGCGCAAAAGTAGTCGAGATATATGAACGACTTGCACCGGAGTCGAATAACACACGCGCAGGTATTGAGTTTAGTAAAAACGTACCGGTAACCACATCCGGGGTTTCTTTCGCTTCCTCCGCCGTTATTTGGAAGGCGCGGGTCCTAACAGTTGGAGTTGCAGCTGAGCTTTTCATTGTTGAACCTCCAGCTGATGATTGTGATTGACCTCGTTGTCCACTGTGGCACTGATACATGAAGTGTCCATGCTTTCCGCATTTAGCACAACCAAGACCTCGTTGGGGGCACTCTTCTCTACTATGGCCGATTCTGCTACACACATAACACGTGACGTCGTCTGGATTGCACAATCCCATATGCGATTTTCTGCATCTCTTGCAGAATCGTGGTTCATTTGTAAGCGAGTAAGCTTGAGCTTTTTGTGGCGAGCTGTACTATTGAGACTGCTGGGGTTGCTGAGTCTGAGATTTATTCGGCTTGAAGAATCTGCCAAATCGCTGCTTCTTTGGAGGAGATGGACAAGTCGGGTTCGTTGATGGAGCGTAGAGTTGATCGCCGTACTCTAAATATCCCCTTTCAATCTGCCTTGCCGCTTCAACCATTTCAAGATAAGAATTATACTTTATCGCGCTCATTGGGTGTCGATATCTCGGGTTAAGTCCTCCACGAAATCGGTTCATCTTTCTTTCTTCAGTAGCTACTTGATATGAAGAATATCCACAAAGCCGTGAAAATTCGTGCTCGTACTCGTCTACAGTCTTGGTGCCTTGGGTTAACTGCATCAGTTGAACCTCCATCTTGTCTTGTTGGTCAGCAGGACAATACTTTGCGTTGAACATTTCAAGAAACTGGTCCCATTCTAGAGTCTGGATGACCTCCTCACCATAAATACTTCGCTGGGTCTTCCACCAAGCACGGGCAGCACCCACGAACAGAGCAGATGCATAACTCACTTTCTTTGACTCCAAGCAATCAGAGATTCTGAAGATTTCTTCAGTATGGCTTATCCAATCCATCGCCTGGATTGGGTTGACTGTACCCTCGAAGTTAAGGGCACCGCTGGCTTTAAAATCCTTGAACTTACAGCCTTTCGGCTGCTCAATTTGGACATTCGGGGTAGAGTTATCAGAATCAGATTCATCATTCTGGATTTGTTTATCTTTTCTTTTATTCTTTTTGTCAGCACGTCTTTTTGCTTCGGCCTCATCTCTAGCCTGAAGCTGTTCTTGCATATTCTTGTTTTGTTGTTCAGTATGTTGAGCTAATAGTTGTTGCATCATTTCAAACATTTGTTGTGGGGTCATGTTGTTGGGAATATCACCTGATCCTGACATCTTCTACTGAAATTTAAAATCAATTAACTATCAGTTTATAGACTTAGATCTATGTACCCTTTTTCCCATCCTAACAGTCTGTACATCCTATCTCAGTTCAAACCACCTAAATGATCGATACATATGTATTGCTTCAGTTTGAGACCAAGTATTACTCTCGTAATACTTGATTCACTCAAACTATGGGCTCTGATACCATCCTGTGAAGACCTCCCCTTACGGGGCAGTCCTCAGAGTCTAGGTCCCACATCATGCAACACGATATCAATCATAACTAAGATAGAGTAATTTAAGTTGCGGAATTTCAGATTACAAGTACAAACATTAGGATAAATTTAATACAATTTTAGTTCAGATTACAATTTTCAAATTAAACTTATAAAGGGTACTAGACTAATCTAATTCATGTCATCATACAATCAAATCAAGTCTACCCAGACCACCACAATTATCATCTGCCAATCAGTACCGAAGGGTTTGTTGAGTAGTGATCTATAGAATACTTCAAACTTCATCTTGTAAGACCTAAGAACTAGGTCCGGCAGGTGACTTTCCTTTATCTTTTCCTGTAAAAAGGTCAAATAGCAACTGTAAGCATGGCTTAGTGAGAATATAGATTTTCAGATTCACATGCATTAATCAAGCGGATCATGGGTCAAAGCGTGATATGTCTGGACTGCCGCTACAGCCACTCATGATTGAGACATAGAATTCATAGAATTGGATGATGTTCAGCCCACGCTCACACTTTTAGTGGAAGCTATCCACTTATGCTGGGCTAGCTACCAGCGGTCTTCATGGGGGAACATCGGAGTGTCTATACCAAGTTCAATAGAACTGGTGAAATAGCATGGTCTAGAACAATAGACCGACAAGGCTAATCATGCTAAGCTGAATCAATATGTCGAAGATGCGAGTAATAATGAAAGCATAAGTCATCAAGGTCATGATAGCAATAAGCTCATATCAATATCTGAACGAAATTATAAATACAATGTCATGCGAAATGATAAGTCAAATAGCCATCATGATCCACAGGGCATCACCGAACCATGGTGTGCACAGGTCACAATCCAGCTGAGCATTCATGAATGTCAAATAATCTATCATCAACAATATATCTCAATCGGAAGTCTAGCATGCAAAAACTGAATATCTATAACTCACTGTTTCTGTAGTCTTTATCAAGCAGATTTATAATCCACCACCTGAGTTATCCCAGGATTTATCTTTAATCTTGATTTATCTGATCTCTGGCTTTTCTTTTTTTTAATCAGTGACCCACTTTCAGTATCTTTCAACCTTTAATTCTTTGTTTAGATTTATCTGAACCTGTCCAGAATAATTATCATATAATATCATTAGCTTTTAGCTTTTAAATCTTTATTTAATCTGATTCTGATAACTGTTAATCTTATAAATCTTTTATTTATTTATATTCTTTGTTTCATTATATTGTCAAAAGCTTTCTATATATATATACATATATATATATATATATATATATATATATATATATATATATATATAATCATTTATTTAATTAAAATATCAAAATATATATAGAATTCGGATCAACCCGGATTAGGATCCATCCGGAATGGGAAACCGGATTCGGACCGGGCTGAACCGAATATGAGTGATCCGAAATACATCATCCGAACTCGGTTATCCGAGTTCGGACCACCTTTCGCCCGAAATGTTTCATCCGAAAATGGTACCATCCAAAGTCTAGGTTGGTCCGAAATGAACTCTAATTTAACTAATCCGAATTATGGGATCCGAGATGGGATCCGAATTGGACATCACATCCGAATTCGGTCACATCCGAATTCGGATTCATGCCTTAGAATTTCCCCTGATTTTGTTCTTCATGTTCTTGAGTGTGTTCATACGAATTTTACATAAAATTTTACAAAACTCTATTTTATTAACATGCAACTAAAGATAATGTTATATTATCATTATTAGGTTGAGTTTATATCATTTTCCCTATCAAAAACATCATAATTTTATCAAGATCATCCAACTTATATATTTTTTGGTCAAGAACACAAATTTTCTCAAAAGTTCCGATTTCCTCATTATTTGGTTGATCCAAATCACAATTTTTGTTTCTATAACTTTTATATACTTCATTTCATCATAATCAACTAAAATCTTACACATGCATTACAAATTCCATGTTTTAATTTCTTGGTTTCGGTTTCACAGAAAACCGAACCAAACATACATATATTTCGAAATTAAAGAAATTATTACCTCAAATCTTTGTAGTTTGATGATGTTGGTTGATTGTTGTAACCCTTTCTTGCATTGATTCTTCAATTAATGGACAATTTATGAGAATTTTGATAAATTTGGAGGTTTGGCCGTATGAAGAAGAAAAGAGAAGAGAGAGAGTATCAAATTCTTTAATTGTGATTAATGAACATTTAAATGTTCATTTTGGTTCTTTTTATATCCACTTAGCTCATTTGTGAAATTAACCCCCTATACTTTTGTATAATACATCTCTTTTTAATATTAATCATCTTTAATAATTTAGAACATAAATATAATTTAATTAAATAATCTTAAACTTAATTAAATTACAAAATAAATAATGTAATTAAATTACATTATTGGATCAAACATAGAAATTAAGGTTAAGTCAAAAGCTAGGTTGTTACATGGTTCGAGAGAGTACCACCCATTATGCAGCGCACCAGAAGTGTGAAGACCTCCCCTTACGGGGCAGTCCTCAGAGTCTAGGTCCGACATCATGCAACACGATATCAATCATAACTAAGATAGAGTAATTTAAGTTGCGGAATTTCAGATTACAAGTACAAACATTAGGATAAGTTTAATACAATTTTAGTTCAGATTACAGTTTTCAAATTAAACTTATAAAGGGCGCAGGTCTAATCTAATTCATGTCATCATACAATCAAGATAAATCTACCCAAAACCACCACATTGTCATCTTCCAATCAGTACCAAAAAGGGTTTGCTGAGTAGAGGTCTATGAAAACTTCTGTCTTGATCTTGTAAGACCTAAGAACTAGGTCCGGCAGGTGACTTTCCTTTATCTTTTCCTGTAAAAAAAGTCAAATAGCAACTGTAAGCAAAGCTTAGTGAGAATATAGATTTTCAGATTTCATGCATTAATCAAGCGGATCATGGGTCAAAGCGTGATATGTCTGGACTGCCGCTATAGCCACTCAAGATTGAGACATAGAATTCATAGAATTGGATGATGTTCAGCCCACGCTCACGCTTTTAGTGGAAGCTATCCACTTATGCTGGGCTAGCTACCAGCGGTCTTCATGGGGGAACATCGGAGTGTCTATACCAAGTTCAATAGAACTGGTGAAATAGCATGGTCTAGAACAATAGACCGACAAGGCTAATCATGCTAAGCTGAATCAATATGTCGAAGATGCGAGTAATAATGAAAGCATAAGTCATCAAGGTCATGATAGCAATAAACTCATAGCATAATCTGAAATGAATAGTAAGTACAATGTCATGCGAAATGATAAGTCAAATAGCCATCATGATCCACAGGGCATCACCGAACCATGGTGTGCACAGGTCACAATCCAGCTGAGCATTCATGAATGTCGAATAATCTATCATCAACAATATATCTCAACCGGAAGTCTAGCATGCAAAACTGAATATCTATAACTCACAGTTTCTGTAGTCTTTATCAAGCAGATTTATAATCCACCACCTGAGTTATCCCAGGATTTATCTTTAATCTTGATCTATCTGATCTCTGGCTTTTCTTTTCTAATCAGTGACCCACTTTCAATATCTTTAAATCTTTAATTCTTTGTTCAGATTTTATCTGAACCTGTCCAGAATTTATCATATCATATCATTATAAATCTTTGGAATTTCATTGACTTGATTCTGATAACTCATAATCTTTTCAAATGTATTTTATGCTCAAATCTTGCATATAAATATCTCATATTTCATTTAATATTGCATAGTATTGGTTCTGAATTATATCTTTTATTAAGTCATAAAAACATATCTAAAAAGTTAGTTTATTAGTCTTAATTTCGGATCATAAAAATAACATCCGAATTCGCACCATCTGGGACCGACTCGGCGAGTCGTTTAAGGCGACTCGGCGAGTGGAGGTCCGAAATTCGGATCTTGGGTCGAATTCGCATGCATCCGAAAAGCATCATGATCCGAGATTAATCCATTCGAATTCGGGTCAAAACGGATTCGGATCACATCCGAACTCGAGTCAAACTGGATTCAGATCACATCCGAACTCGGATCTAAATCGAATTCGGATCCAATACTTAGAAATTTTAAGATAAATTCATGGTGTTCTTGGCGACTCGCCGAGTCGACTTGCAGGTTTGCAGGTCGGCCCATACGGGATTTTACCAAAAATTCACCAAACAAATTTCTTTTAACATGCAATTGAATCAAACGTTATATTATCAATTTTCGAGAGAGATGTGTACTCACTTGAAGTGATGTGTACTCACTTGAAAATATATTTATAATTTGAAATATAGTGTATATATATTTTAGGATAAATTAAAAATTTCGTCCCTGTACTTATATAAATATTATGGTTACAGTCCTTTTCATGACAAAATTACAATTACAGTACTTATAGTTGGCCTTTTGTTATGCTTTTAGTCTCTTTCTCCAATTTTTTTTAAAAAAATGACAATTCTACCCTTTTAACTTTATTTCAATTTTAGTCCCTAATCAAATATTTCTTTTATATTTCATTTTCTTAATGATTTGTTATTCTTTTATTATTTATTTAATATATTGTCTTATTAGTACTATTAAAATTTAATTGAAGTAATAAATTATTTAATATGTTTTATTTTCATTATTTATTTGACATTATTATTACAAGTATTATTATTATTTTATTATTGTATAAGTAATTACATAGAGCATTATGTGATGCGTGATTTCCTGCACTTAGAGTGTTCAAATTGGCGTGAAATTCAATCACCATCTGTGTAATGTTAATTAAAACATGTTCATGAAAAAGAATTTCAAAACAATTACTTTTAAGAGTGGTACATTCTGGTGCGCTATCTAATGGGTGGTACTCACTTGAAAATATATATATAATTTGAAATATAGTGTATATATATTTTAGGATAAATTAAAAATTTCGTCCCTGTACTTATATAAATATTATGGTTACAGTCCTTTTCATGAAAAAATTACAATTATAGTACTTATAGTTGGCCTTTTGTTATGCTTTTAGTCCCTTTCTCTAATATTTTTTAAAAAATAACAATTCTACCCTTTTAACTTTATTTCATTTTTAGTCCCTAATCAAATATTTCTTTTATATTTCATTTTCTTAATGATTTATTATTTTTTTATTATTTATTTAATATATTGTCTTATTATTACTATTAAAATTTAATTGAAGTAATAAATTATTTAATATGTTTTATTTTCATTATTTATTTGACATTATTATTACAAGTATTATTATTATTTTATTATTGTATAAGTAATTACATGACTAAGTGGTAGTAATTGAAAATAGCTTGTATATGACTAAATTTAATTTATTGAATTGTTGTTAATTATTGTTATAAATATTATTGTTCTTACAATTAAATTCTATATCTTTTTATGTAGATTAACATTACTATTCATAATCTATGTAGAATATTATGTTTCTTATATATTTCATATATTTTTATGTTTATTATACAAATCTATATCTTTTTTGTAGATTAACATTACTATTCATTGTGTTTTTGGTATATTTATATACCAGTTGCATACCAAGTGTTCGATAAAATGTCTAAATGAAATCTTTTGTTTCAATGTGTTTTTGGTATATTTTATCATTTAATCTACGTAGAATATATGATATTTGACATTCTACATGACATTCTACATAGATTGCATAACATTCTATGTAGATTGTATGTCATTCTACGTAGATTGAATGTCTTCTACGTAGATTGAATGTCATTCTACGTAGATTACATGACATTCTACGTAGATTGTACATAGAATATGTTCGTCGATACTCTACGTAGATTGCATGTCATTCAACGTAGATTGAATGTCATTCTACGTAGATTAACAATTTTATTCTATGTATTTTTGGTATATTTTATATCAGTTGCATACCAAGTGTTTGATAAAATGTCTAAATGAAATCTTTTTTTTTTTTTGTTTCAATGTGTTTTTGATATATTTTATCATGTAATCTATGTAGAATATATGATATTTAACATTTTACACGACATTCTACATAGATTGCATGACATTCTACGCAGATTGCATGACATTCTACATAGATTGAATGCCATTCTATGTAGATTGAATGTCATTCTACGTAGATTGCGTGTCATTCTACGCAGATTGCATGACATTCTACGTATATTGTACATAAAATATGTTCGTCGATACTCTACATAGAATATGACAGATTCAGTTTCAATGTTTTATAATGAAGATTATTTGTAAAATATTAGATATATATGAATGTAATAGTATTAGATGTTTTACATGATAATCTACGTAGATTACATGATAATCTACAAAGAATACATGATACAAGACTACTTATAAAAAATCACACATAATCTATGTAGAATGTTATGTTTCTTATATATTTCATATATCTTTTTGTTTCTTATACATTTCTATATCTTTTTATGTAAATTTACATTAACATTCAATGTGTTTATAGTATATTTTATCATATAATCTATATAGAATATATGATACTTGACATTCTACATGACATTCTACGTAGATTGAATGACATTTCTTCGTAGATTGCATGTCATTCTACGTAGATTAATGTCATTCTACGTAGATTGCATGACATTCTACGTAGATTGTACATAGAATATGTTCGTCGATACTCTACGTAGATTGCATGTCATTCTACGTAGATTGAATGTCATTCTAGGTAGATTGAATGTCATTCCACGTAGATTGCGTGACATTCTAGGTAGAGTATCGACGAACATATTCTATGTACAATCTACGTACATTGGACAGATTCATTTTCCATATTTTATAATTAAAATTATTTGTAAGATATTATATTTATAATGAATGTAATAGTTATTAGATGTTTTACATGATAATATATGTTGATTACATGACAATCTACGTAGATTACATCATAATCTACATAGAATATAATACAATGCTACTTGTAAAAATCACACATAATCTATGTAAAATGTTATGTTTCTTATATATTTAATATATTTTTATGTTTATTATATATTTCTATATCTTTTTATGTAGATTAACATTACTATTCAATGTGTTTTTGGTATATTTTATCATGTAATAATCTACGTAGAATATATGATAATTGACATTCTACACGACATTCTACGTACATTGCATGTCATTCTACGTATATTGCATGTCATTCTACGTATATTGCAAACCATTTTACGTAGATTGCATGTTATTCTACGTAGCTTGCATGTCATTCTACGTAGATTGAATGTCATTCTACGTAGATTGAATGTCATTCTACGTAGAATGCATGACATTCTACGTAGATTGTACATATAATATGTTCGTCGATACTCTACATAGAATATGACATATTCATTTTTCATGTTTTATAATGAATATTATTTGTAAGATATTAGATTTATAATGATTGTAATAGTTATTGGATGTTTTACATGATAATCTACGTAGATTACATGATAATCTATGTAGATTAAATGATAATCTAAATAGAATATAATACAAGACTACTTGTAAAAAATAACACATAATCTATGTAGAATGTAATGTTTCTTATGTAATTCATATATTTTTATGTTTTTTTATACATTTCTATATCTTTTTATGTAGATTAACATTACTATTCAATGTCTTTTTGGTATATTTTATAACAGTTGCATACCAAGTGTTTGATAAATGTCTAAATGAAATCTTTTTCTTTGTTTCAATGTGTTTTTGATATATTTTATCAGGTAATCTACGTAGAATATATGATATTTGACATTCTACACGACATTCTACGTAGATTGTACATAGAATATGTTCGTTAACATATTCTATATAAAAAAATAATATATATAGACATATAATATTTCTATATAAAATACGTTATTTTTTTTAGCAATTAAATAATTTTCTATATAGATAATTTTTTTTTTATAAAAAACGTTTTTTACTTTAAAAATCAATTATAATGAAAGAAAAATAAAATGAAAATGAAAAAAAGTAAGAGAGAGAAAGAGAAAAAACAGATTGTTTTTCTTCCAAAAATACCATTTTCACACATTTTCAAGATTCTCCACTATCAAAGTTCAAAATAATTACAAAATTGTCATCCAATATATCAATCATTGATTATCATTAATCTAAAGGCCATAAAAGGTTCTTAGGTTCCACATTTTTTATGGTTCTTAGGAGAACCCTCCCCTATATATATATATATATATATATATATATATATAGACACACACACAAACAATTTTTTTTAAAATGAAAAGTAAAAAAAATTAAAGTAAATGTATATATAGTTGAATAAATATTTAAACTTACTTGTAATATTAATAATAATTCAATTTATAAATATACAAATACATTTACATATGCACACACATTATTTTAATTAAATTCTTGTAATAATTAATAAAAAAAAATATATCTAATAAATAATAATAACAATAATAATAATAATAATAATAATAATAATAATAATAATAAAAGAAGATAACATATAAAAAATGATACTTTATTTAAATTGTAACAATAGAAAAAGACTGAATATCAAATAAATAGGATAAAAGGTAATCAAAATAATATAAAAAAGAAATTAATTAGTTGTGGACCAAAAATGAAATTATTTATTTACCCATGTATTACATGTGGTATGTTAAAAAATTTATTGTTTTAAAATACATACAATCTTAAAATATTACTTATGAATTTATGTATTAAAAATCATAATAATAAAGAAATGTTAATATTAAAATTGAATCAATTAAGCATTCAAAAATATTTACATGAGAATACATAAAATTACCAAAACTAATTTATTTACAATTTATGTTATTACTTTAGAAAAAAATACTTTTATATATATATATATATATATATATATATATATATATATATATATATATATATATATATATATATGTATGTATATTTTAATTATTACAAATGCAAAATGTTTTTTTAAATCAATATGGATCGAGAAATTTTATTTACACAATTATTTGTAAGACACGGTTGACATATTGAATGAAAAGAAGTAGCCGCCACTTTTAATATTCTCTCAAACATTTTTATTGTTCTTTCATCATTACACAATTATTGAGTTGACATTCTTCTTGTGAGTGATAAAGAATCATTTATGTGCTGATTGCTATTGGGAATACATATTTACAATTGGTATCAGAGCCCAAAAGATGGATTTCAACTTGCATTTTTCAGATTCTGCTGGGTTTTCTTCTTGTTCTTCGAGTTCTTCATCATTTCATCGGTTAGATCTTATTTTTCTCTGTTTTTCTGCGTTTCTTGTGTTATTATTGTCTTATAATCATCACCATATCATCATATACTGATTTCGAGTACATTCACTTCCATATTTCCATAAAAAATCATCAAGAATCGGAGTTTTAAATCTTTCAAAAATATGGGTTTTTAGTGGGTTTTTAGCTTGTTCTTTACTGTTTTTAAGTGTTTTGAGGTATTTTAAATCACCAAAAGTGTTTAAAATAGTTTATCAATCATTTAGAAATGTTTTTTAGGCTTTAAAACTGATAAAATCGAGTTCTGCTCAGTTCTGCCTTAGAAAACTGCTAAAACCTGCTGTAATTCGGACCTGTTACTGTAGCACTTCGGACCGTTTAGGAACCCAATTCGGACCAATTACCACCCTAGTTCGGACCACACTTCGGTCCAATTCGGACCATTTTTAGGTGAATTTCGGACCTCCATCTGCCTATTTCGGACCCCACTTAGGTCCCATCCGAACTTCGGACTATCCGAAGTTCAGATCAGGCATTTCCATTTTACTATTGTGGACTTGTTCTTAAATTTTTAAAATTTCAATTCGGACCATATCCATTTCGGACCATCTGAACTCGGACCACCCGAATTCGGTCCCCACCTGGACATTTTTCTAAGCCCTGTCCACTGTTCACCCGAATTCGGTTCCCTCAGTTCCATCCGAAGTCGTGCTGTCCATCCGAATCCGGTTCCACCCAATTCGGTCCTTCAGACTTCCCCCCATCCGAATCCGTATTTCATCCGAAATCCAAGCCATCCGAATTAGGTCTTCATCCGAATTAGGTCTACATCCGAATTCGTCCTTCATCCGAATCATAAGCCCATCCGAATTACTGTTCATCCGAATCATAAGCCTATCCGAATTACTGTTCATCCGAATCATAAGCCCATCCGAATTACTGTTCACCCGAACCCAGTCCATCCGAATTACCCTTTCATCCGAAATCAGTACTATTCGTCCTAAGTCCAGCCCATTCGTGTCAAGTTTCCACCTTTAAGATCTTCACTTTTTTCTCAGCACACATCATCATGTCTCGCGAAGCTCTCGTACTCGGATATGAGAAAAGACCACCTGTTCTCTATCCAGATGAGTATGAACAATGGAAATCCCGGTTCCTTAAATTCGTTGGAATGCAACCGCTTGGGAATTTAATGCTTCAGTCCATCTCCGAAGGTCCCGTCACTACTATCAGGAGATAGCAGCCCGACCTGAGGCTGACCCCCCTGTCTTAGCTTCAAAAGTTGAACGAGAACCGGCCAATGACGCCGAAAGAGACAGACAGCATGCCGATAAGAGGGCAGAATACTTAATCTATTAGGCCCTCCCCACTGATATTCTGGTTGGCGTAGACAGCAAAATGTCTGCCAAGGAAATGTGGGACGAGTTGGAAGTTCAGATGCTGGGGGCAGATCTCGATGACCGTGCCAAGATTGAGGAGGCCAAGGCTAAGTTTACAGAATTCCGCGCAAAAGACGGGGAATCTCTGCAAGCCACGTTTACAAGGTTCTGTGCGGTCCTGAATGAGTTGAACAAACTGCACATATAGAAGGATAGGGATGACATCAACATCCAGTTCTTTGCCGCCTTAGCCCCCGAGTGGCAGCTTGCTTGTCGGGCCACGAAACGAGTCCTGAACATTCCTGAGGTATCCATCAACGTCGTCTTTAAGGAGCTCAAGAAGTATCAAGGGGATGTAGATCAACAAAAACTGATGGCGAATCAATTGGCATCGTTACTGTTATCAGCCAATACCGGATTGAAACCCAATGATTCACTCGCCTTGATCACCAACAAGAATATTCCGACACCTTCCTTTGCTCCAGGTTCATCATCATCGCAGTGCAGGTATGCTTCTCCTCCACGTGAGGTATTTGATGAGGAAGAGGCTTCTATACAGGAACAAATAGCCTAGTGGACCAACCGTCTCCAACAACGACGGATTTCCAACAAGACTAACAATCAACTCCGTTTTGACATCGGTCCGCGGAGGTACTCTGATGATAAAAGGGATGAACGACGCGATGATTATCGCAGGGATGATTACTGAAGGGATGATCGCGACGACAGGAGGTATGACGACAGGCGCGACTATCGAGATGATCGCCGTTATGAAAGGCGAGACGATAGGCGCGACGATCGAAGGGATGATAGGCGGAACGATCGACGGGATGATCGTAGGGATGACCGCCGAGATGAGCGGAGAGAGCCTGAAAGAAGGGATAGAAGAAGAGATGACAGTAGAGAGCATCGCCGTGCCGATAAGCGGCCGGCGGAGAGAAGAGATGAACGGCCAAGAGCAGATGAGCCGAAAGCCGCAGATGAGCGTTCTGCTACAAGTGTGGTAAACCGGGCCACTTTGCTCGGGAGTGCAAGAATAACTTTGACAGAGACGTCGCCTACTACGAGAGGAAACTGGAGGCCGCCAAGAAAAGAACGGATGCGTTAGCCCTCGTCGCCCAGGAAGACTACTGGGATGCTGAAGACACCGACGAGGAGGATGACAAGGGCAAGAATTGTTACATGGTTGATTGTATTGGGTTGGAGAACTGTGCTGTTTCCACTGCTGAAAATTCAGATCATGCTGCTGAGGGGGAGACATTGAAAAATCCACCAGCATGTCTGATGACCACAACCAACGATCCCGAATGCTCTACATCCGGTTCTGAGTCAAATGAGGTATATTCCTGTTACATTCCTGCACATGTAAATAATTTATTTGTAGATAATGAATGTACACTGCACACACATATTCTTGATCTACAAGCTAGATTAAATGCTGAAACTGCAAAGTGTGTACAGGCTGAACATCAAGCTCAAACTCTAAAAGAATCATCTGAATTATATCATTCAAAGTGGTTAACTAATCATAATGTTATAAAACAGATGTTAATAGAAAAAGTAGATGTTCAGGATAGGAATATATATCTTGAATCTTGCATGGACACGCTATCAAAAGAAAAACTCTCTTTAAAAGAAGAAATTTCTGTACTTACAAAACAGTTAGATGCGGTAAATATGGAAAATATAGACAGTTTAGAAAAATACAAAATGATTGAAGAAGAAAGAATAAGTTTGTACTCAAGAATAAAGACCCTTGACGATGCAATTTTAAAAAGGGGTCAAACAGAACAAACTATCCACTTAAATCAGCCCAAAAAATTAGGTTTTACCATTCTAAACAAGGAATTGGTTTTAAAAATCCTAAATATTTGGAAAAAGCACAAAATGTTTTACCTTTATTTTATGACATGAATTATATGGGAGCCGGTCTTAAATCTTTCTTTTTTGAGTCATCAAAAGAAGTTTTAAACCAAGAAAATGAGAAACGTGTCACTCGTAAAGATTAAGAAATTTCTTTTCAATATGAAGAAATTAACGAGAGTTATTCTTCTAGAGTACCCACTTTAGAGGAAGACTTCTTGTCAACTTATTCAGAAGCTGAATTGAAAACAGAAACCGTAAAATCAACTCCTCAACTTTATATTCCTGCAAAAGTTCTTCAACAACAAATCACTATTTTAGAAAATGAATTGAAGTCATCTCAAAAGAAAGCACTTGATCTTCAAGATGCTCTTCTTAAGAGCGAAGAAGAATTTGTAAATCAATCTTTTCAACAATCTGTGGAAGTTATTGTCTACAGAGAAAATTTTGAAATGGTTTCACAAAAATTGAAAGATCTTTCAAAAGAACAAACAGTTTCTCATTCCACAAAATTTCTATATGTGTTATCAAATAAAGGTAAGGCCAAAGCTGAAACTTCTTCTGTCATTTATAAAGGTGAGTGTTCAAAACCTTTTAAAAATGAGGTTTCTAAAAAGACTCAGATCAAATCCAAGTCTTTTAAGAAACCCACTCACCAACAAAAATAAAATGTTGTCAAGTCTAAATCTTCCATGCTTACTGACTCTAATCGTTTTGTTCCTACAGATCATATAAGAAGAGTCCCAAAAACCACCATGCTGGATTTTACGAGTTTTTTTGTGAAGAAGGCTTTAATGCCAAATGAATTTGTTACTAGAGATAGGATGTCTGTAATCTCTAAAGACAATTTATGTAACAATGTGTGTGACAATGCTTGTAATGATGTACCGAATTCTGTTGTTCCTTTAAAGTACTCTTTCAGTGATTTATTTAATCTATGTCCAACTCGATATAGACGACAGGTTCCTGAAATGAATGCTTTCGTGCCGTATCCTGTTAAACGAATTTGGAAAAAGAAAACAAAAAATGTTGCATCATCGGCCTCAAATAAAATTGAGATTTGTCCGTTGCCAAGGCCCAAAACCAAAGCAACGGTCAAAAAGGTCTCAAAAAGACAAAAACCAAAGGCAATTTCAGCGCCTAAGGTTCCAAAGCCCAATAAATCCAATCTTCAATGGATTCCAAAGGGTTATGCATCCGGACCACACACAAATGCTAAATGGGTTCCTAAAACTGTACACGTGCCATATAAATCTGGAAATCCTAACAAAAAGGGACCCATATTGAGGTGGGTACCCAGGTTGTGTGATCTTTATGCAGATGGTTCTTGGTTACTTCTGATCAAGACCCGTTCTTCAAAGAAATGGCTTCTAGTTACCATAGACTAGGACTCGTTCTTTTGCTTATCGGTTGTGCTTAAACCGACACGTTTGGCTTCTGTGCACACAGCCCAGGACCAGGTCTTATCTCATTATGTTTTCTGAACATCTCGGTTCAGAACACGGTTTGATTATGAATTAAAAATGGATGTGTTTGAATGCATATAGATTTTCATTGTACAAATTTATTTGCTTTTCAGGCGAAGTCCATTTGGTATATGGATTCGGGTTGCTCCAAGCATATGACGGGAAGAAGAGAATTGATGTCCAATGTTGTTGAACAGTATTGCGGAACTGTAAAATTCGGGAACAACCATCAGGCTCACATCAAAGGATACGGGGACTTAGTTCTAAATAATCTGGTCATCAAGGACGTTGACTATGTTGAGGGGTTATCACATAATCTTTTTAGCATATGACAGCTCTGCGACAAAGGACTAGAGGTAACTTTTAGAGCTAAGAACTGCAGTGTTAAGAGTATGGATGGAAAAGAAATCCTAACAGGTTCCCGAAACTCTAACCTCTACACCATTGACGTAGCTAAGCTAATAGTGAAGGATAACATTTGCCTACTATCAAAAGCCTCTTCAAAAGACTCTTGGTTGTGGCATCGAAGATTATCCCATTTGAACTTTGATAATATCAATAAGCTGGCTGCGAAACAATTGGTTAAAGGTCTTCCTGAATTGCGCTATGAAAAGGACCATCTGTGTGGAGCTTGTGAGAAAGGAAAAATGAAACGATCATCTCACAAACCAAAGCCCGAACCATCAACAAAAAGAGTATTGGAGTTACTTCACATGGATTTATGCGGACCGATGAGGACTCAAAGCATAAACGGGAAACGATATGTGTTGGTTATCGTTGACGACTATTCACGATATACCTGGGTCAGGTTTTTGCATTCCAAGGACGAGACAGCTCAAGAAATCATAGATTTTATCAAGAGTGTCGAGACCCAACAGCAGCTGTCAGTGCAATCAATCAGATCGTATAACGGCACGGAGTTCAAGAACTCGGTAGTTGAGGGCTTCCTTCGATCCAAAGGTATTCAGCATCAATACTCTGCTGCTCGAACACCTCAACAAAATGGGGTCGTGGAAAGGCGTAACCGTACGCTTGTGGAAGCCACTCGTACAATGCTCACATAATCGAAGCTACCTCCGTTCTTGTGGGCCGAAGCCGTATCAACAGCATGCTATACACAAAATCGCTCCATTATCCATAAGCGCTTTAACAAAACTCCTTACCAACTCTTTTTGAATAAAGTACCATTTATCAAGTACTTACGTGTATTTGGTTGCAGGTGCTATGTGCTGAACGACAAAGACAACCTCGGGAAGTTTAACGAAAAGGCAGATGAAGCGATCTTCATTGGATACTCATCCAACTCGAAGGCGTATCGCGCATTCAATACCCGAACCAGAACAGTCAATGAAAGTGTGCATGTCACATTTGATGAGTTGGCTGAACTGGCACCCGAAGTTGATCAATCAGGACCTCGCATTACTCAAATGCCTGGAGACTCTTCTAATAACCCCATTTCTTTTTCTTTTTCTAATTTGGTTAATTTGTTTGATCCTTTTTATGTTGAATTTTTCGGTCCTAACGCTAGTGTTTCTAATGTTGTCAATAATGTAGGTAATCCTTCCAGTTCAACTGCGCCACAAAGTTTCTCCGCTCCATCTTCATCAACATACCCTCATCCATCTACATCATCCACCGACACATCCACAGTTGAATCTACTCCTATAATACCCTCACATATAATACCAACAATTCTTCCTTCACCTAAACACTCGGGAATCGAACCGGAACCAGTGGTACCATCATTTGAAACCATTGACCATGAATCTTCATCCATCCCCACATTAACCACAGAGGTTCCATCCCGAGCACCCCTTCCTCATGAGATTAAATGGACCCGAAGTCACCCAACAGATCAAATCATTGGTGATGTTTCAACAGGAGTCCAAACTCGTAGGGCGTCTGCTAATGAATGCCTCTTCGCATCATTCCTTAGTATGATGGAGCCCGCTCGTGTGGATGAAGCCCTATCAGATCCAGATTGGATAGTTGCAATGCAAGAGGAACTCAACCAGTTTGAACAGCTAAGAGTATGGCGGTTAGTTCGCAAACCAAAAGACCATACAATGATCGGAACAAAGTGGATCTTTAAGAACAAATGAGATGAGAACGACATTGTGATAAGGAATAAAGCAAGACTTGTTGCCAAAGGCTACCGACAACAAGAAGGGATAGATTAATGACGAGACCTTCGCTCCAGTTGCACGGATCGAAGCAATCAGAATCTTCTTGGCGTACGCGGCACACAAAGACTTCAAAGTGTACCAAATGGACGTCAAGACTGCCTTTCTAAACGGTGAACTTAACGAGGAGGTGTATGTTGAACAACCACAAGGCTTTGTTGACGCACATAAACCTGACCATGTTTATGTGCTAGATAAAGCCCTCTATGGTTTAAAACAAGCACCTCGAGCATGGTATGATAGTCTTTCAAATTTCCTTATTTCTGCCGGTTTCTATAAAGGTGTGGTGGACACAACTCTGTTCACAAAAAGGGAAGGCCCACATATAATGCTAGTACAAATATATGTCGACGACATTATATTTGGATCTACTGACAGTAATTTTTGTAAGGATTTTTCAGCCCTAATGGAGTCCAGGTTCGAGATGGGTATGATGGGGGAAATGAACTTTTTCCTCGAATTACAAGTCAAACAACTTGAGGATGGGATTTTTGTGAACCAGTCGAAATATACTCTTGACATTCTCAAGAAGTATAAGTTAGACTCTTGCACGAGTATCGCAACTCTCATGGCCTCCAACTGTAAGTTAGACACCGATCCTTCTGGGAAAAGTGTTGATAATACAACTTACAGAGGGATGATAGGATCCTTACTATACTTGACTGCCAGTAGGCCGAATATAATGTTTTCAACATGTCTTTGTGCTAAATTTCAGGCCGACCCAAAAGAATCACACCTAACTGCGGTAAAACGCATTTTCCGTTATCTTAAGGGTACACCCGAACTTGGTCTATGGTATCCAAAGGGAACCGATTTCGATCTTACCGCGTTTTCAGATACTGATTTTGCAGGTTGTAGAGTTGACAGAAAAAGCACGTTGGGAGGAATACAGTTTTTAGGAGATAGACCGGTGAGTTGGTCTTCCAAAAAGCAGAATTGTGTTTCCACATCTACAGCTGAGGCTGAGTATGTAGCAGCTGCAAGCTGTTGCTCTCAAGTGCTGTGGATGAGAACACAATTACGCGATTATGGATTCTCACTCACCAACATCCCAATTTACTGTGATTCTCGAAGTGCAATTGCCATCTCTTGCAATCTCGTGCAGCACTCTCGAACAAAACACATAGATATCAGGTATCATTTTATTAAAGATCACGTAGAAAAGGGAACCATTGAGTTGTATTTTGTTGGCACGGAATATCAACTTGCGGATATATTTACTAAAGCTTTAGACAAACCTCGTTTTCAGTTTTTAGTATCCCATATCGGCATGTTGAATCCGCCTTCCAATTCAAATATCAGATATTGTCTTAAATAATTCTATTTCAATCTATCAGGATTGAAATTCCTTTATTTTAGAAAATATCTGTTATTTAAATTTAAGGATTGTGTCACAACTTTGAAACTCAATATTTCCTTATCTGTGTACATTTTCAATAATTAATGATCCTAACAAATTGCTGTGTGAATTGTTTATCACGGAGTGGGACGAAAACAATATCCAGGTTTGTCTGTATTTCTAAAAGGCTAAAAAGGGTTGACGAGCTTAATCTGAAAAAGAAAAGGAAAGGAACATGTATCTATTTGAGGGGGAGTATAGTTAGGATATTAATTTTTATAATTCTTTATTTCTTTTTAATTTCTTATAGTTAAATTTTAAATTTTAGGTTGGTCATATTTTTATTTAATTTTAAGTTTAATTTAATAGGTCAGAAAATCCCAAAAAGATTTTAAATTTCAAATTTATCAAAACGCCAAAAATATTTTATTTTATTTTATTTTATTTTTGTCTTAACTTAAATACTAAAAGAAAATATCAAAAATATTTTATTTTGTTTTTGCTTATTTTTTGTTTCAAAGGAAAATACAAAAAGATGTGATAAATTGGGCCAAATTTTTTTTCCATTAAAAAAAAAATCTTGTTTCAATTTTTGTCTAAAAGCCTAAAGTTATTAGTTGTGTGTGTGTTGTGTTGCAAAACCGCCGGCCCATGTTCCATTTTGGGCGCGGATCTAACAGACCCGACCCGACCCATCACCCTTTATAATGGGCGGGTCAACGGTCAAAGTCATCACTTTCTTCTTTCTTAAGTTTCCAACCATCTTCTTCTCCTTTCTTCTTTCTCTCTGCCGACGCGAAACCACCGCCCACATCCACCATAACCACCGATTCAAGCTTTGTGCAACCTCGTTTGTTCTCCGTTTTTCGTACATTTTTCGACTTCGGCACTACCAGGTAACATATTTCTAACTTTATTTCAGCATTTATCTTCTTAAATTGTGTTTTTGATTTTCAAATTTTAGTAGGTTTTTTACTTCGGTTTTTGCTAATTTTAGGTAGTTTAATGTGTTATATTTACTTAGTAGTAGTTAGATAAAATGTTCCTTAGGTTGTTTTAGATTAGGATCTGTAATTTCATGCATTTTTGTTAAGTTTCAACTGTTCACGTTTATTTTTTGCATGAACTCATTAACTGCTCTCATCCATTTCGGATGTCCGAGTTCGGACCATCATCCGAATTCGGACGTCCCACTTAGTTTAATTTTTTCAATTTTTCAACCATCCGAAACCAGAATTCGGTCACTGTAGATCCGAATTCGGTCCTTAAGGAATTTTGAAAATTAACTTAAGTCTCATTGCATCATCACTGTGCATCCGAACTCGGATTGGATCCGAATTCGGTTCCCATCCGAGTTGGGTTCCTTGTCATTCCTGCATACATAACATTTCCATCCGCACCTCATCCGAATTCGGACCATGCTCGTGCACCATCCGAATTCACCTCACATACACATTGCCACGTACAACCATTTCGGACCCCCATCCGATTCGGCCACTCGTGTCAACTCATCCGAATTCAGACCCCACACATACCTTTCATGCATCATCCGGATTTTGGCCTGATCCGAATTCGGTGACACTGTTCATCCGAATTCGGACCATCCGAAATCCAACACTTAGCATTTTTCAAATTTTTTCATGTTTGCATTTTTTTATATATAAATTCAAAAACACAAAAATATTTTCCTCAAAGTGCACCATTGATTAGAGTTAGGACTAGTGTTTGAGTGAAAAAGTCTGGTCTAACATCGGTCTCTTAACGATTGACTTTGAACTTTATTAGTAGAATTTTATTCTACTAATAAAGACCCGATGCTAAACAGATCAGGCAGTTCCTATTTCACACTAATCTAGACTTCACATCAATGCCTTATAAGTTAAAGTCTTCTTATTCTAACTCTGATGCACCTTGCAGGATGATGGAACCAGCAGTCATTCTTACCATACCCCATCCCCCCATCCCAAATAATAACGCCCAACTACAAGAACAATCCATCCTCCCCAACGCCGAGTTTGTCGAGTTTATTCCACACAACTGGCAGCTCGACGTTTCCATCCTAACCAAAGAACCCCAAACCCTTGCATTTGACATCCTTACTCGCCACCCCATCTATTACGCCTTATCTACCGCCATTGCTGTTCCCCAGATCTATCTGCAACAATTCTGGAACAGGCTACAATACTTTCCTGACCCCGAACCTCACTTTACATCCACCATCGACTGTGTTCCAATCAAACTCACCATATCCACCATCCGCCACATCCTTCACCTACCCGCCGAATTCTACCTACCAACCCGCGAACATTTTGATCCCAACCCATCCATCACCGAAACCCTAGCTGAAATTCAAACACTGGGTTATGATGGCCCTCTTTCCAAACCCTCAGATTTCCGCACAAAAAATCTTCAATCTCACTGACGGATCCTCTTTGATGTAATCAACAAATGTTTCACCGCGAAGCATTCCGGCCATGACTCTGCCTCGGCTCAGGTACTAGCCATGTTCACTGGCTTTGCCTTTGACCGACATGTGGATTATGCTGCTTTCCTTTTCGACGAATTACGAAGAGTCCATGTGGAGGGGGGCACCAAGAAAGGAAGAAAATATATCCCTCTACAGCGGTTTCTGCAGATAATCATCCAGTATGCCATGGACCATGATGATGATATTCACGAACGTCTTGAGGCGGACGTCTACCCCACAGTGGCAATTCAAAAGTTAACTCTGCCAAAGGGGGCCCCCACAGTGCCGATAATGAAAATACCTCTTTCTCTGCTAATGAGGTCAATGGGGTTGGAACGGGTTCGGGCATATATTCAAGAGTGTTATCCAGATGAGTCTCAGTCAGAACCGTCTGAGACTAGCCAATCCGAAGGTGAGGCGAGCATGAGTGAGGATGAAGGAGCTCGGGTGGAAGTTCAACAATCTCTGGGTTCTGGTGAGAGGGAGCCTGTGTTAGTGAGGGAGGAAGCAGGCGGTGAGGCAGCAGAGACGGCGGATTCAGAAAGAACCGTCTCTGTCGTGCGAGTGAGGGATATGCAATCTGAGGGTGAACCAAGCCCAATCAACCGCACTCTCCATCATAAGACCGTCAGTCCAACGGTCGAAATAACCACCACCACCCACTTGGTTTCCCCTCAAAGGGAAACCACTTCATTCCACGGGGTCATAGCACATACTCCATCGCCCTCTCATTCGGAGAGTGGCGGTGTTGAAAGAGGTCACACTCCTCCCCAAGTGACCGAACTTCCTTCTTTCACGATTCCATCCCCCAATATACAAACACCGCACGATGCCTCCGTGGCATCCCCAAGAGCTGCCTCCGTGGCAGCTCCTCAAACTTCCGGATCTGAGCGTCCTATACAGGAGTCAGAAATGACGGAAGGAAGACCGGGAGTGGCTCAATCAATGCCATTCACTTCCGGCCATCTCCCAATCAATTTGGAAATGTTAACGGCTGCTCTATGTGTTGCCGGCGTGATTACCCGGGCTGACCTGGATGCCCAAAGGGAAGCTGCCGAGGAACGTCACACCGCCCTACTTTCACTCGTAAAGGGTAAGGGTGTCGCTTCCGGAGCTGCCACTCCACCAGGACCCCATTCAGTCCAACTTCAGATAGCAGAGCTCTCGGATAAGATCGATGCACTTAACCGATTAATTCTTAAAGTCCAAGAGCAGTTAAATTCCCGAATGGACCGCCTCGAGTCGGCGGTAATCGAACTACAGTGCCGCCCTCAAGCAGAGGCCCCAAAAAGAAAGCATGACGATCGGGACGACCTTGATCGTCATGAGGGGGTGAAAAGGCAAAAGGTTCAGCATGAGGATCCCGTGATGTTAATAGGGGGAGCAGAGACCACTGAAGGGACAGATTTTCAGGGGTCAGGGGAACAGAGGCAGGAGGCTCAGGATTTCCTAATGATAGAAGACGAGCCCATGTTCGAGGGTCCAGCTCCACTGGATCTGATGACAGCAATGGTAGAGTTCGAGGAACCTCATGAGAAAGTTGAAATCATTTTGGTATCTGATTCAGATTCCGATATTGACGACAACGAACCCTTACTAATTCCTAAGCCTGAACCTGAATCTCCAACGAAAAAATCTTCATCCTCTTCCTTTGACTTCCTGAACTCACCACCACCAGACCCTCAAGAAGAAATCCTGTCATCCATTCAAGCTCCCCAGTCACTCAAAGAATCCCACATAGTCCCAAGCCCTCCAAGATCCCCAAGCCCTCCTCCAGTCCAACAAACCGAACATCAAGGTCCTTCCCAAACCAAAAGGGTCGATTGCTTCGATGAAACTCCAGAAGGCCTTGGTATATTTAGAAAAGATGGCATATTCTGGGTCAGTCAGTATACAAAAGGTGAAGTTCAAAAACTGCCTCAAGAAGAAAAGGATAAAATTCGACAAGAACGGAGGGGGACAATCATAAAGCTTCTTGAAGCGAAAAAGGATGAAATCGAAGAACCCCCCGTTCAGGGCCTTAAAGAATTCTTGCAGAAGTTTCCCCCGCAGCAGTTTCAGAACCCGTACCTAGAAGAAAGATTCAAAATGGTATTCAGAAAGAAGCCTGGATCCTTCAGCAGACGCCTACTTATGGAACTCACAAATGTTACCAAGGCTGAATAGGCCGAATACTATCAACTGATGCTCCGGGAAAGAAGGTCAAAGGTCTCGAAATCGAAGATAAAGAAACTTTGAACCATAACAATATGAAAAAGAGCCAAAGTCTACTATCCGTCCTTTCAAGTAGAAAGAGAAGATGGCACGGCTGATGACATCTTTTAGAATGACCTAGACTTCATAATGGCCGACGACGTTGAGTTTTTGCACAACTGCCTGAAAAATCGCATCAGGAAACGTATGACCCACATGACTGCTGTAGGTGTCCTAGTACGAAGTGTGAACCGCCACTCGATCATTATGTGCCTAAGAGACTTCCAGATGGCGATCGAGAGCGCGTTGGTTAAAGTGGGCCTACGAGCACCAGAACAGGATAGCTTCCTTCTAGCCCATCATCCGGCTTACAGAGTTGTACTCTCTGGAGACACGGGTGTCATTTTTGTCAATTACAAGGGCTATAAAAGGTACATGCGCTTTGAGGATCTTCCATGTTACTCCGATGGTACACTCCGATTGGTTCGAGCTGCACTGACACAGAAAGTACAAGATTTTGATGCTCAACCAGATCCTGAACAAACATGCTCACCAAAGGAGATACAGGATACCCTCAGCGGCATTGACCTCCTGAACGAACGGCTTCATACGAGACAAGTGACTAGACGCTTTGACATCATCCTTGGACTCCGAGAATCAACAGACCATGCCAGAGTTCCAGGACCTCCTAAATGATCGAAAAGGGGAAGATTGTTAGACATTTTATTTCGATCATAGGGAGTTGTTTTGGTAATAATTATTAACTTAGTAGTTTCCTTGTATTTTATTTCCTTGTAATTTATTTCTTTGTAAAAGTCTAGGGGCCAAAGTTGACAATGCTCCATAGTTAATTAATGGAGCCTAGAAATAGGCTCCTAGGGTTTCATTTGTAAGACACGGTTGACATATTGAATGAAAAGAAGCAGCCGCCACTTTTAATATTCTCTCAAACATTCTTATTGTTCTTTCATCATTACACAATTATTGAGTTGACATTCTTCTTGTGAGTGATAAAGAATCATTTATGTGCTGATTGCTATTGGGAATACATATTTACACTATGGAGATTGAAAAGACCCTCGATCAGCATGACTTCTCCAAACCTCCAATTACTTACTGGTATGCTAAGTCAATGGATGACCTTGATTTAGTATATCATTTTGTAATCAAAAGAGAAGCTGGTCCAGAGGAAGAATACAAGAGCCTAATTCAACTGGTTCAAAGATTAACTAGAGATGAGCTGACACAAATGCATAATATTGGAACTGCCAGTCACTCTAGGTCACCAATTGTATGGGTTCAGACAAATTTAAAAGATCTCAGAAGCATTTTTGATCCAGAATCCACCAGAGGGGATATAGAAGCTGCCAAGGAAATAAAGATTGTACAGGTTGATTTATATGCAATATCAATGACATATAGACTCAAGCTTGCAGACAGATCCAACAGATTCTACAATTTTGATTTCCTTGACTTGCCAAAAGCATGGCTACTCCAAATGAGCTCTATGAAGATTGATTGAATATGATAAAGTGGAGTTAAAGAGAGAATTCATAAAAGCTATAAGGTAGAAACTTTCTCAGTTGTAAGTTTTTGGATGCCTTAGTTTGTATATAACAGTTCTACTTTGTCTTATTTCCTTATTTGTATAGAAACTTAAAGTCGTGTGTAAAGAATTTAAGTAAGGGGGAGATTGTTGGGAAATAATCTAAGTATGTCAAGCTGTTAGTTACATTTCTCAAGCTGTTAGTAGTATTTCTGTGTAATTACAAAGTTTGAGCTGCCAGTTCAACAAACTCAAGCTGCTAGTTCAAAAGTTCAAGTTGCCAGAGTTAAAAGTTCAAGCTGCTCAACAGATTGATAACAGAAAGTGCTGAAATTCAGGAAGTGATATATATTTCAAGATTTGAAGAACTTCCAAGCATATCTACTACCAGAGAAATCAGAGTCAGTTAAGGAAACAAATCAGGAGGCTATAAATATAGATAGACTAGGTCTTTCTAGTGTGTGCAAATTTTGTAATCGTGGTGCTTTAAGTTTTCATTGTAAGTGCATTCTGATAAGTTTCTCAAGCCTCAAAGGTTGTAAAACCCCAAGAACAATTAGTGTTCTTCGTCTAATCAAAACAGATTAGAGGTGATTGTACTCAGAGACTTTGGTAATATAAAGGTTTGATATTGATTGTGTTTATTTGAATATTTGTTCTTTATTTGTTCTGAAAGTTTTCTTAAAACAGTTAACTGTTATTCCGCAAACTTCTTAATTGGACTTTGATTCAAAACAATGTTATTGGCTTAAACTCTGATCTATTGAAACCAGTTAATCTTAGGTGATTTTGATCCTGACAATTTTATATTTGTTATAATCAACATTTAATATATAGTAATTACTTTTTTAACAATTTTAAAACATATTTTATTTTTAAATTTATATATATCTAATCGATATAATTTGAAGCTTAATGTTTATATATATATATATATATATATATATATATATATATATATATATATATATATATATATATATATATATAAAATCAGGTTTATCAGCGTACCTATGAGATTCCAGCGTACCTAATTTGAATGATCATTCACATATATTTTTTTTGAATAGACATGTATAAGACAACATTATAAGACTTTTTTTCAAAAGGTGCAACATCATAAATTTTGTGAATAGTAAAGAAAGATCATGTGAAAGGTCATTCACACCATTCACATTCACATGAATGATCATTCACATGGATGACCATTCACATAAATATGCATTGAACATTCACATAATTTTTAAGGACACAAAAAGTGTGAATCTATGTGAAATTCATATATCATGCGTATAACATTAAATTGAACATGGTTATGTGAAAAAAAAAATTTTAAGTTTTTTAAGGTTGATACATTCGGGTGCACTTGATTTCGAGAGGTATATATATATATATATATAAAAATCAGGTTCATCAGCGTACCTATGAGATTCTAACGTACCCATCGTACCCTAATATGAATGATCATTCGCATATATTTTTTTTGAATAGACATGTAAAAGACAACATTATAAGACATTTTTTCAAAAGAAGCAACATCATAAATCTTGTGAATGGTAAAAAAAGATCATGTGAATAGTCATTCACACCATTCACATGGTGTGAGTGACCATTCACATGGATGACCATTCACATAACTATGCGTTGAGCATTTACATAATTTTTAAGGATACAGAAAGTGTGAATGTATGTGAAATTCATATATAATGCGTATAACATTAATTTAAACATGGTTATGAGAAAAAAATTTTTGAAAAAAAGTATTTTAAGGTTGGTACCTTCAGTTGCACTTGATTTCGAGAGGTACTTTTTTGAATCTGACTCTCTCTCTCTCTATATATATATATATATATATATATATATAATCGAAGTGCGTATTTCGAGAGGTGTTTAGTTCATAATCGAAGTGCGTATTTCGTATTTGGGAGTTTTTTTATGCCCTAGTTAGTTTTGGGTTCAATCGGTAGGGTGTTTAGTTCTTTATCAAAGTATGTGTTTATGAAGGTTTGAGTTGCATCTCTTTTGAGATACATTATGCGTCGACTTTAAGACTTAGCGGCCGCAGATTGGTTGTAGTTCACAAATGCATATATCGGTATGCATATATATTCAATTTTTCAATCATGTTTATGCATTGAAGATACACATATAAATTCAATTTCAATCGGATGTCTAGCTACAGGTGTGGAGATCAAAACCGTATGAAGACATGCATGGATAGATAGTCAAAATAAATGCAATCTATCCTAACTAAAAATTCCACAATTTTAGCAATTACCATAATATATATCCGGTTATTTGAATATAGAATATTTTAAATATTTTAATCTAACTAAATAATTGTTTAAATTTCCAATTATGCCCTTGCATCCTTATTTAATATATTGTGCATTTTTGGTTCCCCCGGTTCACAATGCATCGTGGTGCCCCATAGAACCTATATATATATATATATATATATATATATATATATATATATATATATATATATATATATATTCAGGTTCAAAAATGTACCTCTCGAAATCAAGTGCACCCGAAGGTACCAACCTTATAAAAAATTTATAATTTTTTTTCTCATAACTATTTTTAATTTAATCTTATACACATGATATATGAATTTCACATACATTCACACTTTCTGTGTTTTTAAAAGTTATGTGAATGCTCAATGCATATTTATGTGAATGGTCATCCATGTGAATGGTCATTTCACCATGGTGTGAAATGTGTAACAACCTAATTTGATCTAGTCGTAAATTCAGTAATATTTTGAACCGATAATGTAATAAAGTTACATTATTTGAATTATAATTTAATTAAGTGATGAAATATTTATTAAATTATATAAATATTTATATTTATGAATTAATAAACTATTAAGGGAATTAAATAAAAGAGATATCATATGCAACAATGAAAGTGAGTTAGCTAGCAAATATAACTAGACGACGTATATAAACGAAAATTTGATTCAAAAATTCAGATTTGCTCTCTCTCTCTAACTCTCTCTCTCTAAAACTCTCTCTCTAGCTTTTTCTCTCTACCTTCTCTCTAGAAATTCTACTAAACCGACCGTCCGATTATCAAGATATATATACCGTTAGGAAGATCTCGGCGAATACTACACGAATATACTAATTTCTGCTTGAGTTCATACGAATTGAGGTAAGATTTTATAGTTTTACGTTTTATATATATTTGGTATTTTTCGAATCTATTAATTTTATGAAATCTAAAGTTATTTCTCTGAAGTTTAACTAGAATAAGTATAATATAATCGAGTGTAGGCTTAATATTGATCATATTTGTGATTTATGCCTTAGAAATTCATGTTTTAGAGTTGCAAATATGATCAGATTCGAGAACATTATTATCAGATTCGAAAATGCTTAGAACAGACTCGAAATGGAATTAGATTCGAAATATATTCAAATTAAATCATTAAATTCGAGATTCATATTTCGAATCTGATAGATTCGAATGATGATGTTCGAGTCTAAGCCAATAGATTCGAATGGGGTATATATATTTCGAATCTAATAGGTTTGAAAGGTGTGGTTCGAGTTTAAGACCAACAGATTCGAAGTAGGTATGTGTTTCGAATCTAATCCTTAGATTCGAATGAAGCTTATTCGAATCTGATGCCTTTAATTCAAAAATCTGATTTCATTTCAAAGCTAAGATGATATATGAACTAACAAGTTATCAGAATCAGATAAAATAAAGATCTTAACGACTAAAGAAATGATAATAATGATATGATATTGATATGGTATGATATGATAATTCTGGACAGGTTCAGTGAAATTCTGAACATCTAGACAAAGATTTTAAAAGATTTAAAGCGGGTCAGAGACTTGATTTGACAGAGAAAAGATTGACAAAATCCTGAGATAACTCAGGTGGCAGATTCATATATCTGTTTGACCAAGACCCAACACTGTGAGTTATAGATATTCAAATTGAACATGCAAAGATCCGTTTGAGATATATTGATGCTGTTACATTATTTGACATTCATTTATCAGCTGGATTGAGACCTGTGCACACCATGGATGGGTGTTGCCCAGTGAATCATGATAGCTTTTTGCTTATCATTTCATAATGCATTTATTAGCGCTTCAGACTTTGTTTTATGATTCGTTGCTATCATGACTTCTAAGACTTATGCTTACTACATTGATCAGATTTGATAAGATTTATTCAGCTTGACTAGCCCTTATGGTCTATTGTTCTAGACCCGGCTATTTCACCAGTTCTCACGAACTTGGTAATGACCTCCGATGTTCGGCCATGTTGACCTACTGGTAGCTAGCCCAGTATGTGGCTGATCCCCACGATATAAGCGTGAGTGTGGTTTGAACATCATCCGATCTAGATACTATATCTCAATCATGATGAGGGCTGTAGCGGCAGCCAAGACTTATCACGCTTAGAATTATGACTCCGCTTGACACGCATGTTAATATTGAAAATCTATAAACTCACTAAGCTTTGCTTACAGATGTTGCTTTAATATTTTACAGGAAAAAGCAAAGGAAAGTCACCTGCCGGACCTAGTTCTTAGGTCTTACACGATCAAGACAGAAGTATCATAGACCTCTACTCAACGATCTCATTTTGGTACTAATTGGATGATGATATTGTGGTGATCTGGGTAGATTTATTTTGATAATATGATGACATGAATTAGATTAGACTTGTGCCCTTTATAAGTTTAATTTAAAAACTTAATCTGTATTAAACTTAAATCTTAATAGCATGTACTGTAATTTATAATTCCGCATCTAAAATTACTCTATCTTAGTTTGGTTGATATCGTATTGCAATATGTGGGACCTAGACTGGTGAGAACTGCCCCGTAAGGGGTGGTCTTCACAGGATGGTATCAGAGCACTAGTTTGAGTGAATCAAGTATTACGTAAGTATACTTGATCTCAAACTGAAGCAATACATGTGTATCAATCATTTAGGTGGATTGAACTGAGATAGGATGTACAGACTGTTAGGATGGGAAAAGGGTACATAGATCTAAGTCTATAAACTGATAGTAATTGATTTTAATTTTCAGCTAAGATGTCAGGATCAGGATCAGGTGACACACCAAACAACATGACCCCACAACAAATGTTTGAGATGATGCAACAATTACTAGCACAACACTCAGAACAACAGAATAAGATTATGCAAGAACAGTTTCAGGCCAGAGATGAGGCCGAAACTAAAAGACGTAATGATAAGAAAAATAAGCGAAAAGATAAACAAGTTCAGAATGAAGAATCTGATTCTGATAACTCTACCCCTGAAACCCAAATCGAGCAGCCTAAAGGCTGTAAGTTTAAGGATTTCAAAGCCAGCGGTGCCCTGAACTTCGAGGGTACAGTTGATCCGATTCAGGCGATGGATTGGATCAGTCATACGGAAGAAATATTTAGAATCTCTGACTGTTTAGATTCTAAGAAAGTAAGCTACGCATCTGCGTTGTTTGTTGGAGCTGCTCGTGCATGGTGGAAGACACAGCGAAGCATATACGGTGAGGAGGTGATTCAGACTTTAGAATGGGAACAATTCCTCGAAATGTTTAATGCCAAGTACTGTCCGGTCGACCAGCGAGATAAAATGGAAGTACAACTGATGCAGCTGACTCAGGGAACAAAGACAGTCGACGAATACGAGCACGAGTTTTCGCGATTATGCGGTTATTCTTCATACCAAGTTGCTACCGAGGAAAGGAAAATGAATAGGTTCCGAGTAGGACTCAATCCCAGATATCGTCATCCGATGAGCGCAATAAAGTATAAGAGTTACTTAGAAATGGTAGAAGCGGCTAGACAAATCGAACGAGGTTACTTAGAATACGGCGATCAGCTATACGCTCCGTCTACCAATCCGATGAATCCGTCTCCTCCAAAGAAACAGCGATTTGGCAGATTCTTTAGGCCAAATAAGTCTCCGTCACAGTTTCAGCAATCACATCAGCATAGTTCACAACCGAAAGCGCAAGCTTACTCACTGACAAACGAACCTCGATTCTGCAAGAGATGCAGAAAGTCTCACATGGGACTATGTAATCCGGATGACGTTACTTGCTTCTCATGCAACATGATAGGTCATAGCAGCGAGGAATGTCCACAGCAGGGACGTGGATGTGCGAAATGCGGTAAGAGAGGGCACTTCTTGTATCAATGTCGTAGCGGACCACGTTATCAATCTCAGTCATCAGCTGGAGGATCTACAGTTAAAAGTTCTGCTGCAACACCAACTGCAAGGACACGTGCGTTCCAAATAACGGCTGAAGAGGCGAGAGAAACACCTGACGTAGTCACCGGTACGTTTCTATTAAATACCATACCTGCTCGCGTGCTATTTGATTCTGGCGCAAGTCGTTCTTTTATATCGACTTCTTTTGCATCAAGACTATCTAAGATCCCATCAAAGCTTCCAGTTATATTAGACATTGAGACAGCCAGTAATAATTTCGTTATGGCTGATTCCGTTTACCGAAACTGCACTCTACTTGTAAATAACATTGTATTCAACCTCGACCTTATCCCGATTCCGTTGAAAGAGTTTGACGTCATCATCGGCATGGATTGGCTAATGAACAACGAGGCTACAATTATCTGCAATCGGCGAATCATCAGAATCAAATCTTCAGACGGCCGAGTATTGGAGATCAAGGGCGAGAAGCGTAAAGGTGCACACTGCTTTATATCCGTAGAAAAGGCTCACAAATACATATCTAAGGGTCGCGAATCCTATCTGTGCTATGCCTTATCTGAGTCCAGCTCTGAAAAGAAATCGTTGTCCGACATTCCTATCGTCTGTGAGTTTTCAGACGTATTCCCTGACGACATTTCCGGAGTGCCACCGGAACGACAAGTCGAGTTCAGTATTGACTTGGTTCCTGGTGCGGCTCCTATCGCCAAAGCTCCATACAGACTTGCACCTGCAGAAATGCAGGAAATGTCAAAGCAACTGCAAGAGCTGTTGGAGAAGGGATTTATCCGACCGAGTTCTTCTCCGTGGGGTGCACCAGTACTATTTGTTAAAAAGAAAGACGGAACTTTCCGTATGTGCATCGACTACCGCGAGTTGAACAAGGTTACAATAAAGAATAAATATCCTCTGCCCAGAATCGATGATCTGTTTGATCAGTTACAAGGAGCCAGTTACTTTTCGAAGATAGATCTCCGTTCTGGGTATCATCAATTAAAAGTAAGAGAAGAGGATGTCCCGAAAACAGCCTTCCGTACAAGATACGGCCATTACGAATTTCTTGTGATGCCGTTCGGCTTGACAAACGCACCAGCGGCATTCATGGACCTCATGAATCGTGTGTGCAGACCAATGTTGGATAAATCAGTTATCGTGTTCATAGACGATATTCTGATTTACTCCAAAACGGAGGCTGATCATTCTATTCATCTGCGGCAATTGCTAGAGTTATTAAGAAAAGAAAGACTCTACGCAAAATTCTCTAAGTGCGAATTTTGGCTCAGACAGGTATAATCTCTATTATATAAGTCTTGAGCTGTTTCCTTAACTATTCTATGATCCATTTCAGAATTTGAATTTCTATCTTGATTCTTATAGATCCAGTTCCTTGGCCATGTTGTTTCTGGCGAAGGAATTTTTGTTGATCCTTCGAAAGTCGAGGCCGTTCAGAAATGGCAAACGCCTCGCAATGCCTCTGAAATAAGAAGTTTCCTCGGATTGGCTGGTTACTACCGGCGATTCATAAAGGACTTCTCAAAGATTGCTGTGCCACTTACAACGCTAACACGAAAGAATACTCCTTTCGTTTGGACTGATAAACAGCAAGAGGCATTTGAAATTCTGAAGCAAAAGTTGATTCAAGCGCCAATCCTAGCCTTGCCAGAAGGTAATGATGATTTCGTTGTTTATAGCGATGCCTCTGGTACTGGTTTAGGATGTGTTCTGATGCAAAGGGGAAAAGTAATTGCCTATGCTTCAAGGCAATTAAAAGATTATGAGAAGAATGCACCAACTCATGATCTTGAGTTGGCTGCTGTTACCTTTGCTCTGAAAATCTGGCGGCATTATCTTTATGGGACTCGGTGTCAGCTCTACACCGATCACAAGAGTCTCAAACATCTTTTCACTCAAAAAGATCTGAATATGAAACAGCGTCGATCCTTGGAGCTTATCAAGGATTATGATTGCGAGATCTTATATCATCCCGGCAAAGCAAATGTTGTCGCGGATGCATTGAGTAGAAAAGTGTATCCAGAAAAGTGCTGCTATGCCTTAACTCCAGTTATATTCTCTTCTGATCTTATTGAAGATATTCGAGTTGCTCAAACTGAAGCGCTGAAAGAAGAGAACATAGATTCTGAAAATCTAAAAGGGCAGTTACAATTTCTAACTCTGAACCATTTGGGACTTCACTGTCTCAAGGGAAACCGAATCTGGGTTCCTAAGTATGGTTCAATCCGCAGCACTCTTCTGTCTGAAGCTCATCAGTCCAAGTTATCTATTCATTCTGGCAGCTCAAAGATGTACTTTGATCTGAAAGCTGACTACTGGTGGCCAGGAATGAAGAAAGATATCGGTAAGTGTGTTGAAAGCTGCAGAATTTGTCAGATGGTTAAGGCAGAACATCAGAAACCCTTTGGGGATATGCAACCACTACCTGTTCCTGAATGGAAGTGGGAGCATATAACTATGGATTTCATCACGAAGTTGCCTAAGACCAAAAGACAGCACGACTCCATTTGGGTAATCGTGGATCGATTAACGAAGTCAGCTCACTTCATACCGATGAAAGAAACATATTCTCTCGATAGATTGGCGCAGCTGTATATCTCTGAAATTATTTCTCGTCACGGTGTGCCGAAGTCTATCGTTTCTGATTGTGATAGTCGCTTCACATCCAGATTCTGGCAAGCATTACAAGAAGGGATGGGTACTCGGATTTCTATGAGTACTGCTTATCATCCAAATGCAGATGGCCAGAGTGAGCGTACTATCTTAACTCTTGAAGATATGCTTCGTGCCTGTGTTCTTGATTTAGGTGGTAACTGGGATGACCACTTGCCGTTGGTCGAATTTTCATACAATAACAGTTATCATTCTACAATCAAGATGGCTCCTTTTGAAGCTTTGTACGGAAAAAAGTGCAGAACTCCTACCTGTTGGCGCGAAACAGGTGAATCGCCAATAGCGGGTCCTGCCCTTCTACAGTTGACTCATGAAAAGATTCAACTTGTTAGAAGAAATATTCTTGAAGCTCAAAGCAGGCAGAAGTCATATTATGATAATCGGCATAGATCAATCAGTTTTGCAGTTAACGATTGGGTGATGCTGAAAGTATCTCCAATGAAGAATGTGGTGCGATTTATTAAAAGAAACAAGCTAGCTCCGAGATTTATTGGTCCGTTCAAGATTGTGGAAAAGATTGGAAATCAATCTTATCGTCTTGAACTACCGACTGACTTAGCTGGAATACATCCTGTATTTCATGTTAGTCATCTAAGAAAGAGTTTAGCTGATGAAAGAGAAGTGCAGATACCACACGTTAACTTGCAGATTGATGAAAAGCTTCGAGTAATTGAAGAGCCAGAACGTATTCTGGACACAAAGACTAAGAAGCTTAGGAATAAAGAGATACAGATGGTGCTTGTCCAGTGGAAACACCACAAAGGTTCGCATCAGTCTTGGGAATTGAGAGATGTTATGAAAGCTACATATCCCGGTCTGTTCGAATCTAGCTAACTTCGGGGACGAAGTTTGTGCGTGGTGGAGCCCATTCTGTAACAACCTAATTTGATCTAGTCGTAAATTCAGTAATATTTTGAACCGATAATGTAATAAAGTTACATTATTTGAATTATAATTTAATTAAGTGATGAAATATTTATTAAATTATATAAATATTTATATTTATGAATTAATAAACTATTAAGGGAATTAAATAAAAGAGATATCATATGCAACAATGAAAGTGAGTTAGCTAGCAAATATAACTAGACGACGTATATAAACGAAAATTAGATTCAAAAATTCAGATTTGCTCTCTCTCTCTAACTCTCTCTCTCTAAAACTCTCTCTCTAGCTTTCTCTCTCTATCTTCTCTCTAGAAATTCTACTAAACCGACCGTCCGATTATCAAGATATATATACCGTTAGGAAGATCTCGGCGAATACTACACGAATATACTAATTTCTGCTTGAGTTCATACGAATTGAGGTAAGATTTTATAGTTTTACGTTTTATATATATATTTGGTATTTTTCGAATCTATTAATTTTATGAAATCTAAAGTTATTTCTCTGAAGTTTAACTAGAATAAGTATAATATAATCGAGTGTAGGCTTAATATTGATCATATTTGTGATTTATGCCTTAGAAATTCATGTTTTAGAGTTGCAAATATGATCAGATTCGAGAACATTATTATCAGATTCGAAAATGCTTAGAACAGACTCGAAATGGAATTAGATTCGAAATATATTCAAATCAAATCATTAAATTCGAGATTCATATTTCGAATCTGATAGATTCGAATGATGATGTTCGAGTCTAAGCCAATAGATTCGAATGGGGTATATATATTTCGAATCTAATAGGTTTGAAAGGTGTGGTTCGAGTTTAAGACCAACAGATTCGAAGTAGGTATGTGTTTCGAATCTAATCCTTAGATTCGAATGAAGCTTATTCGAATCTGATGCCTTTAATTCAAAAATCTGATTTCATTCCAAAGCTAAGATGATATATGAACTAACAAGTTATCAGAATCAGATAAAATAAAGATCTTAACGACTAAAGAAATGATAATAATGATATGATATTGATATGATATGATATGATAATTCTGGACAGGTTCAGTGAAATTCTGAACATCTAGACAAAGATTTTAAAAGATTTAAAGCGGGTCAGAGACTTGATTTGACAGAGAAAAGATTGACAAAATCCTGAGATAACTCAGGTGGCAGATTCATATATCTGTTTGACCAAGACCCAACACTGTGAGTTATAGATATTCAAATTGAACATGCAAAGATCCGTTTGAGATATATTGATGCTGATACATTATTTGACATTCATTTATCAGCTGGATTGAGACCTGTGCACACCATGGATGGGTGTTGCCCAGTGAATCATGATAGCTTTTTGCTTATCATTTCATAATGCATTTATTAGCGCTTCAGACTTTGTTTTATGATTCGTTGCTATCATGACTTCTAAGACTTATGCTTACTACATTGATCAGATTTGATAAGATTTATTCAGCTTGACTAGCCCTTATGGTCTATTGTTCTAGACCCGGCTATTTCACCAGTTCTCACGAACTTGGTAATGACCTCCGATGTTCGGCCATGTTGACCTACTGGTAGCTAGCCCAGTATGTGGCTGATCCCCACGATATAAGCGTGAGTGTGGTTTGAACATCATCCGATCTAGATACTATATCTCAATCATGATGAGGGCTGTAGCGGCAGCCAAGACTTATCACGCTTAGAATTATGACTCCGCTTGACACGCATGTTAATATTGAAAATCTATAAACTCACTAAGCTTTGCTTACAGATGTTGCTTTAATATTTTACAGGAAAAAGCAAAGGAAAGTCACCTGCCGGACCTAGTTCTTAGGTCTTACACGATCAAGACAGAAGTATCATAGACCTCTACTCAACGATCTCATTTTGGTACTAATTGGATGATGATATTGTGGTGATCTGGGTAGATTTATTTTGATAATATGATGACATGAATTAGATTAGACTTGTGCCCTTTATAAGTTTAATTTAAAAACTTAATCTGTATTAAACTTAAATCTTAATAGCATGTACTGTAATTTATAATTCCGCATCTAAAATTACTCTATCTTAGTTTGGTTGATATCGTATTGCAATATGTGGGACCTAGACTGGTGAGAACTGCCCCGTAAGGGGTGGTCTTCACAAAATGACCATTCACATGATTTTTTTTACCATTCACAAGATTTATGATGTTGCTCATTTTGAAAAAAAGTCTTAGAATGTTGTCTTATACATGTCTATTAAAAAAAATATATGTGAATGATCATTCACATTAGGGTACGTTGGGTGCACTGGAATCTCATAGGTACGCTGATGAACCTGATTCTATATATATATATATATATATATATATATATATATATATATATATATATATATATATATAATTATATATATCTTTATATAGATAGATAGATAGATAGTCACTTACTTTTTTCCTTTAACCATTACACGATTTACCTCATCGACGTTGGTTGTGAGACCAGTCGAAGACCCTAATGTTTTGGCTACGTTTTTTTAGTTTTATCTATCATATTCTTGCTAAAATTCGTTAATTGATATATTTATGTGATATTAATAAAGTGTCAATTGTTAGCATTGGAGACTTCGAATTTATTAAGGTTTTCTTTTCAACAAAAGTCATCAACACCTAATCTTATAACTGAAATCTTGTTACCGATCGACACCACTACAAAAAAAAAAAGAAAAAAAAAGAAAAAAAAAGCCACCATTGAACACCTTATCATGATGTCACATAAAAGAAAATTTTTAGATCCGTCACTGATTCACTGATTTCCATCGTTTTCCATCATTTCCCGCACCCCCAAAAACCAATAATTAAATCATAACACGCATTTATCATGGTATTCTTCCATTTATATCTTTTTCCTTTCATTTCTTTCTGTTTTCCTTCGTGAAGAACACAACGATGAAAGTTAGGGGAAAAAACAACGATGTGTTTGGAAAATATGGGGACTGTCGTCTACATCTACATTGCAAGAACAAAAATCAAGCAAGGCTGTCAAGACCTCCCCTTACGGGGCAGTCCTGAATGACTAGGTCCCAATGAGCAATACAGCATCAATCAAAACTAAGATTGATTAATAAAGTGCGGAATTAAGTCATTACAGAAATTAGGATTATCATAAAATAAGTTCAATACAAAACTATAAAAGGGCACCAGGACACTAATCTAATACATAATCACAACACATAGCACTGATCTACCTAAACCACCACGCTTATTGCCTTCAATCAATACCAATTGCAGATTCAGTAGTGGTCTGATGACTTCAAATTCGAGCGTGCAGATCCTAAAGACTTGGGTCAGCTGGACCTTTTCCTTTGATTAAACCTGTAAAAAAATTCAACAACAACTGTAAGCGGTGCTTAGTGAGATTATAGATTTAACAGTTAACATGCCATGACAATTTTAAGCGGAGACTTGACTTTGACTTTTGACTTTAATCTCTGACTTTGACTTTAAGCGCGATTTTGACATGACTGTCGCTATCAGCCAGACATTGTGAGACATAGGACTTAAGATCGGATGATGTTTAATCCCACACACACGCTTTTAATTGTGGGGGCCAACCACATACTGGGCTAGCTACCAGTAAGACAACATGGGCAAACATCGGAGTAGACTTAATCACAGACTAACATGGACTTTCTCAGACTTGAAATATGCGGAAGCATATGAAAGCATTGATATCAAGGCAATTGGCATTCAAAGTAATAAATCAAGATAGCAACAATAATATATCCAAGACTAATTCAGACTGTAAAGACAAGTATTCAATGATGATATATTAAAAGCTATCATGATCCACAGGGCATCACCGTACCAAGGTGTGCACTGGTCACATTCTAGCTGAGCATATAGACTTTCAAATAAAGCTAGAACAACAATATGTCTCACAGGAAGACAAGCATGTATACAGTTATATCTATAACTCACAGTTACTGGTTTTTTATGGCATGACTGTTGACTTTGACTTTCGCAATCGGATTTATATCCACCACCTGAGTTATCTCAGGATTTAGCTTTTGACTTTACAGACTTTAGCTCTGTCTTGCTTCTCTGACTTTGACTTGGCTTGACTTTATTGACTGCTGTTGGCTTTAATTGCTTTAACTTGACTTTTCTGGCTTGGCTTTACGGACTTTGACTTTTATAACACAGTTCAGATTAGTTGAACCTGTTCAGTGTTTGTAAATCAATTTACATAAGATCATTGACTTTTTATAACACAAATATGTATTTATGTTGCATTCTTGGATATTCTGGAACTTATGTATACACTTATTGCATTTATTGACTTCTCATGTCATTTCAAACTTTGTTAAATCGCAATTAAGCTTATTATTTAGCTTGCCATGATTTAATGACTTTATGATTATATTTGCATTTCATGTTTTTCATGGACATGTGTGACCTTATTTGCGTCTTTCTTTGGCTTCCATTTTTACTTTAAACTTAGATGAATGCATCTAATGACATAAAATGCTTAAACAAAGTATATAAGTTACAAATTCATTTAAATGATTCATAAAGTCAATTTATATACATTCATGACCTTTAATGCATAATTATGCCCTTATGACTTATAACATGTTTATAAGTGTCATTATTATATAACATTTACATTTGAAGGTTCATAACTGATAAATGTTCGTGGCATCTATATGCATTCCTTGTTATTAAAAATCTCATTTATAAGATGCATATATGATTAGAGTTTAATTCTGTTTGTAGCTGTCCCCAATCACAGAACACACAACTCTGTTACAACACATATGTATGAATGTATTACTCAATGTTGTACCTTTTATTTTGTTCCTGCTCACACATCATGTAAGGCACACATAATTAAAGTGTATATATATATATATATATATATATATATATATATATATATATATATATATATATATATATATATAAAAGAATGAGTTGATGGGCTGTTTTGAATAGAAATACACATGCACACAACACATCATGTAACTGAATTATTTAATATCAGAACACAAAACACACATATAAACTTGCATAATTGTTGCTGGACATTGTTTTCTGTATATATATATAACTCACAGCACACACACATGTGCTTATTACTAGTTTTGTACTATTATAACTAGAGACACACACACACACTGCATTTATATATATTGCACACACAGTGTGCACATACTGCACACACATTCTAACTTCATGCAATTAAGAGAAAGGTGATGTCCCTGTTTCTGCTTTTATACATACAGCACACACACATGTAAAAGAAATGGTTGCTGAAAATGTGTTGATGGACTGTTGTTTCCATCGAGCACTCTGCTCACACATTTGACATATATACTAAATTCATGAAACATAAAAGGTTGTTGTTTCTGTCGAGTACACAGCACACACATAAAAAGGGAAAAAGTGCTGCTCTGGTTCTGTTTTCGGTACTGTGAAGGGTACCGAAACCTCAAAAGGTTTCGGTAGTTTTCTCTTCCATTCGGTATTAGAGGTGGTCTCGGTAATTGGTTCAATTTCCAGCATGGTTTCGGTACCTTTAGGGGATTAAAAGGGTGTTGTTTCTATTTTATAATAACAACACACACATACACACATTCCTCACTTATATAAAAGACAAGGAAATAGAACAAAAGACTAATGGTGCTGTTTTATTTCGGTACTATGGTTTCGGTAGTGACAAAATGGTTTCAGTTGCTATCTTGGTCTCGGTAGTTCTACTGTAGGTTTCAGCATCCACATATATATGTTTCTGTATTTGAAATCATGTAGATGGGTTTCGTATATATATGCAACACACACTACACACCTGCACAACTTCTTTTGCTTCTGTTTTGTCTTCTAGTATACAACATTTCAGCACCCAAAATGACAATAAGTTGGCATTTTAATGTATCTAAATGACTAACAAAACTCACACATATTTTCTGTTATATGGCCGAAGGCCAAAGGCCTTCTTGGCCTTCTTGTTTGATCAAAACCGAAACAACAAAATCAACACTATTATTTTCAGTTTCTTAGTTTCAGAGTATGAATTAAGGTTACAAAATGTTAATATGATGAACTAAACCCATAAGAATTACATGCATGTTATTTATTTCACTCTTTCAACACTAATTTTGTCAAATTTGTGTTCATAAAGTACAAAGAAACCGTGGGTTAACAAGACAACAACAAGAACAAATTTTGTTTGTGAAATTACCTTGAAATCTTGTATTTTGTTGAACAACTTGATGAATTGAAGAAGATGACTATGATAATGAACCGTGGGTTTTGAAAGGTTGGAGACGAAATAGACTTTTCTTTCTTTTGAATTGATCAAATGAGCAGAACCCTCATTTGGGTATTTATATAAAATTGCAAGTTTCATCATTTTTTTCATTTTTTTTTTCATTTTTTTTTTAACATTTGACCCCCTTTAATTTATCTTTCTTTTATTTAATTATGAAAATTAAATTACATACTCTATAATTAACACATATAACTTTTATTTTATTTTGTCATAACAAATTTTATACTTAAAACTCATAATTTAATTGTAACTTGTATTAACTTAATAAAGAAAATACATAGTTAATATATGTAATTAAAATTACATTTAACATATTAATTAACGTTAAGCTGGTTAATTAATGCTAATCATGTTTATTGTTGTTAATTAAAGTTTAGGTTGTTACAGAATGGGCTCCACCATGCATAACTTCGTCCCCGAAGTTGTCTATGTTCAGATATATGCAACTTAGGAATTTCAAAGTAGCTATGAATTCCCAGAATCTGACATAAACGCTTTGGTGATTTATTGAATGGGCACCATCTGTATTTTATAACTTTTGCCTCTTTGGCTTTTATAACCAGTACACATACTGATTTTTTTCAATATCATATAGCTTATTATCTGACTTATGTGATGACATAAATAAATTTTAGGATTTCTGCTTATCGCTTATACTTTTCTGTATTGACTTGCGTTGTGAGATTTAATATAATTTTCAATTAACTCAAATATCAGTTTGATATATTATATATCTCATATCTCTTTTGTTTTGATCTTAAACCAGTTGTGGCTTTTTGAATTTCACATGTGTACTATTGAACATTTTCACTCATTAATGATGTTATTATCATCAATCGATTCGCAGACTTTTTGACTTGCGCTGACTTTTATCAAGACTTGAGATGACTTTTCATTTGTAATCCCGGAGTCCAGGGTTACTTTATTTTTGCTTCAGCCAAGACTTTTATTGACAAAACAATGGAGTATGAATTCCATATATACATGCGTATAGACTTTTAGTTGACTTTCATTGGTCATTCAAGACCAATCTCTTAATTCTTATAAGAATTTCTTCTTTATTTCTCGTTTGACTCTAGCTTTATGCCTCTGACTTCTTTGATTTCAATCAAATTTGTCATTGGGTGCTTGACAATCTGGTACATAGACCATCTTCTCATTTAATTTCGTTAGATTAACAACTTTTAACTCTGCTTGCCTCATTACGAGACGCGCTGTAATCTTTCAGATTACAAGGCTTTACGAAAAAAAATTGTATTTAGGATCCAGTTGTGGGTTTCCTTAAAGCTTTGAATCACACATGATTCAAACACTGATACCTATATAGCTTATAGGTAGAATTTCTTATCAGAAAAGGCATTTATGTTATAGCATCAACTGATACAACCTATATGTCATCCACATATTCACTATCGCTGACAAAGCTGTACAGTTGAACTAATGACTTGTTTTGAAATCACAAGTCGATTTAAATCAAGAATAGAAAATCTTTCTCTTGATCTCCTTAGCGATCCAATTTTTAAAATGTTTCTATGGAATCGGAATGAGGTCGAGATTGAAGACAGCGTTATTGGTAGCTGTCTCAATATCAAGGATAGTAGGAAACTACGCAAGTGACGGGGTTAATTCACATGAAAATGTTGTAGAGATGAAAGAACATTTTGTAGTTGAATCAAACGATACAATACTGGTATTTAAATTTAACAAACGTACTCATGGCTGCATCTAGCATTTCCTCTGTTTAGGCACGGGCTTTGGCTGATGGAGTTGCAGCAGTGCTCTTCATTGTTGAACCTCCGACATATGAAACGGATTGACTGTTGCTTCTCATTGGACATTGATAATTAAAGTGTCCCGGTTTTCCACACGTCAAGACCCTTCGTAGGGCATTTCTCGCTACTATGACCGATTTTGCTGCAAACATAACATATCACATCAATTGGATTACATAATCCAACATGTGATTTCCTACACCTTATGCACACTCGTTGTTCTGATTGAATCACGTAAGACTTGGCCTTCTGAGGAGAGTTATACGGATGAGTTTGTTGAGACTGAGTCTTTCATGTCTTAAAGAATCTACTAAATCGTTGCTTCTTTGGTGGAGAAGGACATGTAGGATTGATCTGAATAGCGCTTAGTTGTTCACCATACTCCAGGTATTTGCTTTCAATTTGTCTGGCTGCTTCCACCATCTCCAAATATGTCTTGTATTTGTTACCACTCATCGGCTGACGATACTTTGGGTTCAATCCTCTACGAAAACGATTCATTTTTCTTTCTTCTGTGGCTACTTGATAAGATGAATAGCCACACAGTCGCGAGAACTCGTGCTCGTATTCATCGACCGTCTTGTCGCCTTGAGTCAGTTGCATCAATTGAACTTCCATTCTATCTTGCTGATCCGCGGGACAATATTTAGCATTGAACATGTCGAGGAATTGCTCCCATTCAAGCGTTTGGATGACGTCCTCTCCGTAGAAACTCCTTTGTGTCTTCCACCTTGCGCGGGCAGCTCCGACAAACAAAGCAGTAGCATACTTGACTCTTTGTGAATCTAAACACTCAGAGATATTGAAAATCTCTTCTATGTGGCAAATCAGTCCAATGCCTGGATGAGGTCTACAGTACCCTCAAATGTCAATGCACCACTAGACTCAAAGTCTTTGAATCGGCAGCCTTTTGGCTGATCAGTTTGGGCATTATCAATGGATTTATCAGTATCAGACTCATCATTATGGATTTGTTTATCCTTTCTTTTGTTCTTTTTATCAGCCTTACATTTTGCTTCAGCCTCATCACGAGCCTGAAAACTGTTCTTGGATTAGTTTGACTTGTTGTTCATTTTGTTGTGCTAACAGTTGTTGTATCATCTCAAACAGTTGCTGAGGAGTGACATTATCAGGAATTCCTCCTTGTCCAGACATCCTTACTGAAAAAAATAAAATTCAAGTGTCTTTCAGTTAATAGACTTAGTGACTATGTACCCTTCTTCCCATCCTCACAGTCTGTACATCCTATCTCAGTTCAAGCCACCTAGCATGATTGACACTTTATGTATTGCTTAAGTTTGAGACCAAGTATTACTTTCATGTAAGGTCTACTACTGCAAGATCTATCTAGACGCGGATCCGTGAACGAGTGCGGAATCCTCGTTGACGGTTAGACGGACAACTCTCAACCAACGGAAACACGGAGACTATTAGACGCTGAACGAACGACACACGAACGATCCTACGTACTAATTCTCTCCGAAACGGCACTCACCTAGCTGATAAACTCGAGATCGCCTCTTGCTTAATTCCTCACGAATTCTGCAAAAAGTCCCTTAATGATTCGAGTCTATCCCTAATTATAGACCCTGATTCGAGTCTGATGTGGGCCAAACTCGAATCTGGCCCAAGGCCCATTCGAGTCTGTCCACAATGACACTCTCGAATCTAGCCCATTCGAATCTATGGACTCATTCGAATCTATCTCAGATTCGAATGTATTCTCTTAAGTAATTCGAATCTAGCCTTTTACATAAACCACTAAGTGTTTGAAACTTATGATATTACCTTATGACTGATTTTATCTTTGAGCTTTATGTTTGAACTTCTTGTAATACGTTACATCAAGTTCAAACATACAAACACTGATAAACATCAATCATACATAATATATAATATATATATATACCAAACATATGCTAGATCACAATGTAAGACAACTTAGACTGCTATCGACACACAGGATGTATCAACAGACTCCCCCTTGACGATAGCTTCTAATAATTCACACATTTGATTTAAGAACGTGGTTTATTATTGATTCAAAACACTACCAGCATACAGACCTTTTTCAACGCATACCTTGACCACATTTTCATACTTACTAGCTTCAGCATCCATATGTGCGTCACTGGAAATCTTACAGTTATACAAAATCTGCAGGTCTTCTTTAGATAGGTTTACCAGGTGAAGCGGGTCATAGACTCTAAGAATAACTTTTTCTTCTAAGTCTTCCATAACCGCTTCCCCAGTTTCCGTGTCAGCATACCACCACTTCAGATTTTGCAAAACATTCTGTGGCATTTTCTTCAGAGGTACCTTCCTCAGGCATTTCACTGGTTTGTACTGAATCCTCATCCAAGGTCGGCCTGTAAGAGGATCTATACGTGACTTATCCTCGACTCTTCTTCCGACTCTTGGACTCAACCGTTCAAACTTCCTAGATCTCCCCTCCTTTCTTATTATTCTTTCAATCACATTCGCATAAGGATCATCTCCAATATTTATCAGATCTTTCCATGCAAGCGCTGTGATTTCAATCTTTGGAAGGGTGTTGAATGCTTTCAATGTTCGCCTAATGTACTGAAGCCCGTCTTTTCTTTTAATTATAAAAAGTTGAAGATCTCTGTCAAAGAACCAACTTAAGATTCGCTCAGATAGCTTCCCTGTACCAGGCACTTTCATTGATTTCCTAATTGCTAACTCCTTCTCTTCGGCTCTGAACCATAGCTTCCTTTTTTCTTCGTTACTTAGCTCTCTTGCTGGTTCTTCAGTCGATGACTTAGGATTCAAAGCAGCATTCACTATGTCAGCATCAACAATTCTATCTCCATCTATCATATAAGTGTCAGTGATAGGATTCTGTTGTACAACTATTTCGTCAGCTTCATCATCCTCATCAGCTACTACTTCATCTTCAGGTTGCCAATCTACTATCTCCTCCGGAATAAACTCTCCTTCTTCAAGCTCTTCATCTTCATAATCAAAGCCTCCATCCAGTGCATCATCATCAAGATCCATGAGTGCTTCAATCATCTCACTGATCTCAAAGTCTGAAGGCTGTTTAGATGAACTAGCTTCACCCCTTTGTCCTTCGCCTTGACTAGGCTCCCCCTCAACCTGTGTAACTTGAGCTGCAGGAAAATCTACAGACTCAAACTCTTTATTTGCACCGGGATCATTGCCTTCAGTATCATCTCTTCTCTGCACTTCCTGATCTCGGCACGATGTCTCCCCCTGAGCCTGTAAATTTTTCATTAACTGCTCAATTAGGGAGCGCATCGACCTTATCTCAGCAGATTGATCACAAACAAAGGTTTTTAGCTCCACGTTCTCTTCCTGAACTTTTTCCACAATCTTCTTTAGATCGGCATTCTCCTTGTCAAGATTTGCATTATGAGTTTGAATCTCACCGATTGCCTTTGTTAGGCCTAAGATCTGGATATTTTGGAAGTCAACTCGAGCCTTTAACTGCTGAAACCTTTGATTGTCGGCGTATGAGGATGATGTTGATGGGATGGATTGAATTGGAGTTGGAATGATCGGCGATGGGATGTATGGTTCATCATGAGGTGGTGATGGTGGAATGGTGGTTTGAGGGTCCTGAGGTTGAGGGTCCTGAGGTTGAGGAATTTCAGGTTGTTCTGTTGAAGCTGAAGAGGATCCTTGCATGAACCTGTGACGTTTGGCCCGTTGCCGTATCACTAGATGAGAAACTTCTTCTTCTTCAAAATCGGACTCCTCCAATTCCCTGTCCACTCGTCTCCTAGAACCACCTTCATTTATAATCAAACGCGAACCATAAGTTCCAATTTGAACAGGTGGTTCAGTCGATACTGACTCAGGAGCTTCAACCTCTAACTCCTCCATCTCTTCTGATTCGGTTGCTGAAGATGACAAAACGTTATCATCCTGCTCTGGCTCATAGTCCTCAACATCACGAAATATGTCATCTTCATCTCCAGGCGGACTAAGCAGCTCACCCACTAATGCTGCTGCCACATCTTCATTTGCATTAGGACCAGAAGACCATATTTCCTCCAAGGTCTGAGCAATCTGCTCAGATTCGGGGACTGCACCTGAAGTCCCTGCTTCTTGTGCCTGTGGTTGTTCACTGGTTGAAGGCCTGGATGCCTGAATTTGACTAGCAGTTTGTTGCTGTTGGCGTCGTGGATCACGCGGCCTAGCACGCGGCTGTTGTTGGCGTTGTGGTTGCTGTTGCTGTTGCTGCTGTTGGACATCAACTACCCCTGCCCAGTTGGCATTACTCGGGGCTTGAAATTCCCTATCCAGAATTGCACCAAATAGTGGACGCGCCACCGGAACCGCTAACCTTCCTCGATGTGAGGAGCAGTCAGAGTAGATGCGCTTATCCATAATATTCACGCTCAATGCATCATCTGATTGTGGCAAATCAGGCAAGAAGTGCCTTATCAACATCATTACAAACCTAGGATACAGAAGGAATCTTTCTCTCTCAGGGGCAGTAATTTGATGGATGAATTCCGAGAAAAACAACTGTGAGAAGCTGAACTTCTTATTGTACACCATGGCAATCACCCCAGATTGAATCTTGGATACAATGTAATCAAACCCAGCCTTCTTAGGCGCAAAACAAACCATGAACACGTGGACCAAAAATCGCCACTGCCCTATCAACCCGCTTTTCATATAAGATGATTTTGTAACGTCCAAACTATAGCCCATTCGCAAAAACGCTGCTTGCCTAATACTTAATGGAAAGTCTATAGGCCCGTCTTCTTGTTCTTGTGAACCCAACTGCAGTACTTGACGCAAAATATCTGCTGAGAAAACCAGAGGTTGACCAGCAATTCTGGTTCTTAAAACTGTCGGGGTGACAGTACAGTCCACCTGTAAATGATCGTAAAATTGACGCACATATGAAATCACAATCGGAATATTTTGATATAATGCATAGCTGATCCTAGACTCTGCTAGAAAATCTAAAACTTCTCGAAATCCCTGCGCTTCAGGGATGTTATGAGCTGGATTAAGTACCATATTATGCTTAGGAACAAAAGCACGAAGCGCCATATCTGCACAATATATATAAAACTGTTAGAATTATTAAAAATCAATAAACTTGTTTCAATTCAAAATTTGTTTTATTTTGTACTCGATTAAGTACAAAATCCAACACAATTAAATTTCCACAAGTTTAATAAAATTTAAATTCAACAAAGCAAATAAAGTACAGATTCGAGTCTAATGGACAGACTCGAATGTCATGGTCATCTCGAATCTATTGATAGATTCGAGAAACCCATGAACAGATTCGAATGCCCAAGAACAGATTCGAAAGGCCGACAGATTTGTTTCCAAACAAAATCCAAGATTTTAACCATTTTGAACTAGATAAATCACATACTTTAGTTCAACTATGTTCTAATCACTGAATTATGCCTTTAATTTGATATTACATAGGTCCTAACTTAGTTATTTTTCAAAAACTCTATTTTGACCCATAAAACTTCAAAATGTGATGTTTAAGCCCAAAATTGTGTATAAAACTACCAAAATCTTGTACAATCTGGTTGATTATACCTAGATATGAGTGTAGAATCGAACACGATAGCTTTAGACTCGATGAAATGTCGTTTTTGTGAAATACGGTAGATTCGAGAATAGATTCGAGATCGCCACAGACAGATTCGAGATTTCAGATTCGACAACAGTAAGAAATAAATGCCTTCACTGTGGACCTATATATACTACCAACCTTCGAGTCTAAGTCCCTATTCGAATCTACTGACAGATTCGAAGTCTTACCACTTCGAGTCTGTCCTAGATTCGAAACTACCAAACACTTAGAAAAATTTCGAAAATTTTGAAAATAACTTCAACTTTTCCAACTTTTTTCTACGGTATTGTGTAACCAGATAAACTATGCCAATTCTTTTACCCTAAGCACAGATATTTCACGCATTGTGTATTTTATCCAACTTTGAATGCACCCTCAGTAACTTTTGACCTTTTACCTAAGTAAAAATTAAACTAAACTAAAATAAAATAAAATAAACTAAGGTAAAAATAAAATAAAATAAAATAAAATAAAATAAAATTTTGACCAAAAAATTTAATCTAGACTTAAGAAAAAATTTACAATCTAAGCTAAATACTTAACAACATATTTTTGATGAGTATAGTCTAAGAAAGGTTCAATCAGATAGCGATGTCCGATACTAACTTTCAGTACTTAAACTTTCACACTTAGGAATTTTTTATTCCTTTGTTTGTTTGTCGTGACATACCTATTTAGCCGATTGTTGGTATTTTGCCCCTTTTAAACATTCTACATTTCGGAATATCCTTGGCCTTTTTATTTATCAGGAAATTATCTTACGTGACGCAGACATAGACATACTTTATGATCAAGGCACACAGACAAAGATTCTAACTTGTTGGTATTTGCAAACTTTCTTTAAAAGACAAACATCGGACACAGGTCTGTATTCTCATACAACAAAGTGTCTTAGTTCGACTTAAGGTTTATTTTTAAAGTTAGCAGATAGCGGTGACAGGTCTGTACTGACGTACAACAAAGCGACATGTCTGCTAACCCGAATCTAAACAGAGACAACAGGTCTGTACTTACGTACAACAGAGTTGCATGTTTTCGACTCTCAGTTTTACATGATATTTCTATTCTTTCCATTTTCAGATGTATTTGATGTTGCCATACATCCCCAGAAAGTTTGCATACCTCATTTAGACTCAATGTTTGTATGTCTTGTACATAAAAATTAAGACCGATTGGTCGTACATCTAAGTTAGTGACACGCTTGACTTTTTCTAGAATATTTTATTAGCCTTGAGATTCCCTATATGTATTATGCCTACCAACACATCAAACTAAATAAAGTATAACACTTAGGGATTTAGTTGCATTATGTGTGAAAGCCTAAATACTTAGAGTCTGTAACGACGGTGCTAATTTTCGTCACTTTGAACCTAAGTATCTAAGACTTAACTCCTTTTCTGATATTCTCCTTTTTTGTATTTTTGTAATTTTCTCTCTTTTTTCTTTAGTTTTTCATAGCAAAAAGCAGTAAACTAAGCTAACCTACTAACTTACTAAAAATAGAAACTTACTAAAAATAGAAACTTTCCTAAATTAGAAACTTATCTAAATTAGCAGACTACTGTAAAGAAAGAAATACTACTACTCTAAAAGAAAATAAACTTACTACTACTAAGGTCAAATTACTCTGGGTTGCGCATTCCATTCAGTTGAATTAAATACTCAAACCGTGACTTATGAAATGCTTTGGTAAATAAATCAGCATTATTATCTTCTGTTGCCACCTTTACCAGTTTGATTAAGTTCTTTTCAGCACAATCACGAATAAAATGATGCCTTATGTCTATGTGCTTTGTTTTACTGTGTTTAACTGGATTATTAGTTATAGCAATTGTAGATTGATTGTCTATCCTAATAGGAGTTTGAGTGTAAGCCAAACCGTAATCCCGCAATTGTTGTTGTATCCACAGAACCTGTGAGCAGCAACTACCAGCAGCAACATATTCGGCCTCGCACGTTGAAATGGCTACCGATGTTTGTTTCTTGCATTGCCAAGATACCAATCTCCCTCCTAGGAACTGACAACCTCCAGTTGTAGATTTGCGCGTCAAGCTGCATCCTCCGTAGTCAGACTCCGTGAATGCTTCCAACTCTAGATCTCCCTCCGCATGATACCAAAGTCCCAGCTTCGGTTTCGACTTGAGGTATCGTAGAATCCGCTTCACAGCTTTCATATGCATCTCCTTCGGATTCGCTTGAAACCTAGCACAAATACACACAGCAAACATTATGTCAGGTCTTGAAGCAGTTAAATACATAAGTGACCCATTCATGGCCCGATATAAAGTCGGATCCACATCGGTATCACTTTCAGTACCCGGCCCGAGATTGTGATTCACTTGAATCGGCGTGCTGAAATGGGCAGTCAACTTTGTTCCTTCCATCCCAAACCGTTCTAATATGTCATAGACATACTTAGTTTGATGGATAAACATTCCTTCCTTCTTTTGGTCAACTTGTAACCCTAAAAAGAAATTTAACTCTCCCATAGCACTCATCTCGAACTTAGACTTCATCACCTTTTCGAAATCTTTGCACATCTGTTCGTCTGATGATCCAAAAATGATATCATCGACGTACACTTGTACCAAGATAAAGTGATCTCCCTTTCTCTTAACAAATAGAGTATTATCTATCCTACCCCTCTCAAAGCCGTTTTCTAAAAGATGGTTGGATAGAGTCTCATACCATGCCCTAGGTGCCTGATGTAATCCGTAAAGAGCCTTATCTAAGCGATATACTCTCTCAGGATATTTTGGATCTGTAAATCCAGGCGGTTGTTCTACATACACTAACTCCTTCACTTTCCCGTACAGGAAAGCACTCTTAACATCCAGTTGATATACTTTAAAGCCTTTGAAGGAGGCAAAGGCTAAAAACAACCTAATTGCTTCTAACCTTGCTACTGGTGCAAAAACTTCGTTGTAATCGATTCCCATCTCTTGGTTGAAACCCTTTACAACTAATCTCGCCTTGTTGCGCGTGACTATACCTCGATCGTCTCTCTTGCACTTAAAAACCCATTTGGTTCCTATTGCAATCTCCCCTCGAGGTAACGGAACTAACTCCCACACTTCTAGTTTCCTAAATTGTGCAAGTTCTTCCTGCATCGCTTCAACCCAGGAGTTGTCCTTAAGTGCCATTTGCACATTTTTGGGCTCTACTTGCGATATGAAACATGAATATAGACATGTGTGATATGCCTCGGAGTCGTTTATCATCGACAACAACACAGTGGTGTTATTTACACTACTCCGAGTCCTCACACCCTCGTTAGGATTTCCTATGATGCTATCTATTGGATGGTTCTTGTTAATCCTAGAGGTCTCTATTTCATCAACCCTTAGATTATCTCCTAAGTTGGATCCTATTTCACCTAGAGGGGGAACAGGCTCAGCTTCTACATTTTCCTCCTCGCGGACATTTTCCTCAGAGTTGGAACTTGAAGCTTGAGTCTGATTCTCAGTGGTAGGTTCTTCTGGATTAGCAACTTCTGGAGACCCATCTACAGTCGCAGTAGGCTCGGATGTAGATTCGAATGTGGTCTTTGGAAAGATTTGGCCATCGTCGTTCAGATGCAACGTCGCCAAGTCCTTCTCGATTGTACCTGCATTATCATCTAGAGGAATGTTAAATGACTCAAATAACTTATCATAGTCAAATATCCATTCCGGACCAGTTTGGGGTTCATGTGTATAACTTGAGACTTCAATATTATACACAATCTCCACAGTACCAGTTGTTTTGTTAAACACCCGTTTGTTTGGTGAGTTTGGCACATAACCTAGGAAGTATCCTTCGTCAGCCTTTTCACCAAACTTCGGTTGATGTTTTGTTCTTAAAAGTGTGCATGGTACTCCAAACGGTTCGAATCCAGTTAAGTTAGGTGGCCGTTTATTCAAAATTTCATAGCATGTTTTGTTCAATGATTTGACTGTAAGGACTCGTTTTAAAATGTGGCACACGGTATTCACTGCCTCCCCCCAAAACATGGTAGGAAGCTTTGAATCCGAAAGCATAGTCCTTGCAGCCTCAATCAATGTTCTGTTTTTACGTTCGGCCACTCCATTCTGTTGTGGTTCATATGGTGCACTGAATTGATGCACGATGCCCTTTGATAGGCAATATACACCAATTACAGAGTTTTTAAATTCAGTCCCATTATCACTACGAATATGTTTAACCCTTGTTCCGTAGGAGTTCTCCACTTGGTCTAAGAACCCGATGAGCTTTGCAGCCGTCTCGTCCTTCGTACCTAAAAAGAAAACCCATGAAAACCGTGAGTAATCGTCAGTGATAACTAAGCAAAACCAACTACCTCCTATACTCCTTTTGTTGATAGGGCCGAAAAGGTCCATATGCAACAAATCGAATGTCGAGGTTATGGAGTTCAACTTCTTGGACTTGTGTGTCTTTTTATGTTGCTTGCCCTTCATGCACGGTAGACACTTGTCTTCAAACTGAAAGCTCTTCAGAGGCACACCTTGCACCAAACCATTCTTCGTTATGTAGTTCATTTTCCTCAGGTGCAAGTGAGCCATTCGTCTGTGCCACAACACCGATTTCGTCTCCGAAGCTTTTGATAGTAAGCAGATCGGACCCATCGAATTATCTGGCTTGTTCATGTCGAGCATGTACAAGTCATTCTTCCTTGGAGCCCGCATCAATATCCAATCTTCAGGTATCTTGAATCCCGGCTTTAGCACTAACACCTCAGTGTCAGTAAATAACACTGAGTTCTTCTTATCACAGATTTGAGAGACACTAATGAGATTATGAACCAGTTTATCAACGTGATAAACTTGATCCAAAGTAATCGTCCCATTATTGACTTCTCCAGTTCCAGTGATATTTCCACCCTTGTTACCCGCGAATGATACGAATCCCCTATTACCCCCCTTGAAGTCTGTGAGAAGACTCCTTTCCCCCGTCATGTGCCTGGAGCAACCACTGTCGACAAACCACTTGTTGTTTGGACCGGTAGTTATCTCCTGCACATGAAAGAAAATAGGTTAGTTATCACGGGGAACCCAAGCCATGACTGACTTGGTAATACCATTCTCGTCCACATACGTGAACTCTTTCAAGTACCCATCTCGCCGTTCAGGTGACTTGGGTCTTTGAACTGAATTCTGTTGTGGTGCCGAGTGATTTAGATTCACTCTTTGCCTTTGAGTAGGCATTTTTTGTGGTGCTCTAGAATAAGTCTTATTATACTGCATTTCAGACTGTGATCCCTGAGCTCTTACCGGAACATACTGTCTAACGGGAGTATGTGACCTAACTGGAGTGTGTGACCTGCTAGGTGTGGTGCTCCTATAGACTTGTTGAGGTGCTGACCTAGATTGATTAATGACACGATTCGGTGAATTTGTCCTAACCACTTCTTTTGGTCCAACCTTAACCGGTGTTTGTTTCACAACAGGTTTTGGTGCGGCCTGCACAGTTTTCTCGGTACTCTGAGAACTACTCGTGCTCGCCACACTTGTTGAGGGCTTAACAGGTGTTGGGTTCACTGTCTTAGGGGTAACATCTGCTTTCCTATTTGGACAGTGAGAAGCAACATGCCCTTTCTCGTGACATCTAAAACAAGACATCTTATCCATGGACTTTTTGGTTGGTCCCTTAGATCTAGGTGTCTCACTAGTGTCGACATCCTTTGGTACATCTACAGTGTCTGTCTCTTCGACCTGGTCAGCCCATGAAATTTTTTGTTTTCCTGCAGGTTTTTCACTGGAGGAAGACACAAATTTCACTTTCTTGACCTTGACAGTAGAGTCATCCACCTTAGGTGTATTTTCAACTGTAGGCTCAGGTGTCGGTTCAGGTAGGTCCTCTAAAACTACGGACTTGTCAGTTTTCTCCTGAGGCTGAGGCACATAGTTCGCATTGAACGGTGGAGGAATTTCGTGAAATCCTAGACCTACAGGCTTCTTAGACTGTCTTTGGGCATCTAAGACTTTCCCTAGATTTAGGCTCGAATTCCTAAACTTTTCCAGCTTGCTATTTGCCTCTGCTACCTTAACTTTGGTCTCGGCTAGCTCTATGTCCTTGTCTTTCAGACTTTTGGTCAAGGCCTCTACGTGCTCATACATAAGCTCTATCCTAACACACTGCTCACTCAGTTTGTCTTTTAGAACGATTACATCTTGAGCATCAGCCTTAAGCTTTTCTTTTAAATCTTGTTTTATATCATTTAGGCTAGCGTTTTCAATTTTTAAATTTTCATTTTGAGCAGCTATGGTCTTATGTGAGTCTAAAACTAGATTTAACCTATCGTTAGAACTAACACATAAAGCACATAATTCACGAAATAGAGAATAAGAAAGACTAACCTTAGAGTTATCAGATTCCACGTTGGCCATCTGAGCAGCAAACTCCAGCACGGTCTGATCATTCGCTTTCTCAACCCACATCGGACTGCTGTCCCTTGTGGTCTGCTCGTCTTCTTCACAACCATTCTCCGTAACTTCAGCCATGAAAGCTCTAGCATTGGACTCAGGATGTGAACTCCAGTCATAGGTACCATCTAGCTGTCTGTCAGAAGTGACATTGGATATTAGACCCGCTAGATTGGCTTTACCAGATGAAGAACTCGGAAGGTATCTCTGTTGGGACTGATTTTGGTACTGTCCTTGATGCTGACTCTGTCCTTGGTATGATTCTACCTTCGGTCTTTGACACTCCCTGGCGAAGTGTCCCAATCCCTGACAGTTGTAGCATTTGACCTTAGATTTATCAAATCCTATCCCTTTGTTGTTCATTTGTAGATTCCTCCCAGTTCGCTTAATGAATCTTTTAACCCTCTGGGTCACCATGGCCAGTTGCCATTTAAGATCCATTTCCTCTAAGTCATCAGGGTCGACCTGATCGTAATCTTCATCCCAAAGAGCCGGATCATTGATCTTCCCTTGAACACAATTTCCATAAGCGGCCACAAACGAAGCAAGTAGATTCAAATGCTCTTCCGCGGACTTTGCGCTCATCGGCATCTTCGAATAGCTCTGACTGGTCGATGCCTGTTGGACTTGAGGTTGCGGTTCTTCCGATCTTCCTAACCCTAAGAACGCGCGATTCAGTGAGTCTTCGGACTCTGGTGGTGATGACGTTTCTCCGGTGAAAAACGCTGTAGCACTCTTCGGTTCAGCTGTCACTTATGATTTAGATGTCTTTCCAAAATACATAGCCGGATTCTGGACTTGCTCGTAATCAGTCTCAGCCTTTAGCATCTCGAAGTGATATGCCCTCAACGTTCCCACGATGTCATCAAGTGATTGAGCATAATATTTGTCTTCATTAAGCTTAATCATTGCCACGTACATAGCCCATTTGGCTGGTAGGGCATCAAGAAGCTTGTTGTTCTTGTCAGTGTCAGAATACTCAATGCCATGACTTTCAAGCTCTGTTATCAGATGATAGAATCGTGTGATAATATCATCTAACTGTTCATCCTTAAGAGCCTTGAAAATCGCAAACTGTTGGGTCAACAGCTCTGTACGCTTTCTACGCACCCGTGGATTACCTTCACACCTTTTCTGGAGAGACTCCCAAAGTTCCTTTGACGTCCTTTGAGTCCGAAATGTGTGCAAGATATCTTGAGGTAAAGCCATACGGATAATGGAGAAAGCCTTGTTTTCAGCTTCAAATAGTTTCTTGTCATCCTCTATCATCATCTGGTATGACAAAACCTTTTGACGGCCTTCAACTTCAGATACTGGTGGAATGTACCCTTCATCTATGCACACCCACATGCGCATATCGTTGAATCGTACAAAATCCGTAAATCTGTCCTTCCACCAGTAATAGTCCTCAACTTTCATCAGCTTTGGCGGTGCATTTGCCTTCCCAACTTCATGATCCATCTCAAGGAATTTCTGAAGGTTTGACATCTTTTCTGAAAGAAATTGAATTTGAACTTAATTAATTTAAGTCGAAACTGATTTAGACTAACTTATTCGAATCTAGATAGATTCGAAACTAATTAATATTAAATCTTTTGAAAATAAATTCGATTAAGTCTTAAACGTCAATTAGATTCGAAATAATGTCAGATTCGAACAATTCCTTAGATTCGAAGTAATGTCAGATTCGAAGGACTCCTTAGAATCGAAGACCCTTAGAATCGAAGGCACAGCAGAGTCGAATGACAGCAGATTCGAAGCATAGAATCGAAACAGTAACAAACTCGAAATAAACTCGAAACAACACAGACTCGAGATCCAATTCGAATGAAGTAACAGATTCGAAACAACACAGACTCGAAGCACACTGAAATTGACTCGAAAGGAGCGTATTTAGGTTAGACTCGAAAATAAAGTAAAACCCTAATTACCCCTATAGATTCGAGCGCCGCAAACTCGAAAAACGGCTAACACGTTGATTTTTTGACGTTTTACAGATTAAACCACTATTTTTCAAATGAAAAATAATGATTTCGATCAAAAACGTGAAAAACAACAAAGTGTTTCCCGAATACGAATTTGCTAAGCTCAAAAACACGTTTTTGAGAGCAAAACCGTCCAACTAGCGTCAAGAAACCTAGAATGTATCTGATGAACACGAAGAACACCAAGACACTCCGTAGGCTCTGATACCACTTGTAAGGTCTACTACTGCAAGATCTATCTAGACGCGGATCCGTGAACGAGTGCGGAATCCTCGTTGACGGTTAGACGGACAACTCTCAACCAACGGAACACGGAGACTATTAGACGCTGAACGAACGACACACGAACGATCCTACGTACTAATTCTCTCCGAAACGGCACTCACCTAGCTGATAAACTCGAGATCGCCTCTTGCTTAATTCCTCACGAATTCTGCAAAAAGTCCCCTAATGATTCGAGTCTATCCCTAATTATAGACCCTGATTCGAGTCTGATGTGGGCCAAACTCGAATCTGGCCCAAGGCCCATTCGAGTCTGTCCACAATGACACTCTCGAATCTAGCCCATTCGAATCTATGGACTCATTCGAATCTATCTCAGATTCGAATGTATTCTCTTAAGTAATTCGAATCTAGCCTTTTACATAAACCACTAAGTGTTTGAAACTTATGATATTACCTTATGACTGATTTTATCTTTGAGCTTTATGTTTGAACTTCTTGTAATACGTTACATCAAGTTCAAACATACAAACACTGATAAACATCAATCATACATAATATATAATATATATATACCAAACATATGCTGGATCACAATGTAAGACAACTTAGACTGCTATCGACACACAGGATGTATCAACATTTCATAATACTTGATTCACTCAAACTATTGCTCTGATACCATCCTGTCAAGACCTCCCCTTACGGGGCAGTCCTAAATGACTAGGTCCCAATGAGCAATACATCATCAATCAAAACTAAGATAGATTAATAAAGTGCGGAATTAAGTCATTACAGAAATTAGGATTATCATAAAATAAGTTCAATACAAAACTATAAAAGGGCACCAGGACACTAATCTAATACATAATCACAACACATAGCACTGATCTACCCAAACCACCATGCTTATTGCCTTCAATCAATACCAATTGCAGATTCAGTAGTGGTCTAATGACTTCAAATTCGAGCGTGCAGATCCTAAAGACTTGGGTCAGCTGGACCTTTTCCTTTGATTAAACCTTGTAAAAAAATTCAACAACAACTGTAAGCGGTGCTTAGTGAGATTATAGATTTAACAGTTAACATGCCATGACAATTTTAAGCGGAGACTTGACTTTGACTTTTGACTTTAATCTCTGACTTTGACTTTAAGCGCGATTTTGACATGACTGCCGCTATCAGCCAGACATTGTGAGACATAGGACTTAAGATCGGATGATGTTTAATCCCACACACATGCTTTTAATTGTGGGGGCCAACCACATACTGGGCTAGCTACCAGTAAGACAACATGGGCAAACATCGGAGTAGACTTAATCACAGACTAACATGGACTTTCTCAGACTTGAAATATGCGGAAGCATATGAAAGCATTGATATCAAGGCAATTGGCATTCAAAGTAATAAATCAAGATAGCAACAATAATATATCCAAGACTAATTCAGACTGTAAAGACAAGTATTCAATGATGATATATTAAAAGCTATCATGATCCACAGGGCATCACCGTACCAAGGTGTGCACTGGTCACATTCTAGCTGAGCATATAGACTTTCAAATAAAGCTAGAACAACAATATGTCTCACAGGAAGACAAGCATGTATACAGTTATATCTATAACTCACAGTTACTGGTTTTTTATGGCATGACTGTTGACTTTGACTTTCGCAATCGGATTTATATCCACCACCTGAGTTATCTCAGGATTTAGCTTTTGACTTTACAGACTTTAGCTCTGTCTTGCTTCTCTGACTTTGACTTGGCTTGACTTTATTGACTGCTGTTGGCTTTAATTGCTTTAACTTGACTTTTCTGGCTTGGCTTTACGGACTTTGACTTTTATAACACAGTTCAGATTAGTTGAACCTGTTCAGTGTTTGTAAATCAATTTACATAAGATCATTGACTTTTTATAACACAAATATGTATTTATGTTGCATTCTTGGATATTCTGGAACTTATGTATACACTTATTGCATTTATTGACTTCTCATGTCATTTCAAACTTTGTTAAATCGCAATTAAGCTTATTATTTAGCTTGCCATGATTTAATGACTTTATGATTATATTTGCATTTCATGTTTTTCATGGACATGTGTGACCTTATTTGCGTCTTTCTTTGGCTTCCATTTTTACTTTAAACTTAGATGAATGCATCTAATGACATAAAATGCTTAAACAAAGTATATAAGTTACAAATTCATTTAAATGATTCATAAAGTCAATTTATATACATTCATGACCTTTAATGCATAATTATGCCCTTATGACTTATAACATGTTTATAAGTGTCATTATTATATAACATTTACATTTGAAGGTTCATAACTGATAAATGTTCGTGGCATCTATATGCATTCCTTGTTATTAAAAATCTCATTTATAAGATGCATATATGATTAGAGTTTAATTCTGTTTGTAGCTGTCCCCAATCACAGAACACACAACTCTGTTACAACACATATGTATGAATGTATTACTCAATGTTGTACCTTTTATTTTGTTCCTGCTCACACATCATGTAAGGCACACATAATTAAAGTGTATATATATATATATATATATATATATATATATATATATATATATATATATATATATATATATATATATATATATATATATATATATATATATATATATATAAAAGAATGAGTTGATGGGCTGTTTTGAATAGAAATACACATGCACACAACACAACACATCATGTAACTGAATTATTTAATATCAGAACACAAAACACACATATAAACTTGCATAATTGTTGCTGGACATTGTTTTCTGTATATATATATAACTCACAGCACACACACATGTGCTTATTACTAGTTTTGTTTTATTATAACTAGAGACACACACACACTGCATTTATATATATTGCACACACAGTGTGCACATACTGCACACACATTCTAACTTCATGCAATTAAAAGAAAGGTGATGTCCCTGTTTCTGCTTTTATACATATAGCACACACACATGTAAAAGAAATGGTTGCTGAAAATGTGTTGATGGACTGTTGTTTCCATCGAGCACTCTGCTCACACATTTGACATATATACTAAATTCATGAAACATAAAAGGTTGTTGTTTCTGTCGAGTACACAGCACACACATAAAAAGGGAAAAAGTGGTGCTCTGGTTCTGTTTTCGGTACTGTGAAGGGTACCGAAACCTCAAAAGGTTTCAGTAGTTTTCTCTTCCATACGGTATTAGAGGTGGTCTCGGTAATTGGTTCAATTTCCAGCATGGTTTCGGTACCTTTATGGGATTAAAAGGGTGTTGTTTCTATTTTATAATAACAACACACACATACACACATTCCTCACTTATATAAAAGACAAGGAAATAGAACAAAAGACTAATGGTGCTGTTTTATTTCGGTACTATGGTTTCGATAGTGACAAAATGGTTTCAGTTGCTATCTTGGTCTCGGTAGTTCTACTGTAGGTTTCAGCATCCACATATATATGTTTCTGTATTTGAAATCATGCAGATGGGTTTCGTATATATATGCAACACACACTACACACCTGCACAACTTCTTTTGCTTCTGTTTTGTCTTCTATTATACAACATTTCTGCACCCAAAATGACAATAAGTTGGCATTTTAATGTATCTAAATGACTAACAAAACTCACACATATTTTCTGTTATATGGCCGAAGGCCAAAGGCCTTCTTGGCCTTCTTGTTTGATCAAAACCGAAACAACAAAATCAACACTATTATTTTCAGTTTCTTAGTTTCAGAGTATGAATTAAGGTTACAAAATGTTAATATGATGAATTAAACCCATAAGAATTACATGCATGTTATTTATTTCACTCTTTCAACACTAATTTTGTCAAATTTGTGTTCATAAAGTACAAAGAAATTAACCGTGGGTTAACAAGACAACAACAAGAACAAATTTTGTTTGTGAAATTACCTTGAAATCTTGTATTTTGTTGAACAACTTGATGAATTGAAGAAGATGACTATGATAATGAACCGTGGGTTTTGAAAGGTTGGAGATGAAATAGACTTTTGTTTCTTTTGAATTGATCAAATGAGCAGAACCCTCATTTGGGTATTTATATAAAATTGCAAGTTTCATCATTTTTTTCATTTTTTTTTTTCATTTTTTTTTTAACATTTGACCCCCTTTAATTTATCTTTTTTTATTTAATTATGAAAATTAAATTACATACTCTATAATTAACACATATAACTTTTATTTTATTTTGTCATAACAAATTTTATACTTAAAACTCATAATTTAATTGTAACTTGTATTAACTTAATAAAGAAAATACATAGTTAATAAATGTAATTAAAATTACATTTAACATATTAATTAACGTTAAGCTGGTTAATTAATGCTAATCATGTTTATTGTTGTTAATTAAAGTTTAGGTTGTTACACCAACATAGAAAAATAATATCTTTTTAATAATACAACATACTATTTTTAAAGATTTTATCATTTATTGGGCTGAAAAATTAAAAAAAAAAACATTTTTGCCTAATATATTACTAGTACTTATCGGACTAAAAAAGTAAAGAATCTACATTGGTTGATGCCTTTGGCGGTAGCCCATGTGGCCCCCCCTCAGGATCGGTTCGGCATGTGGGTCATAAACTCGTATTCAAATAAGGAGAATAATTTAAACCATGGTGTCAACAAAGTGTGTCAAAGAGTGTCTCCTAGTTGGACTCAGTTTAATCCATTTTCAAATACGGACTCAGTTTTTGAGTCGCCTGAGTTCAGTGATGATGATGGCTTCACGGATAATGAATTTCCGATTAATTCTGACATCCGAGAAGGAAAGACAGCTGGTCGGCGAAACCATGAAAAAAAATTAATAAATAAAGTTTCATCCCATTATGTTTGATCTCCTAATCCTTTTTAAAAAAACATACAAATCTTATTTATATACATGCCCATGATTATTCATAACCATGTACAGTTAACTAGTAAAGTGAAAGATGATTATCATAGACAATTGACAATTCCTAGCTAGGTTTTGTCAATAATATTTTATAACAAAAATGAAGAGTTGAGTTTTATTCATCTGTTGTTTGCACAACGATCTTCTAATGACTTTGCTTAGCTGAATCACACCTGCTAATCTCACAAATTCCAAACTGAACTCTGCAAGATGAAAACTAGGAAGAAAGATCAGCGTGTCTACACAGGGAAGGTTCCCTGTGAGACACCTCGGACGGTCAAGTCAGTCCACATATTCATTCTGTTTTAGGGAGAAAAATATCAAAGAGTGAAAAGAGTGGAGAAGATGATGGATCTTGAGAAAACTTATCCTTCTTAGGGTTGTTTCCCTTTTTCATATATCGGAGAGAGACGCAGGTCCTTTTTTCTTTTGTCTTCTTCCCAGCTGTACCAATGTTTTGTCTCCATTAGGGGACAAAACATTCTCTGCTTACCGTACATGTACCTTCCACCATGGTGGGATGTCCTTTTCTGAGACACAAAGGACTGATCTTGTCTTTTTCTAGAGGATATATTTTTAATCTTATTTACAGGTGGAAATTCCCTGTGGATACACGTGTCCAATCGGGAATGTACACTAACAAGTCCCCCCAGTTCAGACTTTCTACAAGAGAGTTTGAACTTGAATTTTGAAATTAACCTTATTTGTTTCTCTGTGCATGCAGAGATATTGACACAGAGTGAAATTACCTATACTGAGTGGTGAGCGATAGGTAATTATGAAAGGTCACATCGCCAATTAATTGTAACTAGGGTAGCTGTCCCATGCCTGACATGATGTCACCTATTCTTGATGGTTTGAGGCACCGGTCAGATGGTGATACTCCCTAAGGATTCCACGTGGATTCCCGCCTGACAGAGTTCAAGATAACTTCCTTTTTTTGAATTTTAAAAACGTTTTTTTCTTTATAAAAGGAGCGGTTCATTCTCCCTTTTGAACGGTTTTCATTTTCTTCTCTTCCTTTCGTTTCCTTTTCCTTTTCTTTCTGTGGTTTTCTTCGCCGGAGGGTATCAGTGTCAGAGCAGGTTAGTTCCTTTTCTGTCCTTTTCTTTACCTTTATCGTGTTCTTATGGAGCCGGAGGCCTCTGATGATGGTTCAGGGAACATTGGAGACCATCCTTCCATAGTTTCTCCTTCATACTTTCGTAGGTTCTGTAAGGAATTTGGGATTCCTTCCAACATTCATCCCTTCCTTCCTCAGGAGCATGAGAGGGCTAACCACCCTCCTCCTGGTAAAGTGGCCATCTACACTAAGTCGATAAAGATAGGTCATCTCCGATTTCCTCTTAGTACCTTTTTCCTGGATTTGCTTTCCTTCTATCAAATTCACATCACGCAGTTGACCCCTTTGGGGTGCGAAAAGGCTATGGTTTTTGAAATGGCCTGCAAATCGGTAGGTGAAAATCCTAGTGTAGACTTGTTTCGTACTTTTTTCAGACTTTGTAACAAAGGGGACTGGTTTATTTTCGAACGTAGGTTGAAGCCCTTTTCCCATATTTTGGTAGGAAAAAGGACTTGTTTGAGGGACTGGAAGGGGAGATACATTTGGGTAGATAGTAAGGTTGTGGGTAGAGGTAGGAATGATTTACTTGTTTGGCCGGAAGGGGGGAATGCCGAGGCCAACGTCTTACCTGCGATCTTTGACGGTGATGTAAGGGAAAAATTGTGTAATCTCGAAGGTTTCATCTTCGGGTGTATCCTGAAGAAGTGTTTGTCATGGCTGGTATAAGTCGTGTTTGTGGGCAGCCTGGCTCTGTGCTAGTGGCTTATAAGGGTCATGTTGGTAAGTAGTTTCCTTATTTGCTTAACTTATTACCTTTCTCAAGTATTTTTATCTTTCCTGCTCTTTTTCAGAGATGGATTTGGGCGATCTGCTTACTGATGACGATATTTCTGGGGTTCGTTTTGCTGTTAAGAAGGCTGATGTTGCTGAGGGTTCCCGTCGGGGGGAACAAAATATTAGAAGCAGTGCTGGGAATGCTCCCGTTGCTTCAGAGGGAGGTATAGCCTTTGATTTTTGTTTCTTCTTTGGTTTTTGTCTTGTTTTTTATTCTTTTTCTCCCCATTTCAGACTCTGAAGACGGTGAGACGCTTGCCCACGTTATTAAAAAACGCAAGAGGGGAGCGAACATACCGTCCCCTTCCCCCTCCCTTCGGAGGGGACTCCGGTCATCCAAAGAAGTCGTTATTAAGGAGTTGTCTGATACCAACCGCCATTCTTCACCATTGCGGATAACTACCGGTAAGGAGCCTTCGCCCAGGAGCAGGATGTTCTGCTGGTAGATTCATCGTCTGATAAAGAGAAGACTGATGTTGAGGAAGCAGGTGTATTCAAACCTTCCTGGAGAATCCTTGCTAATGATGATTTATCTTTTGCTTTGTCCCGTCGTGACTTTCCGAAACACATGTTCCCTAGCCCTCGGAAGCGAAAGTTTAAAGGTTTGTCTGATGTGGGAGCAGCAACCAAGTCTGATGAGATACTGTTGGATATGATAAGCATTACTATGGATATGCGCCAACGGCTGGGTAGGAATATTAGGACCATGGAAAAGATGGAAGCACAGTGTGAGGAATCTGAGAAGTTTAAAAAGGAGTTGGAACAGTGTCGAGTGAGTTTGGAGGCTTCACAAGTTGAGGTTAAAGACCAAAGTTTTATGATAGAGCAGTTGAAGGAGGGACTACAGAATCAATCGAAGGAGGTGGCGGCATTGAAGGAAAGGTGTGCAATGCTAGAGAAGGAGAGGGATGCGGCAGTTGCAGAGAAAGGGAAGATAATTACTGAAGGTTTTGAGTATGTGTTTTTGCGTCTTGTGCGTAGCCATGAGTTTGTTGAGCCACTGAAGTAGCTGCAGAGGGAAGCCATGAAGTTGGGTCGACACCAAATTGCCCAGGTGTTGCATGGTCGGTACTTGAAGGAGCAACCTATTGAGGAGGTTGAATGTTTCGATCCAGACTCACCCCTTAGATTCCAACATGCCATCGAGACAGTTGCTCATGGCACTTATCCTTATTTGCAGGCTGTCAGTGCTGATGGGAAGAGATCCCTGGCAGAGATCAAAGTTATTCCCCCTGCCACATGGAGGTTGACCTGAAGAGGAGGAGGATGCGCCCTGCATGGCTGATCGGGATCTTTGTTAGATCCCTGTATGTTTTCGTTTGTTTGAACAATTATCTGGCTTTTAAACAATTACTTATATGTCTGTTCAGTTTGTGACCCTGCTGAGGTCTTTTGTGATGAAAACATTGGTTGCAACAAGTTAGGGTAATGATCAGTTTCCCATGACTGTGTGCATGTTTTTATCTGTTTCCATGGTGGAAAAGTGGAACTGCAGGTGGATGACATCCTGATGGATCATCCAGGGTTAGTGTCGACACATTGCGGGGGGATTTTTGCATTCGACCCCCTGTAGGTTTCGAGCAAGTGGTCCTGACGGGCCAGATGCCGTCATAGCATGTATATCGTTTTTCTAGTGCATTGACCCAATCGATGATTGTATCATACAGGTTGTTACAAAATTAACAAAAAGTAGTGGAAATGAGGGAAACTTCTGCATGTCATTTCATCTTGATTAAAATGTCATAATAAAAGAAGGGCATGTGTCTCTCCTTTTCTTTTTACATGTAATACTTTCTAAGATTGGTGATGTGTCAGGTTCGTGGCAAACATTTACCTTGTAGTGTTTTGAGACGATATGTCCCATGCTTTCCAGCCTCGTATATTTGGTAGGGGCCTTCCCATGTTGGTCCCAACTTGCCCAGACTTTCGACCCTGCTGGCCTCATTGCGCCTGAGAACGTAGTCTCCTGGGAGAAAGGAATGGTTCTGCAACCGTCGGTTGTAATATCTGCTCATTACCTGCTTGCATGTCGCTTCTTTGACCAAAGCCCGATTACGTTTCTCCTCCAGCAGATCCAAGTTTATCCTGCGAGACTCTTCATTACTGGAAATGTCATATGATTCCCGACAGTTTGTGGGAACACTTACCTCTGCTGGTAACATAGCTTCCGACTCGTAGGTGAGGCTAAACGGAGTTTCCCCATGGCTATTCTTTGGCGTAGTGCAGAGACCCCATAGAATGCTTGGGAGTTCCTCTGGCCACCCATTGGAACAATCCCCCAGGCGTCGCTTAAGTCCTTTTACTATCTCGCGGTTTGTGACTTCCACCTGGCCATTGGCCTGAGGATGAGCTACGGAAGTGAAATTTTGAGTGGTGTTCATCTCCTTACACCATGAGCGGAAAGACTCTTCAGTGAACTGTTTCCCATTGTCGCTGACGATTGTATGTGGAACCCCAAAACGGCAAACTATGTTATTCCATACGAAGTTCAAAACCTTCCTTCCGTTTATAGTTGCTAGTTCCTGCACTTCTACCCACTTTGTAAAATAATCAATAGCCACCAGGAGGAATTTTACCCTTCCCGGTGCTTCTGGAAAAGGGCCCACAATATCAATTCCCCATTTGTCGAAAGGCCAACATCCTCCCATAGGTACCATCTCGTGTTGGGGGTTACGCGGGACTCGAGCATGGATTTGGCAGGACCTGCAGGATCTCAGTTCCTCTTCGGCATCCCTGTGCATGGTTGGCCAGTAGTAACCTAGCCTCATAATTTTGGTGACCACTGTTCGCACCCCCGAATGCAAGCCACACGATCCCATGTGTACTTCCTGCATAACGTTTTTTGCTTCCCTAGGGCCCAGGCAACGGAGCCATGGTATACGAAACAACTTTCTATATAGCACCCCCTTCTTCACCGAGTATAGGGGGGCCTTTAGACGGAGCCTGCGGGCTTCATCGCTGTCTTCTGGTCTCTTATCGTGTAACAGGTACTCGATAATGGGCGTCATCCAATTAGGTCCAGGTTCTTGGATAATGCTCATTACATCATATCCCACTGAGGGTTTCTCCAGCACTTCCACAAACACCTCCTTTGTCAGGTGGGAGAATGTCATTGACGCAAGTTTACTGAGTACATCAGCTCGCTTGTTCTGCCCTCTAGGGATCTGCTTTATTTTCCAATCTGCAAGGTGCAAGAGTAATGTTTTTACCTCGTCAAGGTATTTCCGCATGGAAACGTCCTTGGCTTTGAAAGTTCCCTCCACCTGGTTAGCCACCAGTTGCGAATCCACATGGACTGTTATCTTACCGACCCCATGTCTTTTGCCATTCGGAGACCTGCTAGTAGCGCCTCGTATTCCGCCTCATTGTTAGTTGTTGGGAAATTGAAGCGCAGAGCGTAAGTATACTCTGTACCATCCGAACTTTTGAGGAGTAAGCCAGCTCCTGACCCTTCGGCATTGGAGGCACCATCGGTGAAGAGAACCCAATGGGGGCTTCCAGTTACATCCATGTCTGCTATCGCCTCTGTCATTGGCTCTCCCGAATCTCCTTCCTTCTGGGTTTCCGCAAGGAAATCCGCCAATATTTGTCCCTTGAGGGATTGTCTGGCTTCAAACTGCAAGTCACATCCCCCTAGCTCTATTGCCCACTTAGTAAGTCTTCCCGATTTTTCTGGCTTGGAAAGAACTTGCTTGATGGGTTGGTCTGTGAAAACGGTAATTCGATGAGCCTGGAAATATCGACGTAGCTTTCTGGCGGAATGCACGAGGATGAGCACCAACTTCTCTATCATGAGCTATCGAGTCTCTGGTCCCTGCAACATTCGACTAACAAAGTAAATGGGCAATTGCTTACCCTTTATGGTCAGTTAGCAGCACAGCGCTGGCTGAATCCTGTGAAGCAGCCAGATACATAATTAAGTTTTCACCCACAGCGGATGCAATAATCGTTGGAAGGGATTGAATGCATGCTTTCATATGGCTGAAAGCGTGTTCCGCCTCGGGTGTCCATCGGAACTGGTTTTTCTCCAAGCATCCTTTGAGAGTCTTGAAGAAAGGGGAGGACTTTTCTGTCGCCTTGGAGAAGCATCTTCCCAGAGCTGCCAACTTCCCGTTCAAACTTTGTACCTCCTTTAGTGTCGATGGTGCCTTGAGGGAAAGGATGTCCTTAACTTTCTTCGGGTTCGCATATATTCCTTCCGGGGTGATTATGTGGCCTAGAAACTGCCCTTTGATCATCCCGAAGGAGCATTTTTCCGGATTCAACTTCATGCCAATTTCCCTGAGGTAGCGAAGGTTTCAGCTATGTCCAGGAGGAGGGATTCTTCTGTTCTGCTCTTGATGACCATGTCATCTACATAGGCTTCTAAATTCCTACCAATCTGACCCCTGAAGGTTGTGTCTATCAAACGCTGATAAGTGGCCCCAGCATTCTTCAAGCCGAAAGGCATCTTTCGATAAAAAATACTCCCATGTCCGTGTGGAACGCCGTCTTTTCCTCGTCTCCCAAGGCCATTTGGATTTGGTGGTAACCTTTGTAGGCATCTAAGAAGCACTTCCACGTGAATCCTGTAAGAGTTTCAATCTTCCAGTCTATCTCTGGCAGAGGGTAGCAGTCTTTGGGGCATGCTTTGTTCAGATCTGTAAAATCGACACACATTCTCCAGGTCCCATTGGACTTCTTAACCATGACGGGGTTCGCCACCCAAGTAGGGTATTGGACCTCCCTCAGTATTCCTGCCTGCACCAGTTTTGTCACTTCTTCGCACACGGCTTTGCTTCTTTCGGGAGCTAATGATCGCTTCTTCTAACATACCGGCTCCACGGAGGGGGAGACTTTTAGATGGTGGTCAGTAGCAAATGTTCCTCCGCCTTTGACATTAATTATTCTGGGGACCCCTTCCATATCTTCTGGTTTCCAAGCAAATACCCCTATGTTATTCTCTAACATCTTTATCAGTGTGACCCTTCCCTGTGGCGATAGAGACCTTCCCACTGCCACACTCTGCTCTGGAAAGGAGGGGTTTATGGATACCCTTTCAAAATCTTCCGGGGTAAGGATGGCTGAGGACTCTTCTTCTACTTGCTGCTCTGGTTCCACGACCTCTACCGCCATGCAATCTACGGGAGCCATCCCCCTTGATCGAACAGTGATCCTTCCCTCTGACATCCGGAGAGATATTGTTGAATAGGGTGTGGAGACTATCATCTCCATGCGCTTCATGGAGGTTCTTCCCAAAATAACGTTATAGGGAGAGGGAGATTCTATCACGACAAACTCCACTTCCCCCTCCCATCGCGCAGGTGGCGCCCCAATCCGCATAGGTAATATTAAAGTTCCCTTTGGCCACCTTACTTCTCCAGCAAAACCAGTGAGGGGCATAGCCGTAGGTCTGAGGAGGCAGCGCTCCTTATCTGATAGTTGATTAAAACAATGTACATACATCACTTCGCATGCACTCCCTGTGTCACAGTAGACCTTATGTATAAGATTGTCTCCTACTTCCACATCAATCAGGATCGAGTCCGTTGAGAGTTCTGCTTGGTGCCCCTTTCGCCCACACACTATCTCTAGGTCCATCTTATCAGATGGCTCTTTCCTGCGCTTCCCCCCGGGGCCTACCCAACTGATCATGTGTATCTCATTGAGCGGTTTGGAAGTTACAGTTTGGTCTTGCAGTTGCTTCCCTTCCCTTTGCCAACCATGCTTCTTGGCCCCTGAAACTTCCCCTTCGATTTTTGGAGTCTTGATTCCTTTAACCAGGTGGGCCAGTTTTCCAGACTTAACCGCCTCCTCCACCTGCCTTTTCAATTCTATAGAGAAATTTGTGTCATGGCCAAAATCTTCGTGGAACTCGCAATAACGGGATCTATCTTTGTTCTTAGGGTTTCCTGGAATTCTAGGCGGAGGCCTAAATGAGGAACTCGCTTTTTCAGTTAGCAATATTTCATGGGGAGTTTTTGAGAGGGAAGAAAACCTCTGCCCAGGGGGCTTGGTGAACGGCTGCTGTCGCCTCTCATACGGGGATGATCGAGATGAGCTCCTTCCCTGCGGAAACCTGTCCGCCGGATTTCTTGCCTGGGAATCTGCCTTTGAGCTTCATGGCCTTGCTTTCGATTCGCCGACGCACCATAGGTAGCTGTTTCCTTCGATCTGATGAACGAATAAACTTTATCCAGGAGCTCCTCGTAGGTACTAGGCAACTCTGCTGATAAAATCTCTATTAGTTGGCGAGTGCGGAGCCCGTGAATGAAACCAGATATCTTTGAGTCTTCATTAAGTGCCCTGATCTGCTGGCTTTCCAAATTATATCTTTCCACGAACGTTCTGACGTTCTCCCCCTCTAACTGTTTGATATTGTGCACTTCCAAATGGGTTTTGGTATACTTCTTCTACTGCATGAAATTCATACGGAAGCTGGCTTTCAAGTCGTCAAAACTCTGCACCGAGCCTGCTGGCAAGCCATCGAACCATTGTTTGGCCATTCCTTTCAGCGTCAAAGGGAACATGTGACAAGCTACCGGTACAGACCACCTGGAAATTTTTACTATCCCTGCGAAGAGTCTTAAATGGTCATCGGGATCTCCTATTCCATCATACATACCTATGCTCGTGGGAAATTTTAGTCCCTCCGGTAGGGGGTATTCTTCAATCCATCGAACAAAAGGAGATGGCTCCATGGGTGAACTGCTGGTGACAGGGGGGTGGAGCCAATGGTCTGATTAATCCTTCCGGAATCCAGGTTCCCTGAGGGATATACTGCGGGCCACCGCTGAACCAACCAGTGTATCCCTGTTGATACCCGACATGAGGTCCATACTGCCAATAATTTTCAAAACCCACTCCCAGAAGTCCTCTGGGATACCACATTCCTTCTGGCCTAGTCGAAACTCCCACAGTAACTGACGAGCTGATTGCTGAGGTGGGCGGAACGGTAGAGGTTTGAGGCAGCGTTTGCATGGATGAAGCCTGAGAAGGGTTGGTTTCTGGTTGTTGCATGATGGTTACAGAAGTTGCCATGGTGGGTTGATGAGTAGGATGAAAACGGTATGTCTGAGGGAACATCACGGACGGGGAGAATGTTGCTTGCTGGGTAATCCATGGCGAGGGAGGGGAATGTTAAGCGAGGCCAGCCTTCGCTCTTCCTCTTCGCGGACAAAAAGTTGTGCCTGCACACTGGCTAGCATGGCCCTTCGATCCCTCTCCTGCCCTAAGAGATGTGATAGGGTTTCGAAGTTCTGCTGGACAAAGGATGAGTCTACCGAGATTTCAGTTTGAGAATTCCCACCCACGACGGAGGGTCCTCCCGTCTGATGAAGGTCCGAGGCCTGGGGGTCCTGACTTCGGCGGGGAGGGGTTTCTAGGATGACTGAAGGTTCCGATACGGAAATGTGAGGTTGAGGAATTTCTTTTGAGCTGGTCATTTTGGAGAAAGAGAAAGTTCAAGCTGTTTGAAGGGAATAAAATGGAGGAGAGAATGGAGCTGATTCACACCGGTCCCACGGATGGCGCCATATGTTTGCACAATGATCTTCTAATGACTTTGCTTAGCTGAATCACACCTGCTAATCTCACAAATTCCGAACTGAACTCTGCAAGATGAATACTAGGAAGAAAGATCAGTGTGTCTACACAGGGGAGGTTCCCTGTGAAACACCTCCGACGGTCAAGTCGGTCCACATATTCATTCTGTTTTAGGGAGAAAAATATCAAAGAGTGAAAAGAGTGAAGTAGATGATGGATCTTGAGAAAACTTAGCCTTCTTAGGGTTGTTTCCCTTTTGCATATATTGGAGAGAGACGCAGATCCTTTTTTCTTTTGTCTTCTTCCCAGCTGTACCAATGTTTTGTCTCCATTAGGGGACAAAAACATTCTCTGCTCACCGTACATGTACCTTCCACCATGGTGGGATATCCTTTTCTGAGACACAAAGGACTGATCTTGTCTTTTTCTAGAGGATATATTTTTAATCTTATTTACAGGTGGAAATTCCCTGTGGATACACGTGTCCAATCGGAAATGTACACTAACATCTGTCGTCAGATTCCTGTTTTACAGTATTTTGGCATTCCTTCCACCACATTATGAATTTAATTCCAACCTAAATAATTAACCAATATCCTTCACTGCCAAACATGTTAATAACTAAATGTCCTTTAGGAATGAAGAAATTATCGGAAGACGTTGTGGGGTTCGATCTTCATGCGGAGCTTATATTGTACAAATAAGGGTGGAAATTTCAGTCCGTTCAAACAAACGGGTCAAACGCGTTGACGACTAAAATTCATAAATTTTACATAATTTTAAATTTTTTTTCAAAGATTAATTTTTTAATACACCGTTTTATAAATTTTCATTTTAAAAAAAAAAAGTAATGTTCAATCTTAGTTTTTTACAACAGGTCCAATTAAATGTTCGACCCATTTGTTCCGTTGAGTCAAAATTGTCACCCGTACAAACTTGAAGACCAAAAGCAGCTTTATGTATCATTTCCATGTGCATGGGTGGGTCACTTTTTCTCAAACCTTTGAGAAAAAAGATTTGTTAATTCAAAATCTGGAATCCATTGTTATAAAACTAGAAAATATCGTAAGAGATTATTACTATCCACTTCGTGAAAAAGTTGCACAAAACGCTTATGGGTGAGAGATATTTGATTGTGATTGATGATATTTGGAGCATTGAAGCTTGGGATGTGCTGAAAGTCTGAAACTGTGTTTCCCAGACAACTAAAATGGAAGTCGACTTATGCTCACCATTCGCCTCAAAAAAGTTGCTTCGCATGCAAAATCACATGGCTTCGTTCACCGGGCCGGTCCTAAGATTTTTAATGTCCATGGTGAAATAATAGAATAATTAGACGTTTATTTTACATAAGTGTAATTATAGAGGTTTAAAACCTAGTCAAGCTAGGCGGCTCATCCCATTCTGTAACATCTCAAATTTGGCATTGCCGACTTATAACGATCAATGACTTTTATATGAATTATGGCAATATAAAGAACTTAAATATTATGAGTTATAATGATATTAGCAATAAAATTAGACGTTTATTTTACATAAATGTAATTTAGTCGAACCATGGCCATCATGTACCTATACTATTAATAATAGCGTGTGCTTATAAAGAATTAAAGCAACGTGCTTGACCGAAATTAACAAAAGTGACCGAATTATAGGAAGATAATCTACAAGAATCGTTGTGATTAACAATATAATTATATCAAATGAATAAAAGTTTGGAAATTGGACCATTTATGTAATTAAATTAAAATTAAGGGTCGGAGGGTGCAAATTGCCAATTGGTCAAACCCACAAAAATGAAACATATATAACCGACTAATCACTCCATTCTCCTTCTGGATCCTCTGCTTTCATGCTTCAAGCGAACGAAAAAGAAATATATGATTCCATAAACACGTCCAACTTTAGTCTTCGATTTCTCACTCGTTTCTTTACGGAATTCGGCGATTCAAGTTGGGATTGATTCGTCTAACAACGAGCAACGAGAATCCAGGCTTTATTCCAGGTAATTCGACCCTTAAATATTTGAATAATACGTGTGTGCTGCTGCGTGTGAATCTTACAGCTGCCATGGGAGTATACACTTCATGAACCACGAATTTTGGAACAAAATTGATCAACAATCCGTGCATAAAACCTCATCAAAATCACTTGCTTGTATTGTGTGACGTTTAATTGGACCTTTGAAGCCTAGAAAAGGCTGAAATGGTGAGGCCATAAAATTCCGAGACTTGTATAATTGCTATGGTTGCTGTCGCTGCATGTGCATGAACATCCGAGACTTGACAAGTCGCGGAAGTGCATTCCTTGTGAGTGTGTGTTTTATACTTAGCCTTAATACGCCATTGATCTTCCTATTTCCCCTCTGTAATGGTTGTGCCACTGCTGTGGTGAGAAACATAAGTCTCGGAAGTATGGAACAAAAGACAGCAGCTAGATCCGAGACTTGCCCCCTTTTAAAAAACATCCGAGACTTGTTCCACCTCAAGGAGATCCGAGATTTGGCACATCTCACATGAAGATCCGAGACTTTGGCCAGGAGGGGGGGCTACCTTCAGGTCCGAGATTCAGCTTGGACAAAGTGCGTGTAACCTGGGCAGATCCAAGACTCACAACATGTGGGTGACTCAGTGCTGCAATGCTTGATTTTCAACCCCAATTCTTGTCCTTAATAGACTACCATGTTGCACCTTAATCCTTGAACATGTAGCAGGGACTTTTCGACAATTCCAAGGGGTATGAGCAGTCGTAATTTAGAAGGACAGACAGCAAACAAAGGGCCAGGACATCAGCCCCAAAACAGCCACATAACACGTCTAAAGATGGTTTGGCCTTTGGCCAAAAGCCCCCGTTTATAGCCTATGTCTTTTGGCCCTTGGCCAAGACTTTTGGGACCTTAATAATGTGTTATACACATGTGTTATGGCTGTGAAAACAGAGTGAAAATGGACAGTAACAGCAACGAACAGAAAGATTGAATTAATGTCGGCCCTTGGGCCTTGGCCTGTGCCATTTCCGTCCCGTGACCTTAGGAACATACGAAAATAATAATTGTGTTTATTTTTTATTATTTACAGTTTAGAAAATAGACTATATTTATATTTTCTAAAAATATTAAATTGTATTTATCTTTTATTTTTTATAAGTTGTAATTATCTTTTTGGTGAACGTAGAGGTGACACGTGACATTTGATGTTATTCTTTATCATACATAATAACAATAATTTTCACAACTAATTCAAATTTTTACATTTGGATGTAATTATGATTATTATGGATAATAATGATAGATATTTATTTTAGGTAAACATTAATTTTAAATGTTACAAAATCTAATTTATTACTAATTAATTAATGAAAAATAATAAAATCAAAATTTAATGCAATTAAGTTAAGGTGTTATATTTGAAAAAAGAGGTGGAAAAATAAAAAAAAAATTTGTATTGTAGAAGTGACATATGACATGAATTGTTTTGTTTTATTATAGTATATAGGTTAATCAACCCATGTATTATCAGTCTCATATCTACCTCAACAAACTCCTCACAAATTAATGCTAACAGATGTAACGTAGTCAACTCATGATTAGCAAAGTTAGTTGTAGTATCAAGACTTGTACTATAAATATACCTCACATACAAGTAAATCAATATAGCAGAATATAGTTTCTCTCCTTCATTATATGGTATCAGAGCCATTATTGGCTTAAACGTGCCTTGATCCTAGAGTCAAGTTTGTTGAGAATGAATTTCCGTTAAAACAAGTCCCTAGTGATCACTATAATTTTCCCGGACTAACCTCGCGTACCCCGGCTACGATCTCCAACGAAAATGAAAGTGAAGAAAGTCTTGACACATTTGCATCACCACCCTTGCCTATACCATCTACATTTATCCCAACCCCATCCTCACAACCTACTGCACTTGAATCACCCGTTCTTGAATCCAATGTACCTATGTCTCCAATTCTCCAACAAAACCCAAATACCAGTGAGCCCGTACAATCATCCCAAGCCTATAACCCACTATCCTTAAACACTTCCTCACCATCATCCACTTCCGACCCGCCACCCAGTCCGGCAACGGAAACCCAATCCAAAATATTTCAATCCTATGTTTCTCAATCATGTCACTGCCCATCCACTTCCTGTTGAAATTGTACCAACTTGTGTAACTCAAGCTCTTAAACACAAGGAGTGGCGTGCTGCAATATCTAATGAATTTAATGCTCTTCTTCATAATCACACATGGGATCTGGTTCCTAAATCAACTCAAAATATTATTGGAAATAAATGGGTCTTTCGAGTAAAACGCTTTCCAGATGGATCCATACAAAAATTCAAGGCAAGATTGGTTGCAAAGGGGTTTCATCAACGTCCCGGGATTGAGTATAAAGAGACGTTCAGTCCGGTCACAAAACCAGTTACCATCAGGGTTATATTATGCCTTGCATTATCAAAAGGTTGGCCACTTCGTCAACTTGACTTAAATAATGCATTTTTGAATGGCACCCTCAGTGAAGATGTATACATGGTTCAACCACCCGGTTTTATTCATCCGCAATATCCGAATCATATCTGCAAACTTCGTAAAGCACTTTACGGTCTAAAGCAAGCACCTCGAGCATGGTACATGGAACTTAAAAGCTTTCTTTTATCTTTGGGTTTTACTAATTCGGTTGCAGATGCCTCTCTGTTTATTTACAGCTCAAGAGGTTATCATCTACTTCCTTGTGTACGTCGATGATATTATTATCACAGGAAATAGTAAAACTTCAATTGAGAAATTTGTGCAACAACTTCATGACCGCTTTGCTCTTAAGGATCTTGGAGAACTTCATCAATTTCTTGGTGTTGAAGTCATTTCAACTAATAATGGTCTTTTTTTGTCTCAACATAACCATATACAGGACATTCTGGAAACTCAAAATATGGTTGGTGCCAAAGAAGTGTCTACGCCAATGCACTCTTCTAGTCAGCTTACACTCAACAATTCTGCCACAAATATGGATTCAACACCATTTCGGCAAATTGTTAGGCAACTTCAATATCTAGCGATGACTCGTCCCGACATATCATATGTCACAAACAAGCTCTCACAGTATATGCATAATCCATCTGATATACACTGGCAAGCTTTGAAAAGATTGTTGTGTTACTTAAAGGGTACTACTCATTTTGGCTTATTTCTTCGACGACATCAACCCTTTTCCTTAAGTGCATTTAGTGACGCTGATTGGGGAGGGTCACAAGACAATGGCAGATCCACGACTGGATATGTTGTTTACCAAGGCGGTAATATTATTTCATGGAAATCGGAACGACAAAAGTCCCTCTCTCGGTCCTCAACTGAAGCCGAATATAAAGCAGTTGCGAACACTGTTTCGGAAATAATTTGGATACGTAAGCTCCTCTCAGAACTACATATCCCGGTTCGCGTTCCACCTACGCTATTCTGTGACAACATAGGAGCCACATACTTATGTGCTAATTGTTGGGAAAGGGGATCTATTTGATAAAACAAAATGGCACAGGATCGAATAATCAAAACTTGATCTATATTAACATAATCATCGAATTCACACATTTACAAGTTTGATTATGGAACCTATTTATAAACTACTAAAAGGTGCGTTTGAAAGGACGCAACCTTTCATGGTACCTATTCGAATGGTTGTGTCTTTTCATCAAGAGACACACCCTTTCGGTTTATCTATTTGGCTATTCTAGTCCCTATATTTCCATTAATTACAATAATCATACATCAACTAATCTAAATTACATAATTAACTTAACAATCATGATTAATCTATCATTCTCCCCCTTAATCTTGATTGTTGCTTGATAAGTCTTTAACTCCAAGTAGTTGTCTCATTGTGACGAACTTGATTCTTGGTAGTGCTTTTGTAAGTATGTCAGCTCTTTGTTTTTCTCCGTTGATGTGCTCGACTATCAAATCTTCTCTTTCAACACATTCTCTGATGAAGTGGTACTTCGTATCAATGTGCTTGCTTCTTCCATGAAATACTGGGTTCTTCATTAAGGCTATTGCTGACTTGTTATCAACATAAATCTTGATCTTCTGTTCTTCAGTATTTGTAATTTTGCTCAGTAATCTCTTTAACCATATTGCTTGAGTTGCTGCTGCTGTGCTGCAATAAACTCTGACTCACATGATGATAAAGCTACTGTTCCTTGTTTCTGTGTACTCCAGCTAATTGGTGAGTTTCCAAAATAGAAAACTATTCCTGTTGTTCCTTTTCCTTCTTGCGTATTAATACCATAACTGCTGTCACTATAACCTTCTATGTTGTTTCCTCCTTTGTATTCATAAGATATTCCGAAATCTTTAGTTCCTTTGATGTACCTTAAAATTTGCTTGATAGCTTTCATATGTTGTTCTTGAGGCTCTTGCATAAAACGACTAAGTAATCCAACTGAGTAACTTAAGTCGGGTCTAGTATGTAGTAAATATCGTAAACATCCAATTATGCTTCGATATTCTGTAGCATCTACATAAGTTCCTTCTGTAAGGTTTGTCAATTTGAGTCCTGGTTCCATCGGTATTTTTGCATCATTGCAGTCTAACATTCCTGCATCTTTAAGTATCTTGTTTGCATAGGCTGTCTGCTTTATTGAAATCTTGCCATAACTTTGCATAACTTCAATTCCTAAATAATATGCTAATAAGCCGAGATCACTCATCTCAAACTTATCCTTCATCTGATCTTTGAATAAATCTATCTCTTGTCTTGGTGCTCCAGTGATTATCAGGTCATCTACATATACTCCTATCAATAGAGTTGATGACTTGGTTGTTCTTGTGTAAACAGCTTGTTCTAACGCACACTTGCTAAAACCTAATTCTTTCAAGGTCTTATCTAATTTTGTGTACCATGCTCGTGGTGCTTGTCTAAGACCATATAGAGCTTTAGCGAGTTTATAAACCTTGCCTTCATGTCTTGGCTGTATAAAACCTTCTAGTTGAGAAACATATACTTCCTCTTGTAAGTCTCCTTGCAAAAATGCTGATTTTACATCTAAATGGTGTACTTCCCATTTATTGTAAGCTGTCAGTGCTAATATCAGTCGTATTGTCTCAATTCTGGCTACAGGTGCAAAGACTTCTTCAAAATCTATGCCATGTTCCTGTATGTATCCTTTCGCTACTAATCTTGCCTTGTGTTTAACTATTTCTCCATTTGCATTTCTCTTTGTCTTAAATATCCACTTCAAGCCTATTGCTTTATGATTCCTAGGTAAAGTGGTTAATCTCCATGTATTGTTCTTGGTGATAGAATCAATCTCTGCCTTCATAGCTTCAATCCATTTATTATCCAGTGCTGCTTCCTTGTAGTTTCTAGGTTCATCTTCAACTAATAATAACTCTTCATATATATCACTTAAAGGTCCGTATCCTCTTATAGGTTCATGATCGATTCTTGAATCTGAAGGTCTATGTCTTCTTATAGGTGCACAAACTATTCTTGAATTTGAAGATGATGCTATATCTGGACTATGTATAGGTGTATTGGTTTGTTGAGGGGTGTGAGATTCATCATTTGTATCTGATGAATGTGATCTTGGTGTGTTTGTTGGTGAGGTTGTTTCATCTTGAGTGTGAGGGGTATTTTCTGGTTGAATTTCTGGTTCTAAGACTTGTTGGGTTTCAACAATAAAATCACTCCACTCAGGTTCTTCTGAATCAACTTCCTTTTTGTATTCCTCCCAATTCCATGTTTCATCTTCTTTAAACTTTACATCCCTACTTACACAAATCTTTTTTGTTTCTGGATTAAAAAGCGATATGCTTTTGATCCAGGTTCTGTTCCAAGATATATCATTTGTTTGCTTCTATCATCTAGCTTAGTTAAGTGTTGCGAAGGTACTTTTGCATATGCTATGCAACCAAAAATCCTAAGGTGTGTTAGGTCAGGTTTCCTTCCCTTTAAGGCTTCATATGGAGTAATATCTTCTAAAGTCTTAGTAGGTGTACAATTTAGGATATATATGGCATGTCTAACTGCTTCTGCCTAAAAATTCTGAGGCATGTTTGTTGATATCATCATACATCTTGTTGTTGAAAGTATAGTTCTATTTCTACGTTCAACAACTCCATTCTGTTGTGGTGTGTATGGTGCAGTTAACTGTCTTAATATACCATTATCTTTACAGTACTTTAAGAAATCACCTGAAGTGAATTCTCCTCCTCTATCTGTTCTAAAAATCTTTATCTTAGTTCTGTATTCATTCTATACCCTTGATTTGAATTCCTTGAAGAATTCAAGTGCTTCATCTTTCGAACTTAGAAAGTATTCCCACATATATCTTGAGTAGTCATCTACTAGTAAAAATATATATCTCTTTCCTGATGGTGTAGGTGGTGATATAGGACCACATAAGTCTCCGTAGACTAACTCTAATGGTGTTTCTGATCTTGCTAGGGTTTGTTGTGGAAATGAAGTTCTAATATGTTTTCCTTTTAAGCATATATCACATATACTTGCCTTATTCTTAATATTGGGTATTCCTTGAACTAAGTTCTTTAATGCCATTGACTTTAAAGAATTAAAGTTTAAATGGCCTAATCTTGCATGCCAAAGCCATGCTTCATCTTGCAAGTTGCTTAATAGGCATACAGGCTTTCCTAATCTTAGGTCTGCTTTGTATAAACGATTCTTTGATCTTTTTACTCTCAAGAGTATTTTGTTACATGAATCGTATAAGTGTAGTAGGTTTCTTTCCATTACTACTCTGCATCCATTTTCAGTGAGTTGTCCTAAACTCAATATGTTGCTAGTAAGGTTCGGTATATAATATACTTGTGATATTATTCTTTGTTCCATATTCTTACATTCTAAGAGTATAGATCCTTTCCCTTTGATATCTATGTATGATCCGTCTCCGAATCGTACTTTTCTTGTAATCTTTTCATTTAATTCATTGAAATGACTTTTAATTCCTGTCATATGATTACTAGCTCCATTGTCTAAGAACCATGTATTTTCATTGTTTATAGGTAACCTGCTTGGTTCTAAATTTTCTTCATTCAACAAAATTTGTTGATGTTCTTCTATGGTTGCCATAAGCAATGTTGGTTCTAGGTCTTCTTCTATCAGGTGTGACTGTTCTGAATTTTGACCTATCTGTGGACATTTGGATGCATAATGTCCATTCTTCTTACATTTATAGCATTGAACTTTACTTAAGTCAGGAGTAAATTTCTTTGAGTTGCTATTGTATTCTTTCTTGAAATTACTTTGTGAGGTTTCATGATTCTTTCTGTCTGATCTGAATCTATTATTACCTCTACCTCTTGAGTGGTTAAATCTATTTCTACCACGTCCTCTAAAGTGTTGACCTCTACCTACATGTTGTGTGAACATTAAGCTCTCTTGACTATCAACATGCTTATCTCTTTTAATTTTCAGTCTTTCTTCAAAAGTTTTTAGTCTGCCAACAGCTTCATCTAATTTCATTGTGTCTAGGTCTGAGTATTGTTCTATAGATGCAACTATCTGTAGAAACTTATCTGGTACTGCGTTCAATAATTTTCTAACGAGTACAGGGTCTTCATATGTTAACCCTAGGCTAGCTGCCTTATTAGTAAGACTAGTCATCTTCATGATGAAAGAGTCTACTGTCTCATTTTCTTTCATATTTAACATCTCAAATTCTGTCTTGAGTGTTTGTAACCTAGCTTGCTGAACACGATCTACTCCTATGTGTCTCGTCTTTAATGTATCCCAAACTTCTTTTGCGGTCTTAAATTTTGAGATAAATAACAACTGGTCTTCTGGAAGTGCTTGATAAATATAGGCGATTGCCGTTTTATCCTTCTTAATATCTTCCTCAGTTGTTTCTTGTGGTTCAATCATTTCCCACAATTCATTGGCTTCTAATATCGCTTGCATTCTAATTGCCCACATGGTGTAATTTGTTGTCTTTAACAAAGGACAGGTAAAGTGAGATACTATTCCTATCTCCTTTCTATTGTTATCATGTCCTGATTTGTCACCCATGTCTAAAACGGATTCTTATAAATTCTATTATAAAATTCTTCTTCAATAATTTAGACTTTAAGTCTAAATTTTCTGCTTTCTAATTTCAGGCTTATTTCTTAAGTCTAAAAAATTTAGTTTGACTCTTTATCTGTTTTTCTTATTTGATTCACAATTATAATTGGCCGTATTATAAAAATGAACTAAAATAAAATTTTGTCACTAATTAATAATTAAATGACAGAATTAAATTTTAAAGAAAAACTATAAATTCTAAAAATTTATATCAAAGAGCAGTAATACTTCGCGCGTTTAAATTTCTATAAGTATTACTATTTTAAAATCTTATAAAATATATTATAAAATTTTAAAACCAATAATAAATTATAAGTTACGTTATAATTTATTTTCTGAAACCTAATTTTATTATAAGTTACGTTATAAAAAAATTAAACTAAGGTTTTTATTTAATTTTATTTTCTATTAATAAAATTAAAATAAAATAAGGTATTACAAATAGAATACCTAACCTTTATACTGTTGGGCTGAAATTAGATCCTTACTGGATCTTTGAATGCAATCCGTGAGTTTTGTTTGGCTCCTCTTCTTTCTTCTCTGGACCCTCTTCAAACTCTCTCCTCTTTGACTTGAAACGTTTCTATCAGAAACGTTGTCTTCTCTTTTCAACCGGTACTATTTTTCCCTTTCTTGAATCGATGCCTCTCTTCCTGTTGAATCGTTGCAACCCTAGTATTGAATCGATGTATCCTATCTTCTGTATCGACGGTTATTCTCTGAATCGGTGGCTACGGTTTTCTCGTATCTTTTTCTGATTTTTGGGGAAAAACCAAGAACCCTAATTGTTGCCTCTATTTGATGGTGGCGATTGGTGGTTCAACGGTGGTTCTGTGATGATGGTTTCACTATGGTTCTATGGTGTTGGTTCTGCCCGTGGTGATTCTGCGGTGGTGGTTCTGCCCGTGGGTTTTCTCCTACGGTGGTTTTATGATGTTTCTGCCCGTGGTTTTCTCCTACGGCGGTGACACTATTTCTGTGGAGATATTCTACGGTGGTGTCTTCTCGAATCAGGTTCTATCTTTCTGATTCTTGTTACCTTCGATTCAGTATGAAAATATGAATTTTCTAGGGTTTACTGTGTATATTTCGATAGGGGCTTACTGCTTTTCTTGTAAACTGATGTTGCCCTGAAATCGTTGCCTTGACTTTGTTGCCTTCGGTTATGTTGCCTACTGTAGGGTTAATTTTGATTTCAATTAAATTTGAAATCAGGGAAAAAATGATGAATTGGTGCCGGTTGATTGTAGAACAATTCAATGTCCTGCCGCTGTGTATCAATGATGATTCTTCAATGAATCACCTTCTGGTGTAATTCGGGTTTTGCTAATAATCGGTAAATGGTAAATGATGAAATTCTGGTTTGATTCGAACCGATAGCTCTGATACCAAATGTTGGGAAAGGGGATCTATTTGATAAAACAAAATGGCACAGGATCGAATAATCAAAACTTGATCTATATTAACATAATCATCGAATTCACACATTTACAAGTTTGATTATGGAACCTATTTATAAACTACTAAAAGGTGCGTTTGAAAGGACGCAACCTTTCATGGTACCTATTCGAATGGTTGTGTCTTTTCATCAAGAGACACACCCTTTCGGTTTATCTATTTGGCTATTCTAGTCCCTATATTTCCATTAATTACAATAATCATACATCAACTAATCTAAATTACATAATTAACTTAACAATCATGATTAATCTATCACTAATCCGGTCTTCCACAGTCGAATGAAGCACATTGCACTCGATTATCATTTTGTACGTGAACAGATTCAAAGCGGCACACTAAAGGTTCAACATATTAGCACAAAAGACCAGTTAGCTTATTGTCTCACAAAAGCTTTGTCTCGACAGCCTTTTTTCAAGTTTCGTCCCAAGATCGGAGTTACAAATGGTACCTCCTTCTTGCGGGGGCGTATCAGTCCCATATCTACCTCAACAAACTCCTCACAAATTAATGCTAACAGATGTAACGTAGTCAACTCATGATTAGCAAAGTTAGTTGTAGTATCAAGACTTGTACTATAAATATACCTCACATACAAGTAAATCACTATAGCAGAATATAGTTTCTCTCCTTCATTACATGTATTACATGGGTTGATATAGAAAATACATATTTTTTATATTTTAATAAATTATTATAAAATTTATATATAATTAAAATAAAAAATTTGAAAGCTAGTTAAATTAAAGATACAAACATACTTAGTTGTTTGATATTAAATAAAAATATATTATTATATTGTATTATTAAAAACAGATAATATGTGTTTGCAAAAAATGTTTCTTTTAATCTTTATTAACTTCAAATATGAAATATCAATTTAAGAAACAAAAAACTTCAGTTATGTGAATGTGTATATATTTTGAAAATGGTAAAATATAAAAATGAAATATCTGAAAACCAACAATTAAAATTTATCATATTCACAATTGAAGTTTTATCAATTAAATTTTAAATCTTGTTAGCAAAATAATTAAAAAAAATTTTAACTCTATTTACTACACTTCTACATTTAAATCCAAATTTTTACATTTGAATTTAACTATGATCATTAAGGATAATAATGACACATATTTATTTTAGGTAAATATTAATTTAATATTAATTCATTAATGAAAAAATTAAAATCAAAATTTAATATAATTAAGTTAAGGTAGTAAATTTGGAAAATGAATTAGAAAAAATGGCATAGGTATAATTATTGATTTTAATTAAGGGTATAAGAGACATTTCATAAATAATTATGAGTTGTCATTAATATGGACCATTGATTTCTTTCCGTCCAATGGTCCAGAAACTCCAAATGATTTTCTTATTTTATATAATATAGATAGATGGGAACCAAAGAATGTTACGCATCGATCATTTATACATTTAGGCATCAATCTAGCGGATTAATTTTAAATTATTATAGTTTATTAGATTTTAGTTAATTATGTAAGAACAGATTTGATTTACACTTGAAATAGATTTTAGTGAATGACATGTGATAAAAGAAGTTATTGTCATGTGACAAATTAAATGAGAAGTTGACGTATGTAATACATTTACTTTTTTATTATAAGAGATATATTTATTTTATTAATTCATTAATAGTAAAATAGTAAATGACACATTACATATCCTTGTTAAGTCAAGTGGTATTCGATTCAATTATCATAGGCATTTGGTTACTCACTTAATAAAATAGATAGATTATTTTTCAAATATCATATATATATCTATTTTAGTATTTTATTTTTAGTTTTGATTAATATAATTTCATATTTGTATTTTATAAATATTATTTGAAGTCTATAGACAGATTATATGGGTTGATTAAAAATGATTTAGATTAGTTAATAAAATGTGTTTTTTACTTGAACAAAGATATATTGAAATAATATTGGTTACCAACTTACCACGCTGTTTATTTATTGTACCTTGAGAAAAGATAAAACTTGAATAAACTTACTGATGTATAAATCCAGCCCAAAATAAGCCCAACATCTTATTGGACTCTCCAATATGCATCCCAATCCAAAAAGTTTTTTAATTATATTTTAATTAATTGCAATTACTTATTTATTTGTATATCTGTGATTAATTGGAAGTGAATACCTCCAGATGAGAGGGACAAAGAATTTATAACAAACAAAATTACACACAAGTATAATAAGAAAAGTATAATTACACAAGCTACCCTAAACAAAACAAAATAGCTAACACCCCCCCCCCCCCCTTCAAGCGAGAGGGTGGCGGACTAACACGAAGCAAATGACAAAAGAACTCGAACTGTGGACGAGGTAAACTCTTTGTGAAGATGTCCGCTACTTGAAGCTTAGATGGAATGAAGCGGGTGTGTAACTTTCCGGAAGTAACCAACTCTCGAATGAAGTGATAATCCAACTCAATATGTTTGACTCGTTTGTGTGAGATAGGATTTTGAGTAAGAAAAATAGCACTCCGATTATCACATAATAGAGTCGGACGACTGGCAGGTAAGGCATGAAGCTCTTGAAGCAGGTGAGAGAGCCAAATAAGTTCTGCCGCTGTGTTTGCCATAGCACGATACTCAGACTCACAGCTAGACCGAGATACAGTAGGCTGCTTCTTTGCACTCCAGGATACGAGATTTCCCCCCAAGAAAATCGAGTAGCCATAAGTGGATCATCGTGTTTCACCCAGTCAGCATCGGAGAAGCCAAGAAGAGCTAATTCGGAACGGGTAGAAAAAGACAAACCATACGCCAATGTCCCTTTGATGTACTGGAGAATTCGTTTAACTTGCTGATAATGATCACAAGTTGGAGCACTCAAAAATTGACTAACTTGATTAACAACATAAGAAATATCGGGGCATGTGATAGTCAAATATTGCAATGCTCCAACTATAGCACGATACTTTGTAGGATCAGAAAATTGTTTACCGTCCTTAACAAAAGAGATGTTGGTAGACAGTGGTGTGAAACAAAGCTTAGCATCTAGCATTTGAGCTCGGTCAAGAATCTCTTGAGCATACTTAGATTGATTAATAAAGAGGCCATCCTTCGAATATGTAACTTCAAGACCAAGAAAGTAATTTAGGAGACCCAAATCTTTGATAGCAAATTCTTGATTCAACTTGGAAATAAATGAGGCGATAGCCGTCTCATCACTGCCGGTGAGGATTAAATCATCAACATAAACCAACAGATACAGAACACACGTGTCTCTTTTGAACACAAATAAAGACGTATCAGCCCGACTTCCTTTGAATCCGTTGGCAATAAGAAAGGTGTTCAAACGATGAAACCATGCCCTTGGTGCCTGTTTGAGGCCATATAATGCTTTATTTAGTTTTCAAACGTGATGAGGGAATCTAGGATGAGCAAAACCAGGAGGTTGCTCCATGTAAACACACTCGGCAAGGTGGCCATGTAAAAAGGCGTTGTTGACATCAAGCTGATGTAAGTTCCATTTGTTAATAACGGCAAGCGACAAAATAACACGAACGATTGAAGCTTTGACCAGCGAACTAAATGTATGAGAGTAATCGAGACCCGACGTTTGAGAAAAACCTTGGGCAACAAGGCGTGCCTTGTAACGTTCCACCGAGCCATCAGAGTGAAACTTAGTGCGATAGAGCCATTTAGAGCCCACAATTTTTCGGTGGGCGGGACGAGGAACAAGGGACCACGTGTTGTTTTTATGTAAGGCATCAAGTTCTTGTTGCATTGCTTTAACCCATTTGAGATCATTTTTTGCGATTGTAAAGGAGGTCGGGTCAGAGGTAGCATAAAGAGCCAAATGCAGTGGAAGGTGGTGAAGTTGAGACAAATCGGCAATATGACGAGGTTTGAAAATCCCGGCTTTGGCCCGAGTGATCATAGGATGAGTCGAACTCGTGGGAGCCGAGGCCGTTGGTGGTGGAGGGACGAGAGGGGATGGCGGAGGAGTTGGAATTGGTGTGGTAGAGGGAGGGGTTGTCGCTACAGGTGAAGCAGGAGGAGGGTTTAAAGATTGATTGTTAGGTGTAGGATTTGGAGGAGAGTCCATGCAAAGTGTGCATGGGGAGGATTTGATTTTTCCATAACAGGTAATTAGAGGATCCAAGTTTGATGGTTAGTATATGAATAATGGGGTTCAACGGGATGTTTGTATCCATGGATGATGAGGAAGCCATGGCAGATGGGGAAGATAGAAGGTAAGAGGGGATACGAAAGATCAAGAAGAAGACAGATAGGAAAAGGGGGAGCTGAAAGATGGCTCTGATACCATGTGATTAATTGAAAGTGAATACCCCCAGATGAGAGGGACAAAGAATTTATAATAAACAAAATTACACACAAGTATAATAAGAAAAGTATAATTACACAAGCTACCCTAAACAAAACAAATTAGCTAACAATATCTTATTCTTTTATTAGAATTAATTTGGGTTTATTAAGGAAAAAAACCTTATATTCTTTACTTTTTTACGATCAGTCTCTCCGTGTCATTTTCTACCAATAAAATCTTCTAGTTTTTTTTAATTGTTTAAGAAATTTTACTTATCAGAACTAGGTTTTTATATTTTTCTTAAACCGAGTTTACCGATACGTTAATATCTAAAAATAAAAATTGAATATTTGAATAGCTTGAGGATTTTTAGTGGTGAAAAATAACACAAATAAACTAAATCGTACGAAAATTAAAAAAAATACATATTAGTTTTTCTAAATAATAGAGTTTATTACGAAAAAACCAACATGTTTTCATGGTTTTTGCATTTTCGTCTCTCAATATTATTTTCTTTTAAGTTTTATGAAATTTGACTATTAGACCCCGGGTTTTTAGAGACTGAAAAAATAAATTTTGATATTTATTTTTCACTAAACCAAAAATAAAAAATTAACTTGAGGATTTTTATGAAAAAAAAAAAATAACATAAAGAGACGAAAACATAAAAAACGTGAAAACATGTTGGTTTATTTCATTTTAAACCCTAAATAATAAAATCAATTAATTTAGTTAAATTGATATTTGTAAATATTAATATTTGTTTTGTCAGATTTAAATTGAGATTTGTTGCAATTACTTGTTTATTCATTTACTAGTTTATGTACCCACGTATTACGTGGATAAAATTTATAAATAATTGGTTATATAAAGTTTATGTAAACATATAAATGTTAAATGTTATTGAAAAAAAATACAAGAATAGTATTGTGTTTTATATTTGTTATAATCAACCTTTAATATATAGTAATTACTTTTTTAACCTTTTTAAAAACATATTTTATTTTTAAATTTATATGTATTTAATCGATATACTTTGAAGTTTCAATTTTACATAAAACCTAATGTTTATATATATATATATATATATATATATATATATATATATATATATATATATATATATATATATATATATATATATATATATACACACACACACACACACACACACACATATATATATATATATATATATATATATATATATATATATATATATATATATATATAATCAGGTTCATCAGCGTACCTATAAGATTCCAGCGTACCCAGCGTATCCTAATGTGAATGATCATTCACATATATTTTTTTTGAATAGACATGTATACGACAACATTATAAGATTATTTTTCAAAAGAAACAACATCATAAATCTTGTGAAATGGTAAAAAAAGATCATGTGAATGGTCATTTCACACCATGTGAAATGGTATGAAATGACCATTCACATGAATGTCCATTCACATAAATATGCATTGAACATTGACATAATTTTTAAGGACACAGAAAGTGTGAATGTATGTGAAATTCATATATCATGCGTATAACATTAAATTAAACATAGTTATGAGAAAAAAAAATTTAAAAAAGTTTTTTAAGGTTGGTACCTTCGGGTGCACTTAATTTCGAGAGATATCTTTTTGAACCTGAATATATACATACATATATATATATATATATATATATATATATATATATATATATATATATATATATATATATATAATGTTATAAAATATGATTTTATTAATATTGTATTCTGTTTAAGTTTTACTTATATTTAATATTGTTTGTGATGTTTATTTATATTTAGTATATTTTAAAAAAATTATAACACATAACAGGTTTTTTAATTAGACATAATAACGTGTATTTATCTTTTCTAGATGTTATTTAATAATATTATATTTTTTCATTTATAATAAAATCTTATTTAGTTTAATATTTTGTTTGAAATTTAGAGATAAATTATATAATTTAAGGCCTTTTTAAAGTTTAGATTTAAATTAGCTTAAAATAATCAACTGTCAAATAGATAACGATGGTAAATAACATAATTAGATAATGTAAATTAGTGGATAAAATTATTTAATTATTAATATTTTATAGATATTAGAAATAATAATTAAATTGTATTTAGCTTTTATTTTATTTTATTCTAAAAATTATAAATTATATTTATCTTTTTAGATGCAACGTGGTCACGTCATGTGACGTTTTGTGTTCTCCTTTATCATATATATAATAGATAGATTGTTAGTCACTTACTTTTTTCCTTTAACCATTTACACGATTTATCTCAAGGGCTGGCAATGGATGGATTGGATTGGATTTGGATCCTGATCCAACAAATCACCGATCCAATTAAGTGGATCATGGATTTGATCCATTAGCCAATGGATCATGATCTGATCTATGATCCAATTATTTTGACAATTGGATCATGATCTGGATTGACCCATTTAATTTTTCAATTTTCAGCTATGATTTATCCTACCCTACCTCACGACCCACGTTGACCTACCCCTCACTGCTCATTCCCCCTCCTCAACCGACGCACCCCTACCCTACCTACCCCCTATCCTTCTCCAATCATCTTTCCTCCTACCTACCATACCCTACCCACCCACCCTTACCACGCCATACCTCCTACCTACCCTACCAACCCCCTACCTTATTACCCTAACCCTACCTACCTTACCCTACCCTACCTACCCTTACACACCTACCTACCTACCCCCTACAAACAATACCCCTACATACCCTACCCCTACCTACCATACCCTACCCTACCTACCCTACCCTACCCACCACCACCCCACCTACCTTACCTCATACCTAACCTACCCCCTACCTACCCTACCCACCCCTACACGCCTTACCTCCTACCTACCCTACCCTGCCCTACCCTGCCCTACCAACCACCACCCCTACCTTACCCTACCCCCTATCCTTCTCCAATCATCTTTCCTCCTACCTACCCTACCTTACCCACCCACCCGTACCACGCCTTACCTCCTACCTACCCTACCCTACCTTATTACCCTACCCCCTACCTACCTTACCCACCTACCTACCTACCCCTACCCTACCCCTACCCACCCTACCCTACCAACCCTACCCACCACCACCCCACCTACCTTACCTCATACCTACCCTACCTCCTACCTACCCTGCCCACCCCTACACGCCTTACCTCCTACCTACCCTACCCTACCCACCCCTACCCTACCTACCCTGAACCCTACCCTACCCACCACCCACCCTACCATTACCCCACCCCTTACCTACCCTAACCCTAACCACCCAACCCCTACAACGCCTTACCTCCTACCTAACCCTACACCTTAACCCTACCCCCTACCCACTAACCTACCCTACCCCTACTTTACCTACCCACCCACCCCTACCACGCCTTACCTCCTACCTACCCTACCCTACCCTATTCCACCCACCACCACCCCACCTACCCCCTAACCTACCCCTACCACCTACCTTACCTCCTACCTACCCTACCCTACCCCCCTCACCTCCATATCCACCCACCGCTACCCCAAAACCTTACATCCTACCCTACCCCTTAGGGTAAGGGGTTAGGTAGGGTAGGAGGCGAGGGTAGCGGTGGATATGGGGGTAGTTGGTAGGGTAGGGTAGGGTAGAGCAGGGAGTAGGGTAGGTAGGAGGGGTTAGCAGCAGGTGGATGGTAGAGTAGGTAGGAGTAAGGTAGTGGTAGGTATGAGGTAAGCGTATGGTAGGGTTAGGTAGGGGCAGGGTAGCTATGGGTAAAGGAGGTAAAGTAGGTGTGGGGTAGCGGTGGGTGGATAGTGGGTTGGCGGTGGGGGTAGGGTTAGGGGCAGGGTAGGGGCAGGGGGTAGGTAGGGGTAGGGTACGAGGAGGGTGGATAGGGTAAGTGGTGGCGATGGGTAGGGTAGTGGTAGGTAGGGGGTAAGGGTAGGGTAGGTAGGAGGTAGGTGGGTGGATAGTGTAAGCAGTGGGTATGGTAGGTAGGTTGTCGGGTGGGTAGGGGTAAGGTACGTAAGGGTAGGGTAGGTTAGGGGTAGGGTAGTGGTATGGTGGGTATGTGAGGTAGGGTATGTAGGTTGAGAGTAGGGTGGGGTAGGTGGGGTTGGGTTTGAAGGTTTGGTGTTGTGAAATAAATTAATGTGTATTTTTTTTAAAATTAATTGGATCGATCCAGATGGATCATGGATCGATCTATTTGTTGATCCAGATCCATGGATCAATTTTATTGGATCTTCAAATGGATTATTGGATTGATTTTTTGACCCATTAAACATAAAATTGGATTTGGATTGGATCGGATTTGGATCAAAAGTGATCCATCGACGTTGGTTGTGAGACCAGTCGAAGACCCTAATGTTTTGGTTACGTTTTTTTAGTTTTATCTATCATATTCTTGCTAAAATTCGTTAATTGATATATTTATTTGATATTAATAAAGTGTCAATTGTTAGCATTGGAGACTTGGAATTTATTAAGGTTTTCTTTTCAACAAAAGTCATCAACACCTAATCTTATAACTGAAATGCCTAAACTCTCAAGTAGAATTTTCAAAGTAGATTTTAGATGATCCGAAATCTTGTTACGACTACAAAGAATGCAACACAAAAAAAAAAATAATAATAATAATAAAATAAAAAAAATCCACCATTGAACACCTTATCATAATGTTACATAAAAGAAATTTCATAGATCCATCTCTGATTTCCATCATTCCCCCGCACCCCAAAAAACCAATAATTAAATACATAACACTCATTTATCATTGTATTCTTCCATTTCTATCTTTTCCCTTCCATTTCTTTCTGTTTTCCTTCGTGAAAAAGCAACGATGTGTTTGGAAAATATGGGGACTGTTGTCGACATCTAAATTGCAAGAACAAAAATCAAGCAAGGCTGCAGGTTGTGCTTGTGCTAGAAGATTGATTAACTTCCATTTGTACCGATGCAAGCTGCAAAACGTGGCTCCTTTTTAGTGTTTCATAGAAGATCGATCTACGAAGTGAAGCAAAGCAAAGATGAAATTTGGCATAAGGAAGGATACGAGGATGAGGTAAAAGTGCTTACGAGGAGTCCCTCGAGTCAAAATGGTGCAAATTCGTGTCCTGGGCCGTCTTGTGTATTTTTAATACCCAGTACGGTATAGATGAAATGTCTTTTTAAAATTGCAATATATATTTTTCTAAATGGGTTTGGCCAACATAGAAAAATAATATCATTTTAATAATACAACATACTATTTTTAAAGATTTTATCAGTTACTGGGCTGAAAATTAAAAAAAAAAACATTTTTGCCTAATATATTACTAGTACTTATCGGACTAAAAAAGTAATGAATCTACATTGGTTGATGCCTTTGGCGGTAGCCCATGTGCCCCCCCCCCCCCTCCCTCAGGATCGGTCCGGCCTGTTGGTGTCAACAAAGTTATGTTGAAACTACCATAAACTCGTATTCAAATAAGGAGAATAATTTAAACCATGGTGTCAACAAAGTGTGTCAAAGAGTGTTTCCTAGTTGGACTCAGTATATGGACTCAGTTTTTGAGTCGCCCGACTTCAGTGATGATGATGGCTTCACGGATAATGAATTTCCGATTAATTCTGACATCGGAGAAGGAAAGACGGCTGGTCGGCGAAACCATAAAAAAAAGTTAATAAATAAAGTTTCATCCCATTATGTTTGATCTCCTAATCGTTTTTAAAAAAAAAACATACAAATCTTATTTAGATACATGCCCATGATTATTCATAACCATGTACAGTTAGCTAGCAAAGTGAAGATGATTATCATAGACAATTGACAATTCCTAGCTAGGTTTTGTCAATAACATTTTATAACAAAAATGAAGAGTTGAGTTTTATTCATTTGTCGTCAGATTCCTGTTTTACAGGAATTTGGCACTCCTTCCACCACATTTATGAATTTAATCCCAACCTAAAAAGTTAACCACTATCCTGCACTGCCAAACATGTTAAAAAACTAAAAGTCCTTTAGGAATGAAGAAATTATCCGAAGACGTTGTGGGGTTCGATCATCATGCGGAACTTATACTGTACAAATAGGGGTGACAATTTCAGTCCGTTCAAGCAAACGGATCAAACGCGTTTACGACTAAAAGTCATAAATTGTACATAATTTTAAATTTTTTTTCAAAGAACAATTTTTTTAATACACCGTTTTATAAATTTTCATTTTTAAAAAAAATTATATTCTATCATAGTTTTTTACAACGGGTCCAATTAACTGTTCGGGTCGTTTGGTCTGTTGGGTCAAAATTGACACCCCTAGTAACAAAATTGTTGAAGATCAACGGCAGCTTTATGTATCCTTTCCATGTGCATGGGTGGGTCACTGTTTCTGATACACTTGAGAGAAAAGATTTGTTAATTCAGAATCTGGAATCCATAAATAAAACTAGAAAATATCGTAAGAGATGATTACTATCCACTTCGTGAAAAAGTTGCACAAAAGGCTTATGGGTGAGAGATATTTGATTGTGATTGATGATATTTGGAGCATTGAAGCTTGGGATGTGCTGAAAGTCTGAAACTGGTTTCCCAGACAACCAAAATGGAAGTCAAATTATGCTCACCGGTCGCCTCAAAAAAGTTGCTTCGCATTAGAATGAAGCCATGTGATTTTGCATGCGAGTCGAGCAGCCGTAATTAATTATTATATGATTTAATTTAATTTTACGTACATATTATATAACCAATTATTTTTTAAAATTTATCTAAATAATATGTGGGTTCATGAATTAGTTATGAAAATAAAATAGGAGTCAAAATAAGCCATGGGGTGATCATGTATACATCTATACACCCCATGTAAGTTAACATTACATATATAAGTTCTTGTATGATCATTCATGGGTCGACACATGAACCTACGAAATGCACTAAGAACCCTTAAAAACATTAATAACTCGGAAACACCTAATTGAATATGATGACAACAATGTGACTCAAATATGACTTAATATGATCAATAACGTGACGACCCATCATTAATCATCATGGTGACATGATAAACTACTATTTATCATAATCTGATTGTGAACATGACTTAAAGTCTATAAAGACAGAATAATCAGAAAAGACACAGAAAAGGCAGAATCAGAAACTAAATAGCCAAGGTGAGTTGTAGATTTACATGTTATACACGCGGACTTATAATTAAGACATGTTGAATTATATTACGTCTTTGAATTTCCATTCTATAGCTAGATAGAGAAACTGTGCACACCATGGTAAGGTGTTGCCCTATGAATCATGATAACACTTGTTTATCAGATATTTCTTGACTACTTTTATTCATATTGCTTCAATTGTGACTTATTATTCATCTTGCTACCATTGAATTGTTATACTTCACTTGGGCTTAGACTTTGACTTATTTCACGTCACTAATCAAATGAACTTGTGACGTTGAACACTCTAATGTCACCTTACGTGGAAAATACTAGTTAGTGGTTGATCACCACATTCGTGTGAGCTTGAGGTTGACATTATCCTATCTGGACATTATGTCTCACATGAATGGCAGGATGAGCGGCTGCTGACCTAGTTCACATGCCTGGAACATAATTGAAATCCGCTCCCATTGCTTGTTTAACTGTAATATCTATTGACTCACTAAGCAAAAGCTTACCATTGTTGCATCTCTCTTTACAGGTAAAAGCAAAGACAAGGGACCAAGTGAACAAGTACCTAAGTGACCAAGACCAAAAACTTGAAGAGGCACCTAACTACTATTCGGACTACCTTTTGGGTACTGATAGAAGACAGACTTTGGGGACAACTCGGTAGTCCATATTGTAGTATAATGACAGACGATGTAATAGACTAGAATGATGATGACCATAAACATATACCCACTTGTAATAACTTTGTTTTAATCTTGTCCTGTAATTAAAATTCGCTTTTACGTAATGTTATATTAGTTCTATGATTGATACTGCATTGCTAACTGGGACCTAATGGTAAGACTCTAGATGCAAATTTAGGGTCTTACACATGCCGAAATTTATTAAAAAAATAATATGTTACAACTTGGATATATAAAGTTACTTAGCTATGGTACATTTGTTATGCTTTGATCTTTTGAGACTCTTTGAATATTTTTGAAATGGTTTATCTGAAACCATCATTGAAACTTTTGTTTATTCATAATGCATTCATTTCTCTTGAGTCTTGACTTGGGTTTAAGATGAGTGGTCTTCCTCATTTTCATGGCTTTATGATTTTCAGATTCTGTTAAATGCTAGTGAGTTGTGACACATCACTTGTATAATGAGATTCTGTTCTTTGCATTATTTTATCTTAATAATCTAACTTGTGTTAGAATATAATTTAGATTGATGAATTAAATAAGTTTAGGGTATATTTTGTAATTATCACATAGTTGACTCGTACATATAAATAGAATTGTCTTTTGTAAAAGTCATAGATCTGAGATTCTTAGTTGTGTACGGAATTGTTATTGTGATTGCACGGATTCTCACAAAGACTAGGGCTACAGTGTTCGACTCATTCCAATCTGCTTTGTAATCATATTTGGCAATATAATCATTCGGTTAGTTGTTTGATTCTGTTCTTAATTGTTTTAATTGAATGTTTGATTGATTATACTGGAATAACAATTGGTATCAGAGCATGGAAATGAGTTTTTATTGAATTTTTGAAAACTTTTCACTGTTTTATCAGAATATTTTGAAAAATCAAAAAACCCTTAGGGTTTTTGATCCACTCAGTGATTGATTGTGAAATTTTGATCGAAGGAAAAGGATTGAAAAATGAACAGATTGGTTATAATTTCATTCTGTAATTCAAAACACAAGCAAATTGATCGATTTTTCTGATTTTTTTGAAAACCCATTGTTCTTCACTGTTCTTGTGAAAAACAAGGTGTTTCATCTGCAATTATCCAAAGTGTTTTCAGAAAAATTGTTTGTAAGTGAAAACCTAACCTTCGATTTCAATTTGGGATCATTTTTTGCATTTTTAGTGAAAATATTGAATTCTGGACTTGATTTTTCATAAAAATCATAAAACTCGAATATAGTTATGTTCATATGTTTATCGAGTTGAAAAACAATTTAAATCGAGTTGAATGCTTTATGGATCGAGTTGAAAAGGAAGTTTAATCGAGTTGAAAGAAGTTCTAATCGAGTTGGACACTTATTTCAATCGAGTTGCAAACTGATTAATTCATGTTGAACAAGTGCTTTATTCGAGTTGTAATACTCATTGCAATTCAATCGAGTTGAACTCTATTTCAATCGAGTTGAATAGAAGATTCAATCGAGTTGAATTCTATTCCATTCGAGTTGAAAGGAAGTTCTATTCGAGTTTTATAAAACAACTGTAAGTAAAATTAAGTTTGATTTGAGTTTAATCAATCATACTTCGTATTCATTTGAGTTCCTTCTCATTTCATCCGAGTTTTACAGAAGCATCATTCGAGTTTTATATTCTTTGCATTCGAGTTGCATTACCAATCTGTTGATTGATTCCTTCTAGATTCGAGTTTTAGCTTTACAATTCGAGTTAACTCCATTCATTGTTCGAGTTTTATCATTCTTTGATCGAGTTGGATCCCATTCATTTCGAGTTTTATTCCACAATCATTCGAGTTTGATCAACTTATCATCAAGTTTGATCAATTTTTCAATTTCAATCAATTTTCATTTAAAAGATCTTGGAAGATTCCTGTTAATCGGTCAAAATGTCCAAAGACGCACTTGCCATGGGGTCGAAAACAAAACCTCCAATTCTGTACAGGGGTGAATACGTACAATGGAGGGAGAGATTCCTTGAATTCATCAGTTTCCATGATCTGTCTGATGAAATACTAAAATCACTCAATGATGGACCTGTTGTTTTCCTTGAGACCATACCTGCTGTACCCAGCAGCAACCCTCCTATCCCTAAAAGAACAGTTGAGGTCACAAACCTAACTGAAGCACAAAAACGGAGAAAACTGGGGGACAAGACTGCTAGAAAACTCTTGCTGATATATATACTTGTCTGACTAACACAAAAACAGCCAAATCCATATGGGACGAAGTCTGTAAATTGATGAGGGGTTCAGACAGAGCAACAACTAACAGAGCCCGAAATAGTTTAATGACGTTTGAAAACCTCAGAGCAAGAGAAGGGGAACTGCTGGAGAGTACGTATCTGAGGTTTGTGAATCTAGTCAGTGAAATGAAGAAGAATGGTGCGACAAAGTCAAATTTGGACATTAATGTCAAATTCCTGAACGTACTGAATCCGGAATGGGATAAGTATGCTATGATAATTCAGCAAACCAAAGAGATTGACGACATGGACTTTTACATGGTATTTGAAAACCTTAACAACTACCAAGAAGTTGTTTTAAGGAAGATGTCAGGAAAGAAGAAGGCTGAAAAGGAAACTGTTGATCCTTTAGCTCTATTGACAGACAAGAAATATAAAGACAAGCTAAAAAAGGATAAAAGGGTAGTAGTGAGCAGCAGTTCATCAGATTCAGACTCATCTGATTCCTTAACTGATTCTGACATTGAAGAGATAAAGAAACAAATTTCCTTACTGACGAAGGCATTTCAGAAGAAGTTCTACCGAAAACCAACCAACAATAAGATGAGATACAAAACAGGCTCACGGAAGTTTGAGAAGAAGGACGGATATGATAAATCAGGAGAGAGCAGTGGCAAGAAAGCTGACAAATATGAAAAATCTGATAAGTCTGCCAAGAAGGATTCTGAGCAAAAATGCTATAACTATGGCAAGCCAGACCATTATGCCAGAGAATGCAAATTGCTTGTAGTTAAGAATTCAGAATACTACACTCGCAAGGTGCTGCTGGCAAAGGAAAAAGAGGTCGGTAAAGCTTTGATGGCTGAAGATGATCACTGGCTTCAATTATCTGAAGACGAAGATAATCTAGATGAAGATGCACACATCTGTCTGAAGTCTGAAGTTTTTAATGATTCTGAACATAGTGAGTCTGCAATGATAGTTGAAGATGAAGTTTGGGTGGGTTTGACGGATGAGGATACTGAAGAAAAAAAGGACTCTGATGATGATCAGGATCATACTGAAGAGATAGCACTGATGGCAACAGGAGATGCTGGATGCAGCAAGGAAAAGGATGATGATGAATCAGATTCAGATGCATCAGAAAGTTCAGACACTAGAGGTACAAACTAATTCTGAATCTGATGATAATAACTCCTATATGCTTGAACAAAAACTGACTCAAATGGCTTATATGTTAAAGAAATTTGAAAAATCCCTAAAAGCCGAAAAGAAAAATGTCCATTCCTTGGAAAACAAATTGAGTCAAGAACATGCTTTAGTGTTAGAATTTTCCAAGGATAAGGCATTAGCTTTAAGAGCTGTATCAGATTTACAAGATTAATTAAATGAACTTCAGAGTCAAATTCAGAAACTGAATAACAACATATCTGACCTAAAAGAAAAACTGAATTTAGCTGAATTAGAAGTATCAAGTTATTCAATGAAATATCATGCTATATTTGATGAAAGAACAAAGCTTTACGAGAAAATTAAATCTTTGGAAGATGAGTTTATAAAACGAGGTCAATTAGATCAAACTATATATTTAAATCAACGTAAAGATACCGAATTTTATAATTCAAAATCAGGTATAGGTTAGACTAATCCTAAATATCTGACAAAAGCAATTTCAAGTTCACCAACTATATATGATGTCAGATATATGAATTTAGGATTACAAATGGTTTTCATGAAAGCTTCGGAAGAAGTAGAATCCAATGAAGATTTAAAAAGGTTGAGATTTGATAAAATGCTGAATACTGTAGATTATAATACATTAAATGAGAGTTATCAAAATTCTAGTATTTCTGAGGAGTATATTCAGACTTATTCTGAAAAGGATTTATCTGAAAATACTAATCATTCTCAAAAGCCATAGATACCAAGTTCATTTATTGAGAAGATAAATTCTGATCTTGAATTGAAAATCAAAACTTTTGAGTCTAAAAATGATAATCTAAAGGCTGAAATTAAAACTTTGGTATTAAAACTGCAAAATCAGCCTGAAAACAAATCTCAACCAGATCAAAAACTTTCAATTCATCCTGATTCTATTAATTCTGAACAAGATTTTTATCTGTATATGAACTCGGATTTCAACTCATTAGAGGAGATGTTTGTCAAAATAGATGAATTTGTAAAACCTTTACATGACAAACAAGCTGAAAAACCTAAAGAACCTGTAAGTATTCTGAAAAGAATATCTATAGATTCTAAGGATACATCAAAAAATTCACCGGTTTTACAAATGAAAAAGGAGAAAACAAAAGTTAATTTTGTGACTCCTATATATGAAAAAGGTGAATCATCTTCCTCAAAGGATTATATTGCAAAGGAGACATATACTTCCAAAGGTAAGAGAATTTTGCAGAATAAACATATTTCTAAAAAGACTAATTCTCGTGTTTCTATTATGTCAGATCATATTGTGAAAAGTTCAAGGAAGAAACAATGGCGAAAGAAGCAACAAGCATCGAAAAACAAGAGTTTAAGACAAGAGTGGAGAATTAAAGAAAATATAGTTACTGATAGGATTAGTCACATTGATAATTCTGTCTGTAATAATTTTACTGATAAACGTTGTACTAAATACTCTCGAACTGATTTGTTTGCTTTAAATTCTACTCGTTGTCATATGATGCATGCTAAATCTGATAAGCTCGTTTGGTTACCGAAGAAAAAGGTTCCTTCTTTTAAACAGGAAAAGGTTCCAAAGAAACATATTTCAAAATCAGTTCCACATCGAACTGCACAAAAATGGATACCTAAACAAACTGTTAAAAAGTGGGTTCCTAAAACAAAGACATTAACCAATGAGAAGACTAAAGATAATCCACATGATTTACCAAAATCCAAAGTACCCAACTATAAGTAGGTACCTCACGTCTTTTTTCGTCTTATAGGTAAATCATGTATGGTTCCTTGACTCCGGGTGTTCAAAGCATATGACCGGACAGATCACAAACTTTGTTGATAAATTCTGTGGACGGTTCGTTTTGGAAATGATCAATTCTGTCCGATCAAAGGGTATGGGAGTCTTGAGTACGACAAGATCACAATTCAAAAGGTCTTCTACGTTGACGGTCTAGGTCACAATCTGTTCAGCATTGGGCAACTATGCGACAAAGGATTAAAGGTCAATTTTAAAGCTAATCAGCATAGCATTAGATCCAGGGAAGGGAAGGAGATACTTGCAGGAAATAGAAAAACAAATCTATACTCGATAGATCTAGCCTCTATAAATCTGAAGAAAGATGTTTGCTTATTATCCAAAGCAACATCTAAAGTATCTTGGCTATGGCATCGCCGTCTTTCACACTTGAACTTCAAAGAGTTAACCAACCTTGCAAAAGGTGGGTTAGTTAAAGGGCTTCCAACCCTCAGATTTCAAAAGGAGCAGTTGTGTGCAGCCTGTGAAAAAGGGAAGATGGTGCGAGTATCTCACAAGTTAAAGGTTGAACATTCTTCAACGCGAGCTTTAGAACTCCTACATATGGACTTGTGTGGGCCTATGCGAGTACAGAGCATAAAAAAACAGAGATATGTGTTGGTAATAGTTGATGATTACTCTAGATACACATAGGTATTTTTCTTGCGATCCAAGTCCGATGCTACCGAGATCATAATCGACTTCATTCGCAAAATTCAAGTCAAGTTGCAACTTATAGTTCAAACCATTAGATCTGATAATGGGACAGAATTCAAGAACAAGTCACTCGAGACGTTTCTAAATTTTGTGGGAATAACTCATCAATTCTCAGCAGCTCATACTCCACAACAGAACGGTGTAGTTGAACGTCGAAATCGCACACTTGTGGAATCTTCTAGGACGATGCTGGCATATTCAAACCTTCCGTTATTCCTTTAGGCTAAAGTTGTAGCAACGACTTGTTTTACTCAGTACAGATCTATCATTAACAATAGATTCGGAAAGACTCCATATGAACTGATAAATAAACGAGTCCCTTATGTGAAATTTTGTCATGTCTTTGGATGCAGGTGCTTTATCCTAAACGACAAAGACAATTTGGGAAAGTTTAGTCAGAAAGCGGATGAAGGCATTTTCATTGGCTATTCTAAAGAGTCTGTAGCCTTCCGAGTCTACAACAAAAGAACAAAGACTGTTAACGAGAGCGTCATTGTTAAATTTGATGAAGGCGTTGTAATGGCTTCTGAACACACCAGTTCAGGACCCGAACTTAAACACTAGACTTCTATGAAGTCATATGAACAGAGTGTAGAAAATAATGATTTAAATAAACTGCTCGAGAATTTTTGTGATGAGTACTTTGAAAAAACCAAACCTAATGTTTTAAATTTGGTTCCTGACAGGATTACTGAATATCCAGTCGTAGTCTCAGATCATTCTCACCAACCAATTTCAAAAGATACTGGAGAAGTTTCAACGACAGATGTACACTTACCCGTTGACAGTGTATAACCTATCCAAGCTCCGGAATATTTTGAAACCCCCTTGCCTTCTGAAAACTCAGAAACCCCGATCTCAGTTGATATCCCATCAACTTCAGAAGTAAATCCTCGAATTCCCTATCTGGACTTGAACCCCAATCAAGACCAACTTCAACCTTATCCACATACATTCAAATGGACAAGGAATCACCCACCTGAAAACATAATAGGTGATCCTTCAGCTTCAGTTAAAACCAGAAGAGCTACCACAAACGAGTGTTTATTCTCAAACGTTTTGAGTAAAATTGAGCCAAAGACTAGATAGTGGCGATGCAAGAAGAGCTAAATCAATTTGAAAGGTTGAAGATCTGGAGATTGGTGGAGCGACCAACAGACAAATCCATCATTGGCATGAAGTGGATCTTCAAGAATAAGAAAGATGAACACGGTGTCATCATTCGAAACAAGGCTCGCCTCGTTGCCAAAGGATATAGCCAGCAAGAGGGAATTGATTACGACCAAACATTTGCTCCAGTTGCTAGGATTGAAGCTATTCAGATGTTTTTAGCATTTGTTGCACACAAAAACTTCACACTATATCAAATGGATGTGAAAACTGCGTTTTTATATGGGGAATTGACAGACGAAGTACATACATATCAGCCCGAAGGGTTTACTGATGCTTCGAAGCCTAACCATGTATATATTTTGGACAAATCACTATATGGCCTTAAATAAGCACATCGTGCTTGGTATGATGCACTTTCAAATTATCTTTTGAAATGCGGATTTAACAAAGGTGCAGTGGATACAACCCTGTTTATAAAACGTCAGGGTCCAGATATCATAGTTATTCAAATATATGTAGATGATATAATATTTGAGTCTACAAATCCAGAGTTTTGCAAGAAATTTGCATTCTTAATGTCTCAAAAATTTGAAATGAGCATGATGGGATAAATTAATTTTTTCTTGGGTTTACAAGTGAAAAAACTAACTGATGGTATTTTCATCAATCAGTCCAAATATAATTTAAGGCCTTTTTAAAGTTTAGATTTAAATTAGCTTAAAATAATCAACTGTCAAATAGATAACGATGGTAAATAACATAATTAGATAATGTAAATTAGTGGATAAAATTATTTAATTATTAATATTTTATAGATATTAGAAATAATAATTAAATTGTATTTAGCTTTTATTTTATTTTATTCTAAAAATTATAAATTATATTTATCTTTTTAGATGCAACGTGGTCACGTCATGTGACGTTTTGTGTTCTCCTTTATCATATATATAATAGATAGATTGTTAGTCACTTACTTTTTTCCTTTAACCATTTACACGATTTATCTCAAGGGCTGGCAATGGATGGATTGGATTGGATTTGGATCCTGATCCAACAAATCACCGATCCAATTAAGTGGATCATGGATTTGATCCATTAGCCAATGGATCATGATCTGATCTATGATCCAATTATTTTGACAATTGGATCATGATCTGGATTGACCTATTTAATTTTTCAATTTTCAGCTATGATTTATCCTACCCTACCTCACGACCCACGTTGACCTACCCCTCACTGCTCATTCCCCCTCCTCAACCGACGCACCCCTACCCTACCTACCCCCTATCCTTCTCCAATCATCTTTCCTCCTACCTACCATACCCTACCCACCCACCCTTACCACGCCTTACCTCCTACCTACCCTACCAACCCCCTACCTTATTACCCTAACCCTACCTACCTTACCCTACCCTACCTACCCTTACACACCTACCTACCTACCCCCTACCAACAATACCCCTACATACCCTACCCCTACCTACCATACCCTACCCTACCCACCACCACCCCACCTACCTTACCTCATACCTAACCTACCCCCTACCTACCCTACCCACCCCTACACGCCTTACCTCCTACCTACCCTACCCTGCCCTACCCTGCCCTACCAACCACCACCCCTACCTTACCCTACCCCCTATCCTTCTCCAATCATCTTTCCTCCTACCTACCCTACCTTACCCACCCACCCGTACCACGCCTTACCTCCTACCTACCCTACCCTACCTTATTACCCTACCCCCTACCTACCTTACCCACCTACCTACCTACCCCTACCCTACCCCTACCCACCCTACCCTACCAACCCTACCCCCACCACCCCACCTACCTTACCTCATACCTCTACCTCCTACCTACCCTCCCCCTACACCTTACCTCCTACCTACTACCCTACCCACCACCCTACCTACCTACCCCACCACCTACCTTACCCTTACCCTACCCTACCCACCCACCCCTACACCCTTACCTCCTACCTACCCCCCCCTACCCCTACCTACCCTACCCCTACTTTACCTACCCACCCACCCCTACCACGCCTTACCTCCTACCTACCCTACCCTACCCTATTCCACCCACCACCACCCCACCTACCCCCTAACCTACCCCTACCACCTACCTTACCTCCTACCTACCCTACCCTACCCCCCTCACCTCCATATCCACCCACCGCTACCCCAAAACCTTACATCCTACCCTACCCCTTAGGGTAAGGGGTTAGGTAGGGTAGGAGGCGAGGGTAGCGGTGGATATGGGGGTAGTTGGTAGGGTAGGGTAGGGTAGAGCAGGGGGTAGGGTAGGTAGGAGGGGTTAGCAGCAGGTGGATGGTAGAGTAGGTAGGAGTAAGGTAGTGGTAGGTATGAGGTAAGCGTATGGTAGGGTTAGGTAGGGGCAGGGTAGCTATGGGTAAAGGAGGTAAAGTAGGTGTGGGGTAGCGGTGGGTGGATAGTGGGTTGGCGGTGGGGGTAGGGTTAGGGGCAGGGTAGGGGCAGGGGGTAGGTAGGGGTAGGGTACGAGGAGGGTGGATAGGGTAAGTGGTGGCGATGGGTAGGGTAGTGGTAGGTAGGGGGTAAGGGTAGGGTAGGTAGGAGGTAGGTGGGTGGATAGTGTAAGCAGTGGGTATGGTAGGTAGGTTGTCGGGTGGGTAGGGGTAAGGTACGTAAGGGTAGGGTAGGTTAGGGGTAGGGTAGTGGTATGGTGGGTATGTGAGGTAGGGTATGTAGGTTGAGAGTAGGGTGGGGTAGGTGGGGTTGGGTTTGAAGGTTTGGTGTTGTGAAATAAATTAATGTGTATTTTTTTTTAAAATTAATTGGATCGATCCAGATGGATCATGGATCGATCTATTTGTTGATCCAGATCCATGGATCAATTTTATTGGATCTTCAAATGGATTATTGGATTGATTTTTTGACCCATTAAACATAAAATTGGATTTGGATTGGATCGGATTTGGATCAAAAGTGATCCATCGATGTTGGTTGTGAGACCAGTCGAAGACCCTAATGTTTTGGTTACGTTTTTTTAGTTTTATCTATCATATTCTTGCTAAAATTCGTTAATTGATATATTTATTTGATATTAATAAAGTGTCAATTGTTAGCATTGGAGACTTGGAATTTATTAAGGTTTTCTTTTCAACAAAAGTCATCAACACCTAATCTTATAACTGAAATGCCTAAACTCTCAAGTAGAATTTTCAAAGTAGATTTTAGATGATCCGAAATCTTGTTACGACTACAAAGAATGCAACACAAAAAAAAAAATAATAATAATAATAAAATAAAAAAAATCCACCATTGAACACCTTATCATAATGTTACATAAAAGAAATTTCATAGATCCATCTCTGATTTCCATCATTCCCCCGCACCCCAAAAAACCAATAATTAAATACATAACACTCATTTATCATTGTATTCTTCCATTTCTATCTTTTCCCTTCCATTTCTTTCTGTTTTCCTTCGTGAAAAAGCAACGATGTGTTTGGAAAATATGGGGACTGTTGTCGACATCTAAATTGCAAGAACAAAAATCAAGCAAGGCTGCAGGTTGTGCTTGTGCTAGAAGATTGATTAACTTCCATTTGTACCGATGCAAGCTGCAAAACGTGGCTCCTTTTTAGTGTTTCATAGAAGATCGATCTACGAAGTGAAGCAAAGCAAAGATGAAATTTGGCATAAGGAAGGATACGAGGATGAGGTAAAAGTGCTTACGAGGAGTCCCTCGAGTCAAAATGGTGCAAATTCGTGTCCTGGGCCGTCTTGTGTATTTTTAATACCCAGTACGGTATAGATGAAATGTCTTTTTAAAATTGCAATATATATTTTTCTAAATGGGTTTGGCCAACATAGAAAAATAATATCATTTTAATAATACAACATACTATTTTTAAAGATTTTATCAGTTACTGGGCTGAAAATTAAAAAAAAAAACATTTTTGCCTAATATATTACTAGTACTTATCGGACTAAAAAAGTAATGAATCTACATTGGTTGATGCCTTTGGCGGTAGCCCATGTGCCCCCCCCCCCCCTCCCTCAGGATCGGTCCGGCCTGTTGGTGTCAACAAAGTTATGTTGAAACTACCATAAACTCGTATTCAAATAAGGAGAATAATTTAAACCATGGTGTCAACAAAGTGTGTCAAAGAGTGTTTCCTAGTTGGACTCAGTATATGGACTCAGTTTTTGAGTCGCCCGACTTCAGTGATGATGATGGCTTCACGGATAATGAATTTCCGATTAATTCTGACATCGGAGAAGGAAAGACGGCTGGTCGGCGAAACCATAAAAAAAAGTTAATAAATAAAGTTTCATCCCATTATGTTTGATCTCCTAATCGTTTTTAAAAAAAAAACATACAAATCTTATTTAGATACATGCCCATGATTATTCATAACCATGTACAGTTAGCTAGCAAAGTGAAGATGATTATCATAGACAATTGACAATTCCTAGCTAGGTTTTGTCAATAACATTTTATAACAAAAATGAAGAGTTGAGTTTTATTCATTTGTCGTCAGATTCCTGTTTTACAGGAATTTGGCACTCCTTCCACCACATTTATGAATTTAATCCCAACCTAAAAAGTTAACCACTATCCTGCACTGCCAAACATGTTAAAAAACTAAAAGTCCTTTAGGAATGAAGAAATTATCCGAAGACGTTGTGGGGTTCGATCATCATGCGGAACTTATACTGTACAAATAGGGGTGACAATTTCAGTCCGTTCAAGCAAACGGATCAAACGCGTTTACGACTAAAAGTCATAAATTGTACATAATTTTAAATTTTTTTTCAAAGAACAATTTTTTTAATACACCGTTTTATAAATTTTCATTTTTAAAAAAAATTATATTCTATCATAGTTTTTTACAACGGGTCCAATTAACTGTTCGGGTCGTTTGGTCTGTTGGGTCAAAATTGACACCCCTAGTAACAAAATTGTTGAAGATCAACGGCAGCTTTATGTATCCTTTCCATGTGCATGGGTGGGTCACTGTTTCTGATACACTTGAGAGAAAAGATTTGTTAATTCAGAATCTGGAATCCATAAATAAAACTAGAAAATATCGTAAGAGATGATTACTATCCACTTCGTGAAAAAGTTGCACAAAAGGCTTATGGGTGAGAGATATTTGATTGTGATTGATGATATTTGGAGCATTGAAGCTTGGGATGTGCTGAAAGTCTGAAACTGGTTTCCCAGACAACCAAAATGGAAGTCAAATTATGCTCACCGGTCGCCTCAAAAAAGTTGCTTCGCATTAGAATGAAGCCATGTGATTTTGCATGCGAGTCGAGCAGCCGTAATTAATTATTATATGATTTAATTTAATTTTACGTACATATTATATAACCAATTATTTTTTAAAATTTATCTAAATAATATGTGGGTTCATGAATTAGTTATGAAAATAAAATAGGAGTCAAAATAAGCCATGGGGTGATCATGTATACATCTATACACCCCATGTAAGTTAACATTACATATATAAGTTCTTGTATGATCATTCATGGGTCGACACATGAACCTACGAAATGCACTAAGAACCCTTAAAAACATTAATAACTCGGAAACACCTAATTGAATATGATGACAACAATGTGACTCAAATATGACTTAATATGATCAATAACGTGACGACCCATCATTAATCATCATGGTGACATGATAAACTACTATTTATCATAATCTGATTGTGAACATGACTTAAAGTCTATAAAGACAGAATAATCAGAAAAGACACAGAAAAGGCAGAATCAGAAACTAAATAGCCAAGGTGAGTTGTAGATTTACATGTTATACACGCGGACTTATAATTAAGACATGTTGAATTATATTACGTCTTTGAATTTCCATTCTATAGCTAGATAGAGAAACTGTGCACACCATGGTAAGGTGTTGCCCTATGAATCATGATAACACTTGTTTATCAGATATTTCTTGACTACTTTTATTCATATTGCTTCAATTGTGACTTATTATTCATCTTGCTACCATTGAATTGTTATACTTCACTTGGGCTTAGACTTTGACTTATTTCACGTCACTAATCAAATGAACTTGTGACGTTGAACACTCTAATGTCACCTTACGTGGAAAATACTAGTTAGTGGTTGATCACCACATTCGTGTGAGCTTGAGGTTGACATTATCCTATCTGGACATTATGTCTCACATGAATGGCAGGATGAGCGGCTGCTGACCTAGTTCACATGCCTGGAACATAATTGAAATCCGCTCCCATTGCTTGTTTAACTGTAATATCTATTGACTCACTAAGCAAAAGCTTACCATTGTTGCATCTCTCTTTACAGGTAAAAGCAAAGACAAGGGACCAAGTGAACAAGTACCTAAGTGACCAAGACCAAAAACTTGAAGAGGCACCTAACTACTATTCGGACTACCTTTTGGGTACTGATAGAAGACAGACTTTGGGGACAACTCGGTAGTCCATATTGTAGTATAATGACAGACGATGTAATAGACTAGAATGATGATGACCATAAACATATACCCACTTGTAATAACTTTGTTTTAATCTTGTCCTGTAATTAAAATTCGCTTTTACGTAATGTTATATTAGTTCTATGATTGATACTGCATTGCTAACTGGGACCTAATGGTAAGACTCTAGATGCAAATTTAGGGTCTTACACATGCCGAAATTTATTAAAAAAATAATATGTTACAACTTGGATATATAAAGTTACTTAGCTATGGTACATTTGTTATGCTTTGATCTTTTGAGACTCTTTGAATATTTTTGAAATGGTTTATCTGAAACCATCATTGAAACTTTTGTTTATTCATAATGCATTCATTTCTCTTGAGTCTTGACTTGGGTTTAAGATGAGTGGTCTTCCTCATTTTCATGGCTTTATGATTTTCAGATTCTGTTAAATGCTAGTGAGTTGTGACACATCACTTGTATAATGAGATTCTGTTCTTTGCATTATTTTATCTTAATAATCTAACTTGTGTTAGAATATAATTTAGATTGATGAATTAAATAAGTTTAGGGTATATTTTGTAATTATCACATAGTTGACTCGTACATATAAATAGAATTGTCTTTTGTAAAAGTCATAGATCTGAGATTCTTAGTTGTGTACGGAATTGTTATTGTGATTGCACGGATTCTCACAAAGACTAGGGCTACAGTGTTCGACTCATTCCAATCTGCTTTGTAATCATATTTGGCAATATAATCATTCGGTTAGTTGTTTGATTCTGTTCTTAATTGTTTTAATTGAATGTTTGATTGATTATACTGGAATAACAATTGGTATCAGAGCATGGAAATGAGTTTTTATTGAATTTTTGAAAACTTTTCACTGTTTTATCAGAATATTTTGAAAAATCAAAAAACCCTTAGGGTTTTTGATCCACTCAGTGATTGATTGTGAAATTTTGATCGAAGGAAAAGGATTGAAAAATGAACAGATTGGTTATAATTTCAATCTGTAATTCAAAACACAAGCAGATTGATCGATTTTTCTGATTTTTTTGAAAACCCATTGTTCTTCACTGTTCTTGTGAAAAACAAGGTGTTTCATCTGCAATTATCCAAAGTGTTTTCAGAAAAATTGTTTGTAAGTGAAAACCTAACCTTCGATTTCAATTTGGGATCATTTTTTGCATTTTTAGTGAAAATATTGAATTCTGGACTTGATTTTTCATAAAAATCATAAAACTCGAATATAGTTATGTTCATATGTTTATCGAGTTGAAAAACAGTTTAAATCGAGTTGAATGCTTTATGGATCGAGTTGAAAAGGAAGTTTAATCGAGTTGAAAGAAGTTCTAATCGAGTTGGACACTTATTTCAATCGAGTTGCAAACTGATTAATTCATGTTGAACAAGTGCTTTATTCGAGTTGTAATACTCATTGCAATTCAATCGAGTTGAACTCTATTTCAATCGAGTTGAATAGAAGATTCAATCGAGTTGAATTCTATTCCATTCGAGTTGAAAGGAAGTTCTATTCGAGTTTTATAAAACAACTGTAAGTAAAATTAAGTTTGATTTGAGTTTAATCAATCATACTTCGTATTCATTTGAGTTCCTTCTCATTTCATCCGAGTTTTACAGAAGCATCATTCGAGTTTTATATTCTTTGCATTCGAGTTGCATTACCAATCTGTTGATTGATTCCTTCTAGATTCGAGTTTTAGCTTTACAATTCGAGTTAACTCCATTCATTGTTCGAGTTTTATCATTCTTTGATCGAGTTGGATCCCATTCATTTCGAGTTTTATTCCACAATCATTCGAGTTTGATCAACTTATCATCAAGTTTGATCAATTTTTCAATTTCAATCAATTTTCATTTAAAAGATCTTGGAAGATTCCTGTTAATCGGTCAAAATGTCCAAAGACGCACTTGCCATGGGGTCGAAAACAAAACCTCCAATTCTGTACAGGGGTGAATACGTACAATGGAGGGAGAGATTCCTTGAATTCATCAGTTTCCATGATCTGTCTGATGAAATACTAAAATCACTCAATGATGGACCTGTTGTTTTCCTTGAGACCATACCTGCTGTACCCAGCAGCAACCCTCCTATCCCTAAAAGAACAGTTGAGGTCACAAACCTAACTGAAGCACAAAAACGGAGAAAACTGGGGGACAAGACTGCTAGAAAACTCTTGCTGATATATATACTTGTCTGACTAACACAAAAACAGCCAAATCCATATGGGACGAAGTCTGTAAATTGATGAGGGGTTCAGACAGAGCAACAACTAACAGAGCCCGAAATAGTTTAATGACGTTTGAAAACCTCAGAGCAAGAGAAGGGGAACTGCTGGAGAGTACGTATCTGAGGTTTGTGAATCTAGTCAGTGAAATGAAGAAGAATGGTGCGACAAAGTCAAATTTGGACATTAATGTCAAATTCCTGAACGTACTGAATCCGGAATGGGATAAGTATGCTATGATAATTCAGCAAACCAAAGAGATTGACGACATGGACTTTTACATGGTATTTGAAAACCTTAACAACTACCAAGAAGTTGTTTTAAGGAAGATGTCAGGAAAGAAGAAGGCTGAAAAGGAAACTGTTGATCCTTTAGCTCTATTGACAGACAAGAAATATAAAGACAAGCTAAAAAAGGATAAAAGGGTAGTAGTGAGCAGCAGTTCATCAGATTCAGACTCATCTGATTCCTTAACTGATTCTGACATTGAAGAGATAAAGAAACAAATTTCCTTACTGACGAAGGCATTTCAGAAGAAGTTCTACCGAAAACCAACCAACAATAAGATGAGATACAAAACAGGCTCACGGAAGTTTGAGAAGAAGGACGGATATGATAAATCAGGAGAGAGCAGTGGCAAGAAAGCTGACAAATATGAAAAATCTGATAAGTCTGCCAAGAAGGATTCTGAGCAAAAATGCTATAACTATGGCAAGCCAGACCATTATGCCAGAGAATGCAAATTGCTTGTAGTTAAGAATTCAGAATACTACACTCGCAAGGTGCTGCTGGCAAAGGAAAAAGAGGTCGGTAAAGCTTTGATGGCTGAAGATGATCACTGGCTTCAATTATCTGAAGACGAAGATAATCTAGATGAAGATGCACACATCTGTCTGAAGTCTGAAGTTTTTAATGATTCTGAACATAGTGAGTCTGCAATGATAGTTGAAGATGAAGTTTGGGTGGGTTTGACGGATGAGGATACTGAAGAAAAAAAGGACTCTGATGATGATCAGGATCATACTGAAGAGATAGCACTGATGGCAACAGGAGATGCTGGATGCAGCAAGGAAAAGGATGATGATGAATCAGATTCAGATGCATCAGAAAGTTCAGACACTAGAGGTACAAACTAATTCTGAATCTGATGATAATAACTCCTATATGCTTGAACAAAAACTGACTCAAATGGCTTATATGTTAAAGAAATTTGAAAAATCCCTAAAAGCCGAAAAGAAAAATGTCCATTCCTTGGAAAACAAATTGAGTCAAGAACATGCTTTAGTGTTAGAATTTTCCAAGGATAAGGCATTAGCTTTAAGAGCTGTATCAGATTTACAAGATTAATTAAATGAACTTCAGAGTCAAATTCAGAAACTGAATAACAACATATCTGACCTAAAAGAAAAACTGAATTTAGCTGAATTAGAAGTATCAAGTTATTCAATGAAATATCATGCTATATTTGATGAAAGAACAAAGCTTTACGAGAAAATTAAATCTTTGGAAGATGAGTTTATAAAACGAGGTCAATTAGATCAAACTATATATTTAAATCAACGTAAAGATACCGAATTTTATAATTCAAAATCAGGTTTAGGTTAGACTAATCCTAAATATCTGACAAAAGCAATTTCAAGTTCACCAACTATATATGATGTCAGATATATGAATTTAGGATTACAAATGGTTTTCATGAAAGCTTCGGAAGAAGTAGAATCCAATGAAGATTTAAAAAGGTTGAGATTTGATAAAATGCTGAATACTGTAGATTATAATACATTAAACGAGAGTTATCAAAATTCTAGTATTTCTGAGGAGTATATTCAGACTTATTCTGAAAAGGATTTATCTGAAAATACTAATCATTCTCAAAAGCCATAGATACCAAGTTCATTTATTGAGAAGATAAATTCTGATCTTGAATTGAAAATCAAAACTTTTGAGTCTAAAAATGATAATCTAAAGGCTGAAATTAAAACTTTGGTATTAAAACTGCAAAATCAGCCTGAAAACAAATCTCAACCAGATCAAAAACTTTCAATTCATCCTGATTCTATTAATTCTGAACAAGATTTTTATCTGTATATGAACTCGGATTTCAACTCATTAGAGGAGATGTTTGTCAAAATAGATGAATTTGTAAAACCTTTACATGACAAACAAGCTGAAAAACCTAAAGAACCTGTAAGTATTCTGAAAAGAATATCTATAGATTCTAAGGATACATCAAAAAATTCACCGGTTTTACAAATGAAAAAGGAGAAAACAAAAGTTAATTTTGTGACTCCTATATATGAAAAAGGTGAATCATCTTCCTCAAAGGATTATATTGCAAAGGAGACATATACTTCCAAAGGTAAGAGAATTTTGCAGAATAAACATATTTCTAAAAAGACTAATTCTCGTGTTTCTATTATGTCAGATCATATTGTGAAAAGTTCAAGGAAGAAACAATGGCGAAAGAAGCAACAAGCATCGAAAAACAAGAGTTTAAGACAAGAGTGGAGAATTAAAGAAAATATAGTTACTGATAGGATTAGTCACATTGATAATTCTGTCTGTAATAATTTTACTGATAAACGTTGTACTAAATACTCTCGAACTGATTTGTTTGCTTTAAATTCTACTCGTTGTCATATGATGCATTCTAAATCTGATAAGCTCGTTTGGTTACCGAAGAAAAAGGTTCCTTCTTTTAAACAGGAAAAGGTTCCAAAGAAACATATTTCAAAATCAGTTCCACATCGAACTGCACAAAAATGGATACCTAAACAAACTGTTAAAAAGTGGGTTCCTAAAACAAAGACATTAACCAATGAGAAGACTAAAGATAATCCACATGATTTACCAAAATCCAAAGTACCCAACTATAAGTAGGTACCTCACGTCTTTTTTCGTCTTATAGGTAAATCATGTATGGTTCCTTGACTCCGGGTGTTCAAAGCATATGACCGGACAGATCACAAACTTTGTTGATAAATTCTGTGGACGGTTCGTTTTGGAAATGATCAATTCTGTCCGATCAAAGGGTATGGGAGTCTTGAGTACGACAAGATCACAATTCAAAAGGTCTTCTACGTTGACGGTCTAGGTCACAATCTGTTCAGCATTGGGCAACTATGCGACAAAGGATTAAAGGTCAATTTTAAAGCTAATCAGCATAGCATTAGATCCAGGGAAGGGAAGGAGATACTTGCAGGAAATAGAAAAACAAATCTATACTCGATAGATCTAGCCTCTATAAATCTGAAGAAAGATGTTTGCTTATTATCCAAAGCAACATCTAAAGTATCTTGGCTATGGCATCGCCGTCTTTCACACTTGAACTTCAAAGAGTTAACCAACCTTGCAAAAGGTGGGTTAGTTAAAGGGCTTCCAACCCTCAGATTTCAAAAGGAGCAGTTGTGTGCAGCCTGTGAAAAAGGGAAGATGGTGCGAGTATCTCACAAGTTAAAGGTTGAACATTCTTCAACGCGAGCTTTAGAACTCCTACATATGGACTTGTGTGGGCCTATGCGAGTACAGAGCATAAAAAAACAGAGATATGTGTTGGTAATAGTTGATGATTACTCTAGATACACATAGGTATTTTTCTTGCGATCCAAGTCCGATGCTACCGAGATCATAATCGACTTCATTCGCAAAATTCAAGTCAAGTTGCAACTTATAGTTCAAACCATTAGATCTGATAATGGGACAGAATTCAAGAACAAGTCACTCGAGACGTTTCTAAATTTTGTGGGAATAACTCATCAATTCTCAGCAGCTCATACTCCACAACAGAACGGTGTAGTTGAACGTCGAAATCGCACACTTGTGGAATCTTCTAGGACGATGCTGGCATATTCAAACCTTCCGTTATTCCTTTAGGCTAAAGTTGTAGCAACGACTTGTTTTACTCAGTACAGATCTATCATTAACAATAGATTCGGAAAGACTCCATATGAACTGATAAATAAACGAGTCCCTTATGTGAAATTTTGTCATGTCTTTGGATGCAGGTGCTTTATCCTAAACGACAAAGACAATTTGGGAAAGTTTAGTCAGAAAGCGGATGAAGGCATTTTCATTGGCTATTCTAAAGAGTCTGTAGCCTTCCGAGTCTACAACAAAAGAACAAAGACTGTTAACGAGAGCGTCATTGTTAAATTTGATGAAGGCGTTGTAATGGCTTCTGAACACACCAGTTCAGGACCCGAACTTAAACACTAGACTTCTATGAAGTCATATGAACAGAGTGTAGAAAATAATGATTTAAATAAACTGCTCGAGAATTTTTGTGATGAGTACTTTGAAAAAACCAAACCTAATGTTTTAAATTTGGTTCCTGACAGGATTACTGAATATCCAGTCGTAGTCTCAGATCATTCTCACCAACCAATTTCAAAAGATACTGGAGAAGTTTCAACGACAGATGTACACTTACCCGTTGACAGTGTATAACCTATCCAAGCTCCGGAATATTTTGAAACCCCCTTGCCTTCTGAAAACTCAGAAACCCCGATCTCAGTTGATATCCCATCAACTTCAGAAGTAAATCCTCGAATTCCCTATCTGGACTTGAACCCCAATCAAGACCAACTTCAACCTTATCCACATACATTCAAATGGACAAGGAATCACCCACCTGAAAACATAATAGGTGATCCTTCAGCTTCAGTTAAAACCAGAAGAGCTACCACAAACGAGTGTTTATTCTCAAACGTTTTGAGTAAAATTGAGCCAAAGACTAGATAGTGGCGATGCAAGAAGAGCTAAATCAATTTGAAAGGTTGAAGATCTGGAGATTGGTGGAGCGACCAACAGACAAATCCATCATTGGCATGAAGTGGATCTTCAAGAATAAGAAAGATGAACACGGTGTCATCATTCGAAACAAGGCTCGCCTCGTTGCCAAAGGATATAGCCAGCAAGAGGGAATTGATTACGACCAAACATTTGCTCCAGTTTCTAGGATTGAAGCTATTCAGATGTTTTTAGCATTTGTTGCACACAAAAACTTCACACTATATCAAATGGATGTGAAAACTGCGTTTTTATATGGGGAATTGACAGACGAAGTACATACATATCAGCCCGAAGGGTTTACTGATGCTTCGAAGCCTAACCATGTATATATTTTGGACAAATCACTATATGGCCTTAAATAAGCACATCGTGCTTGGTATGATGCACTTTCAAATTATCTTTTGAAATGCGGATTTAACAAAGGTGCAGTGGATACAACCCTGTTTAAAAAACGTCAGGGTCCAGATATCATAGTTATTCAAATATATGTAGATGATATAATATTTGAGTCTACAAATCCAGAGTTTTGCAAGAAATTTGCATTCTTAATGTCTCAAAAATTTGAAATGAGCATGATGGGATAAATTAATTTTTTCTTGGGTTTACAAGTGAAAAAACTAACTGATGGTATTTTCATCAATCAGTCCAAATATATATTCAGGACATGTTAAAGAAATTTAACATGGTAAATATTACTCCCATGAAAACTCCCATGGCTACGGATTCTAAATCAAAACTCGATGAGGACAATTCAGTGAAACCTGTAGATGTAACTCATTATCGAGGCATAATTGGGTCATTAATGTGTTTATCTGCCAATAGACCAGATATTGTGTTTGCGACGTGTGTTTGTGCAGATATCAGGCACATGCTAAAGAATCACATTTGGCTGCTGCCAAACGTATCTTAAGATATCTAAAGGGAACTCCAAACTTAGGTTTATGGTATCCCCGGGAATCCTCATTTACATTAACTGCCTTCTCTGATGCTGATCAAGCATGTGATAAAATGGATCGGAAAAGCACATCAGGAGCAGTACAATTCCTAGGTGTTCAAACCCGTCTGCTGGTCATCCAAGAAACAACATTGTGTATCCCTGTCTACAGCAGAAGCTGAATACGTTGCAGTATCGTCGTGCTGTGTAACACCCCTCCCGACCCCGGAAATGCCACATCAATCTAATATCATAAGTGGCAATAACGCAACGGATCTATAACACACGTGTCATAGGATAATGCAGATTATGGCAAATTTAAAACTTTAAACGCATAGATAATAACATATGATTACATCCCAGATTAGTCGCAAATCCTGTTTAAACCAACATACATTCCAAAGTAACTGTCACAGACTGTTTTATACAAAACATGAAACTATTACGGATCTTCAAATCAACCACGAATTTATCTCGGCGGCTGCTGAGATCCCTTCTGATTCCCTGAACATGTTAGACTCGAATACATGAGTTATAAAGCCCGTGAGCACACGAGGGTTGACACTGCACATAAACACATAGCACGTAGCACACAATCCATGTCCCTGTCCCGATTGCCCAACACGCATCTCAGGTATATAAGCACAAGTATGAGATCTGGATAGGACACAAGCCCTACGGGGACCCCTCCCCGGTCGACACACCGCACACAGCAGTGAGCGGCAATACCCTGTAGCACAGGAGCGACCCAGCTACAGGCCCTGCCGTATATATACGCCCCAAGGACTGTTAGGGACAGTCAACCCGCGCGATCCCTTTCGCGACTCACTGTCCGTATGGAACACATCACGGACCCCTGGAATCGATCTCACATCTCATACATTACACGTATAAGGAATAGAGTATCCCTGAGGTTCACGTCCCTGTCTCATATATATAAAACACGCACGATATAGCTACACAACTATAAACACTAAAGACGACGCGCGTTGTAAAAGAACTCGAGTACTCACCTGACTGATTTCCCGAAGTCTGGCCTCCCTGATCAAATCCGGCTCGTTGCCCGTTTGTCCCTGTAACACACGGAATCATAACCGGTCAATCACAATCCAACCGATACACATAATAATCCCATGTTAACACAAAACCGACTCGAACCCGATCGACCCCCACGGAACCGAAACTCAACCGATACTCGAACCAGACCCAAAACCCGACTCAAGCAATCCCAACGAGACCCCAAACCCAAACAAAACCCAACCCAAGCAATCCCGTAGGAACCCGACACAATTCCGACCCAAACTCATTTCATAAGACTAAACATGGATGTTCATTGCAGGCTCTTAGTCGCGCCGCGACACCGTGAAAACCTGAACCCTTGACCTGCGATTTCCATGGTTGCCCAGGAGAATCAAACTCCTTTCACTTACGATTTCAGCCATAATTAGACACATAAACTCATCACATAACAGTCCCCTACCACTTGGGAGTCATTTTACAACAATTCACAACACATAACTCAAATTCAAGCCACTAAATGGAAACACCCTTACCTTGAGGTTGAAGAACTCAATATGAAGAAGATGATGGGATTAAATCCCAGATTCTACAACCAATTTCTGGAGCTTGAAGCTGAGCTTTGCTGCTGGATCTTCTCACAAACACACACACAACACACTTTTTAGATATCTCAAATGGATAAGAAGGGAAAAGAGATAAGCATCTATGTGTACGTCTCTATCTCAACCGGTCCCGAACCCATTAACCCGAACCCGATATCACATTTTCACTATTAATGCCCATTTAATCCCGCGATCCCAAAAACATAATCCGTTCATTAACATTATAACCCGATGACACGCAAGCCAAATCACGACACGTATCAATCCACGAAACGGGACATAATTGGACCAACCTAATATTAATAAATTATTTATCCACTAAAATAATTCCACGTACCAGGTCGAACTGACAGATGTTACAAATCCTCCCCTCTTAAAGAGATTCCGTCCCGGAATCTAACTCGAACTCTGGAATAGATGAGGATATCTCGATCGCATCTCTGACTCGGGCTCCCAGGTAGCGTTGGTACCCTTATAGTGTCTCCACTGAACGAGTACCAAGGCAATCTCTTTATTTCTTAATTTCTTGATTTTCCTATCTGTAACGGCCTCGGGCTGCTCCACATATCGCAGTTGATCATCGACTGTAATCTCAGATAGGGGCACATACTGGTCATCTGTAGCCAGACACTTTCGGAGGTGACTCACATGAAAGGTATCGTGCACACCGGCTAACTCTGAAGGCAATCGCAGTCGATAGGCCTGATCCCGGACTCTCTCAACAATCTCGAATGACCCAATATACCGCGGACTCAATTTCCCACGATGTCTGAACCAGATGACCCATTTCCACGGCGACACCTTAAGCAATACTCGGTCCTTAACACTGAATTCCAGCTCTTTCAAACGGCGATCAGCATAGCTCTTCTGACGGCTCTGGGCGACCCTCATATGCTCCCTGATCACAGCCACCTTGTCACTGGTCTCCTGCAACAGCTCCGGCCCGCTGATAGGTCACTCACCGACCTCGCCCCAACACACTGGGGTCAGGCACTTGCGCCCATATAGTGCTTCAAACGGAGCCATCTTGATTGTGGTGTGATAGCTATTATTGTAGGCGAACTCGACCAATGGCAAATGCACGTCCCAATTACCACTGAAGTTGATAGCACATGCTCGCAACATATCCTCGAGGGTCTGATTGGTGGGCTCGGTCTGCCCGTCAGTCTACGGTCTATATGTCGTGCTCAACTGAACCCTGGTGCCCAATTCCCGCTGGAAACTCTGCCAGAATCGAGATGTAAACCGCGTATCCCTGTCCGAGGTAATCGACATCGGAATCCCATGCCGCGATACCACCTCATTGATGTACAGTCTCGGCAACTGATCCATGGTGATAGTACCCCGAACGGCTAAGAAGTGCGCACTCTTCGTTAGTCGATCCACTATGACCCAGATCATATCTTTCTCGCGGACCGTGTGTGGAAGTATCACAATGAAATCCATCGTGATATGGTACCACTTCCACTCGGGGATCTCTAACGACTGTAAATGCCCGTGCGGCTTCTGATGTTCGGCCTTAACCCTCAGACACGTCATACACTGCTCAACATACCGGCCTTCATCCCTTTTCATTCCCGGCCACAAGTAGAAATCACGGAGATCACGGTACATCTTAGTACTCCATGGATGCACAGATAGCCTCGACCTATGCGACTCATCGAGAATTAATTGCCGCAGATTCCCAACTCTCGGGACCCAGACCCTATCATGAAACACATACAGCCCGCGATCGTCCCTGATCAATGCATCAAGTTGCCCTGTCAGACGTTCCCTTTCCACATTATCACCCCGCAGGCCCTCCTGCTGCGCTAATCTTAGACTATCCGTCAATGTCGAGGTAATCTCAAGCCTCGAAGCCCTAGATATCATAGTCTGGCCGCATGCCCTACGACTCAGCGCGTCAGCTACCACATTAGCCCGACCCGGGTGGTACCGGATCTCACAATCGTAGTCCTTAAGCAACTCAAGGCTACGGCGCTGTCGCATGTTCAGATCTTTCTGGCTAAACAGATACTGAAGACTTTTTATGGTCGGTATACATAATAAACCGAGACCCATACAAATAATGACGCCAAATCTTCAACGCAAACACAATGGCATCCAACTCTAGATCATGCACAATATGGTTCTCCTCATAAGTCTTCAGCTGACGTGAAGCATACGCGATCACCTTCCCCCGCTGCATCAGAACACAACCCAGACCCGACCCTGAAGCATCACAATAAACTACAAAATCATCGGTACCCTCCGGTAAGGCCAACACTGGAGCCTGACATAACCGGGTCTTCAACTCCCTGAACGCACGCTCCTGCTCCTCAGACCACTCGAACGGAACGGACTGCCATGTCAATCTCGTCAACGGCAAGGCAATCCTCGAAAAGTCCTGGATAAAGCGCCTATAATACCCGGCAAGACCCAGAAAACTACGAATCTCGGGCACTGATCTCGGAGGCTCCCAGCTTATCACTGCCTCAATCTTGGCCGGATCCACTTTAATACCCTCAGCACTGACTACATGCCCCAGAAATTGCACCTCCCGCAACCAAAACTCGCATTTGGACAGCTTAGCATACAATTTTTCCCTGCGCAGCACCGTCAAAACCTCTCGGAGGTGCTGCTCGTGGTCCTCAGCATTACGCGAATAGATTAGGATGTCATCGATGAACACAATTACGAATTTATCCAACATAACTCTATACACCCTGTTCATCAAATCCATGAAAGCAGCGGGTGCGTTAGTCAAACCGAAGGGCATCACAAGGAACTCGTAGTGCCCATAACGAGTCCGGAATGCTGTCTTCGGCACATCCTCATCCCTGACCCTCAACTGATGATATCCAGACCGCAAGTCGATCTTGGAGAAGAAACTCGAGCCCTGGAGCTGATCAAACAGATCATCGATACGTGGAAGCGGATAACGATTCTTTACCGTCACTTTGTTCAATTCCCTATAGTCGATACACATCCGCATGCTGCCGTCCTTCTTTTTCACGAATAACACTGGCGCACCCCACGGCGACGAACAAGGACAGATAAATCCACGATCTAGAAGCTCCTGCAACTGAGACATCAACTCTCGCATCTCTGTCGGTGCCAGCCTATAAGGCGTCTTAGCAATCGGCACTGCCCCTAGAACAAGATCTATGCGAAACTCCACTTGGCGATCTGGAGGTAACCCAGGCAATTCCTCTGGGAATACCTCAGGGAACTCACGAATCACCGGAATATCCTCTAAGGTCTTATTTTCCTTCCTCGCATCAACTACATAAGCTAGGAAGGTCTCGCACCCCTTCGTCACATATCGCTGAGCCCTAACCATAGACACAATCCCGAAATCCCCCTTACGGCGCTCCTCATACACAATGACACTCTCAATGTCAGAAATGGGTATACGGATGATCTTCTTAGCACACAGAATATCAGCCCGTCTGGCAGTCAACCAGTCCATACCCACAATCACATCGAAGCTACTGATCTCAATTGGCAGCAAGTCAATCATAAACCGGTGGGAATCTATATCTAAAACGCAGCCCCGATAAACCCGACTCACTAACATAGAACTCCCATCAACTCTCTCGACAACCAAAGGAACAGATAAGGGAGAAGGAGACACGCTAAAGTAGGCACAAAAGATAACAGACACATAGGAGTGATCTGCCCCGGAATCAAATAATACACGAGCTCGAAGTCCGTTAAGAATGTACGTACCCGAAACAACATCCGTAGCATCCTGTGCCTCCTCGGCTGTCGCCTGAAACACACGTCCTCGACCCCTCGGAATGGAATCACAGCGGCTGGACGATGACGGCTCTGCCCTGGCTCCACTCGAGCTAGCTCCCTGTACTGCCGGCCCCGGCTCCGGACAACCTTTCACACAGTGCCCCGGCCTCCCACAACGAAAACATAGCGGCTCAGGAACTGTACAAACCGACACGGCGTGGCCCCGCTGGCCGCACCTTAAGCAACGAGGCTGCTCTGACAAACACTAACCCGAATGGCACCGGTGACACTTCGGGCACTCCCGATCCCCATAAGAACTCTCGACACGGTTGCCGGACGCCTGAGACCCCTGTCCCACACTGCTCTGGCTCTGAGCCCCCGACCCTGACTCTGGCCCTGACGTCTCGATCTACGATCTCGGCCTCGGTCCCTATCACGTCTCTGTCCCGAACCTTGTCCTGAACCCTGGCCTGAAAACTGCCACTGATCCGGACGCTGGTCACTGGGGGCGTCCCCGGAGGACCTCCATACACTCACTGGCTGATCTGCAGTCCCAATACGCTGAATCTGAGAAGAGGGCTGCTCCCTCTGCTTAAGAATCTCCCGCTCCCTCATGCGGGTCATCTCTAAAGCTCTTGAAAACGTCGGAGTATCGTGCAGCCCCACAAACTCACGAATATCAGATCGAAGCCCATCGATAAAGCGTCTGCCTTACGGCTCTCGGTATCAACATGCTGAGGCGCGAACTGTGAGTACTCATTAAACCGGTCAACATACTGCTGGACGGTCATACTGCACTGCTGCAAATGGAGGAATCAGCGCTCCATCTCTCGTCTCTCATCCCGAGGAATGTACTGAAGCTCAAACACAGCCCTGAACTGTTCCCAAGTCATAGCATATGCGGCGGATTGGGTCATCGAAGACTCTATCGATTTCCACCACTGAGATGCTCCGCCCCGCAACTGATAAGCGGCATAACCAACCATATCTCTAGGATCCACATTAGCCACTCGAAACGCAGCCTCAATTTCTCGCTCCCATGCGATGGCCGCTCCCGGCTCACCGTCACCCCTAAACTGAGGTGGGGCCCCTGTCATGAAGTCTTTGAAGGACCCACCCCTCTGAGAAGACGAAGAAGCACCACCCCCAGACTCAGTCTCGGTAGACCGAACAACTGGCCCCATATTCTGACCATGTTCCCTTTCTTGCTCTTTCTGCTGCCTGTAAAACTCGGTAAGAACCTCTAGCAGCTCTGATTTGCGGATATACTCGTCATTGGGCAGCTTACCCGCGCCCGAACCCTCACCCTGATCTGCCATATTGATCTGCACAAAACAAAACCATTGAGCACAAGGGATAAATCACCCAGCGTTATACATTAAGCCAGGTCAGTTAATCCACTAATATAATCGCAAAACGATCCCTCATGGACCGGAACAAGGTCTAAGTTAAGCATCCACTAATGATACTCAAGCATCAAACCACAAGCTCTGATACCATGCTGTAACACCCCTCCGGACCCCGAAAATGCCACGTCAATCTAATATCATAAGTGGCAATAACGCAACGGATCTATAACACACGTGTCATAGGATAATGCAGATTATGGCAAATTTAAAACTTTAAACGCATAGATAATAACATATGATTACATCCCAGATTAGTCGCAAATCTTGTTTAAACCAACATATATTCCAAAGTAACTGTCACAGACTGTTTTATACAAAACATGAAACTATTACGGATCTTCAGATCAACCTCGAATCTATCTCGGCGGCGGCTGAGATCCCTTCTGATTCCCTGAACATGTTAGACTCGAATACATGAGCTATAAAGCCGGTGAGCACACGAGGGTTGACACTGCACATAAACACATAGCACGTAGCACACAATCCCTGTCCCTGTCCCGATTGCCCAACACGCATCTCAGGTATATAAGCACAAGTATGAGATCTGGATAGGACACAAGCCCTACGGGGACCCCTCCCCGGCCGACACACCGCACACAGCAGTGAGCAGCAATACCCTGTAGCACAGGAGCGACCCAGCTACAGGCCCTGCCGTATATATACGCCCCAAGGACTGTTAGGGACAGTCAACCCGCGCGATCCCTTTCGCGACTCACTGTCCGTATGGAACACATCACGGACCCCTGGAATGGATCTCACATCTCATACATAACACATATAAGGAATAAAGTATCCCTGAGGTTCCCTGTCTCATATATATAAAACACGCACGATATAGCTACACAACTATAAACACTAAAGATGACGCGCGTTGTAAAAGAACTCGAGTACTCACCTGACTGATTTCCTGAAGTCTGGCCTCCCTGATCAAATCTGGCTCGTTGCCCGCTTGTCCCTGTAACACACGAAATCATAACCGGTCAATCACAATCCAACCGATACACATAATAATCCCATGTTAACACAAAATCGACTCGAACCTGATCGACCCCCACGGAACCGAAACTCAACCGATACTCGGACCCGACACAAAAACCCGACTCAAGCAATCCCAACGGGACCCCAAACCCAAACAAAACCCAACCCAAGCAATCCTGTAGGAACCCGACACAATTCCGACCCAAACTCATTTCATAGGACTAAACTCGGATGTTCACTGCAGGCTCTTGGTCGCGCCGCGGAGACCCTAGTGGTCGCGCCGCGACACCGTGAAAACCTGAACCCTTGACCTGCGATTTCCATGGTTGCCCAGGAGAATCAAACTCCTTTCACTTACGATTTCAGTCATAATTAGACACATAAACTCATCACATAACAGTCCCCTACCACTTGGGAGTCATTTTACAACAATTCACAACACATAACTCAAATTCAAGCCACTAAATGGAAACACCCTTACCTTGAGGTTGAAGAACTCAATATGAAGAAGATGATGGGATTAAATCCCAGATTCTACAACCAATTTCTAGAGCTTGAAGCTGAGCTTTGCTGCTGGATCTTCTCACAATCACACACACAACACACTTTTTAGATATCCCAAATGGATAAGAAGGGAAAAGAGATAAGCATCTATATGTACGTCTCTATCTCAACCGGTCCCGAACCCATTAACCCGAACTCGATATCACATTTTCACTATAAATGCCCATTTAATCCCGCGATCCCAAAAACATAATCCGTTCATTAAAATTATAACCTGATGACACGCAAGCCAAATCCCGACACGTATCAATCCACGAAACGGGACATAATTGGACCAACCTAATATTAATAAATTATTTATCCACTAAAATAATTCCACGTACCAGGTCGAAATGACGGATGTTACATGTTGTTCACAAGTTTTGTGGATGAAGAGCCAACTCAGAGACTACGGGTTTACATCGCAAAAGATTTCCCATTATTGTGATTCTCAAAGTGCAATTGCAATAGCAATAGCCTCCAATCCGGTGCAACATTCAAAAACCAAACACATTGACATCCGATATCATTTTATAAAAGATCATGTAGAAAATGGTAATATAGAATTATATTTTGTACCTACTGAATATCAATTAGCTGATTTGTTTACCAAAGCCTTAGATGAAAAACGATTTAATTTTTTGGTATACAAATTGGGTATGTTGAATCATTAGATTTAAACATTCAGTAGTTACAAATTATAATTTTAAATTAACAATTTTTTATTTGATTAAATATGTTGTTAGTCTCATGTGCTTTTAAACTTTAATTTTTCAGAGTTTAACAAATTCAGATTGTCATGTGCAGGGGGAGCAGACGGAAAGTTTATTTGATTTTTTAAAATCTGATAAATTTTTATCTGATTTTTTTGTAGGGGGAGCTGTCAATTAAAGAGATATTCATCTGAGGGGGAGCTAAACTGCAAAAATCAAGGGGGAACACTTTTATTTTTTTATCCTTTATTTTTTTAGTTTGTTAAAAAAAATTTACTTCAAATTTTATTTTTTAGTTAGTTTAAATTTTTTTTATTTTATTTCAAATTTTTTTGTTAGTTGTTATTTGTTATTAGTTTTATTTTTGTGTGTGTGTGAATATTTAAAAATAAATGGGCTTAAAATGAAAAGCAATAATGGGCTTTTAAATATTTAAAGTTGGCTGGTTATTTCAAATTTAAAATTTCAAAGTTTAAATATAAATTTGAAATTTGAAATTCAAATACACTTTTTTCAAGCACTGGTCAATTGTTCATCTTCTACTTCAAAGAATACCCATTTTCAAAATTCCTTTCATACGAAGAAACCCACTACCTGTTAAAATTTTCAGTTTCAGAGTTCATATAGTAAATGTTTACTGTTTTTCGCTTTTATTTGTTTATATTTCAGAATTTATTTTCACGTTTTATGCTCTGTTTGTGTGTTCGTATATATTAGGTATGTGTTCATAGGTTTTACTAATTAGGTGGTTATAATGTGAAATTGATTGTGTGTTGGTCTGCGGATTACTCATATGAACTTGAATCTTAAATTTCAAGTCTCATTTCCAAACACACAAACATTATTTTTGATTTTTCATTGTTAAATGTTTTCGAGTTCTTACAACTGAAATATTGATTTTCTCGTATGAAATGACTGTTTCGGAACATAGTTCAGTAAACAACATGTGTTCAAAATCAGTGACCTTCTGGACTTAGAAAAAATTTAAACTTGTTAACTCGATCAACACTTCATTCGAGAAATCTTATGTTTTAATCGAGTCGCATGAAGTGCAATTCGAGAAAGTTTTTAGTGTCAATCGAGTTGATTCACTTCTTGATTCGAGAACTTGTATTTGTTATTCGAGTTGGGCTTTGTTTAAGGACTTAGAAAATTTTTAATACCCAGTCTCAATAACAATATGATTCGAGTATGTTTATGTTATATTCGAGTTGGATCCCTGAGTTACTCGAGTACCATTCTTTCTTTAGTCGAGTTACATAGATCAGTACTCAGATTTATTTCATAGTTTATTTGGCATTCGAGAAAATCAATCTTGTATTCAAGTTGGGTTCATGAGAAATTCAAGAAATGGTCAATATTATTCGAGTTGGTCACTCATTTGATTCGAGTTGACTAATGTTTCATTCGAGTTGACTAGCCTTCCATTCGAGTTGCTTGTTTACTCATTCAAATTGTTTGGTTTTTTATTCGAGAAATTCATTTGTTCATTCGAGTTTCATTTGTGAGTCATGCGAGTTGATTCATGTTTCACTCGAGAAACTTCATGTTTCATCGAGTTTCATCTCCAAATTTCCAAAATTTTGCTAAGTGTAGAGGATTTTTAATTTTTCAGAAAAATTTCACATTTTTCAAGAAATTTTTAAAATCTGTGTTTTGCTAACATTGGTCTCTTAACGATTGACTTTGGAATCCTAACAATAATATTTTAATATTATTGTCTGGAATCCCGATGCTTTAAACAGTGAAACACATATTTTTCTAATTTCTAGCAAAATGTTTTATTTTTCTATTTGCAGGATTTCATTTGTTTATCTGTTGTGTCTAACATGTCTATTATTTTTCACAGGTTTTTAATGGTTTCCCAAGCTCAATCCCAACAATCAAATTCATCTGATTCCCATTCATCCTCAAACTATACACTGGTATCAAAACCAGTGAAATCTGCCTCTGTTACCCGACCTTCACCTTCATCACCCATACCAGATACTCAATTAGTCAAAACCAAATATTGCTTACCCTTTCGTGACAACAACCACCGTCTTGATCCAAAATAATAGAAGTCATTCATCCTATAATTGTCGACATCCTTAAAGGACATCCTTTGGGCTACCTACTCCAATAGAAACCTTTTATTCCCCAAGTGTACTTACAACAATTTTGGCATACTATCAAGTTCATACCAGCTGATGGTAACCATCACTTCAAGGTTACGATTGATCAATTCAAGGCAAAGATCACACTTGCCAGGCTCCGACATAACCTATTTCTACCGCGCCGAATTGATACCGTGAACTTTCCAGAGCTAGCAGACTTTGAAGACTTTGTATCCGATGAAGAGCTCGTTCATGATTTGATATGCTTAGGATATTCCAAACCTCTACCGAAGAGCTCCAAGTTTCATAGAAATGGTCTTAATGGAGAGTGGTATACGTTGTTTGGCATTGTCAACAGATGCATGGCGTCTAAGCATATCGGCATTGATAGATGCAACATACATTGCCTGAGAATTTTTCATGGGATTGCCTTTAATAAACATTACGACTATGGTCAGTGTATTTGGGAGGATTTAAAGGAAGTGGTGTTGGCAAATACCACGAATGGAGCAAGGAAATTTGTTCCACTACAATGATTCATTCAAATCTTGATAAGGGGCATCTTAAGGGTCAATGAACATATTCCAAAACGATCAAATGCTCAAAAGTACCCAGATTATGTGATGATGAGTCTTCATGGGATACAGGATGCACTTGATGCAAATGTAATGCCAATTCCAGAAGCTCTATTAAAGTATGCAGATCAAGAGAGTGAGCATGTTAAGTTGTACAGAATAGATCACGCTCTTATAGAAACCCGAGAACTGGATTTTCTTAACCAAGGAGCAGTAGGTGAGCAGGAACATCAGCACGGGGCTGATGTTCAAGGCAGCCAACCTGAGAGTGAGGGTGTAGAGGTGCAGGAAAGGGGAGGTGAGAGAAGCTCATATTCAGAAAGAACTTTATCAAATATTGCTGAAGGAGCTGAGGAAGGGAATGATGATGATGAGGAGGAGGAGGAGGAGGATGGAAATGATGCACAAGAAGGTGGTGCTGGAATGGTTGAAGTATCTATAGCTGAGAGAATTCTGGAGATTGATATTCTTGAAATAGCTAGGAGAGTGTGAGGGAGATTCCAAGCCCAAACAGCCGGGATCAAGCCACATCTGTTGTTGGCTCCCAAATGAGAGTTAGCATTGAATCAATCAATATCCTACTGACGACTGCATATATTGCAGGATTATACACGAAAGATCCTTTTTTGGCTCTCTCTTTAGCCTATGTCTCTTATCCGTAGGAGGTCTTCCTCCACTAGCAGGTTTTTTCAGAAAACTCATAAAAGAATCTTAATAAATGCAAAGAGGAAGCATCTTTTATCCAATAGCGAAGAGCCTGAACCAAGATTTCCAGATGGGCTAGGTAAGGTATTAACAACAGGAAGATGTTTCACTTTCTCACCGGGATGAAGCACAAAATCTATCCTTAAATCCTTTGGATTTTATGGATATTGAATATAGTACACAACTGTCCGGGTGTACAACTTCAATTCTTGCACATGATATAGAACTGATACACACTAGGTCACTTGAGTCAACTTCATATGTTGAAGTGAGTACCGTTGAACTGAGTGTTCCTACCGGAACAACCTTAGTGTCGGAAGCATTTGTTGCTCCGTCACTTGAAGAGGTTGGAAGTCCAGTCAGAGCCACAACATTGCAAACTCTGAGCACTGGCCACACAGACGTTCTTTTCACAAGTTCGACTGTTGTGACAAATGGAAGTCTGAATGACCCAGTAGTTAGTCTTTTCCCGTTTGTTACTGAAGCCAAACTGGATGAAGCTTTGAATGCAGCAGTTACTGGAGTCCCCAATCAAATGACAAGTCAATTCTCTGAAATGATGGATCAGATGGCTAATATTCATAAACTTTTAAAGGGCAAGAATGTGGCTGAAGAGGAGAAACAAAGAGATCCAAATCAAGCGATTGACGAGTTAAGAGAGTTTGTATATGATGAATTTGATGAGATGCGTTCAAGGATGATTGGACTAGAGAGCACAGTGATAACAGCGTTAGGCGATATGTCTGAAAGGATCTTTGCAGTAGAACAGACGTGTAAGACACAAGCTTCTGCTCTGAAAAGAAAGCACGATGAGCACGATGATGACTCCGATGATGCTCCTCATGAGGGGAGAAGAGGAGGAGGCTTGATGAGCAAGGTACTGATCTGTTAATGATAACCTATCCAGAAAAAGAAAAAGAGTCGGAAGGTCAAGAGAAGGGTGAAGCAGGAAGCTCAAAAGAAAAGCATGTTGATGCTCAAAGAGAGCTGGAATTGATTCTTAATGAAGATGTTCCAGTTCCTTTAAGTATTCAATTAGGAATCTATAAATTTGAAGAGTATGATGACAGTGATAATGAAGCTCAATGACAAACTCTAATGATTGAGGAAGTAGAGAAAGAAGTGGAGATTGAATTGTCAGATGATGACGATATGTTTGATCAACATGATTTATCTTTGAGAGCTGATAGGATGGAAGAAGAAGAGGATCTGGTTTAGGAAATAATGAAAGATGATATATTAACACTGACGGTTGAAAAGCCTGAGGTTATGGTGTAACGCCTGCTAATTTCGAGGTATTTAATTATTTATAAGGTATCATTTAAATTTGAATGTTAACGATAAATTAACTTTGATTGGAAATATTATATTTTTGTGAGATAATTTTTATAACATAGGACAATATTATGTGTGATATAGTGATTTAGTCATATAACTTTAATATAAACTTCAAAACAATGCAAGTGATAAATATATATATGCATGAAATATGCCATGATCATCATCATCATCAACCAACTTTTTTTTGCCATAAACCCTACGTATATATATACATATATAAAACCCTAGGAGATTTATTCATCTCAAAACCCACATACACACAATACATGATAAAATCTGAATATTTGGGCTGTAATTCAAGGGTTGATCAAGATTCCATCAACATTATCATCATCAAATCACCACACACCATTGCTAAACTTGAGGTAAACAATAAACTCAACCCAAGAATTTTATTCCCGTATTTAGTTTTGATTGATAATAGAACACATAGAAAAGAGTATAACTATTGTATATAAATCTGAAAATGAACAATCAAATGATGTTATTATCATCACCTTCTTCATTATTGATTTAAAAACTTCAAAAGAATATCAATGGTGGTATAAATGGGTTTTGATATTCACATAAAAAAAAATAAGTGTAAAATTTATAGAAAAGTGATTAGAAATCATAATAGCATTTTAATGTTAAATTTCGGATTCATGGATTGTTAGGTGGGTTTCAACATTTGATGTTTGATTTTGTTAAATGAACAAGAAAATAAACCTGGAATTTGGGAAGCAAAACAATAAATAGAAGTAGAAATAGGGGTGTGTGTTGGATGGGTTTCGGCCGGCGGCTGTCCATCGTCGCCTCTTTCTTTTTTTTTTTCCTTCCTTTCTTCCTGTTTTAGTCCACCTAGAGAGGAGAGTAATATTCATGGGTGTAGTTGAAGGAGAAGCCGGCGCCGGAGGCGAGCCGGCGGTTGCACGGCGGCAAGGGGGGGGGTCGGCGGCGCTGTCCCTTCTTCCTTTCTTTTTGTGTGTCTGCAAGAGATAAGAGAGAATGGGAGAGGTGTGTGTATAGAGGGGTGTTCGGTGGTGGTCGGACCGTGCCGGAACCGCCTTGGCCGGCGGCCTTTTCTTCCGGCCGGCGGCGGCGGCGGCTGTTGTTGTTTCTGTTGGTGAACCGAGAGAGAGAGAGGTATGGATTAGGGTTTCTTTCTTTTGCATTCTCTTAAATTGTGTGGGCTTGAGTTTTTTTTGTTTTAATTTTTTTTATTTTATTATTCTTTTAATTCTTTTTGGGCTTAAGTTTTTATTTGGTATTAAGTGTTGGGCTTGAACAAATTAATTCTTTTGGGCTCTCTTTTATCAATTATCTTGGGCTAGTAATGATAATAAGAATTAAAATGGTGTTGGACTTAAAGATTTAAATTGATTATGGATCCATGTTTTTCCTTTATTAATTGGATTGATTAATTAAATTAAATGGGTTGGTCTTTTATTTTAATCTGAGCTAAAATATAAATTTAGATGGGTTTTCTTGTATTATTTTGGGTTGGACTTATGTTAAAATATCAAATTTTGGGTTTAATCATATATTTTCTAGGATAGAATAATTATTTGATTTTTGGGTCCATTTAATTGATTTAAATAAATTAGATTTGAGTTAGTTTATTTTAAAGTCCATTACAAAATTAATGCATTGCGAAATTGTTACTTTTATAATATGAATATTGGGGGTTATATAATATACAAAAAGGATTTGGAATGTAATTAAATAATTTCGGAATATTTAATTGTGTAAATTAAAAAGGGATTCTATGGGTAAAGTAGTGTGAATTTAGGTATCATATTATAAAAGGTTTCAAATTTGCATTTTTCGAACTAGTCATTGAGCTGTAATTTAATAAATAGAATTACACCGAATTAATCACTAAAATATTAAATTAATAAATGGAATTGGATTTTGGACATTTTAAATTATAAAGTTAAGGATATTGATAAATAGGCAATATACTTTTATATCAGGACTCTAGTGATTTAATTGGGAAGTGTGGCTCTCGATAGTGCTTTCAGTTGATATAGAGTTGTCGCTTGGCGGGTTACAGATTGCAAGCACTGTGAGTAATTGATTTAATTCCATAAATGATCATTTATAATATGTTTGTGCTGGTTATCTGTTTCATTTCTTTTACCGTGCTTATCCATTTCGCTGCCATGTTGCCTTTGAAATCTGTTATTCATTTCATTACCATGAGCTGTTACATGATAACCCTTATTCCCCGGTATGCATACTGTGTATTTATGTGATGATTGCATGCCTGTGTGGCTGCATGTTATTTTATACGCTGTAAGTCGGGAGTGCCGCAAGCTGTGTTACTGTGTATGCATTGCTGGGAAGGCCGGATGCTACACAGACAACCTATTCGTGGACGCACTGCTGGGAAGGCCGGGTGCTACACATGTTGACTTTGTGCCGATAATTGTATCATTCATGTTATTCATGTTTATTTGTGCTATTAAATCTGTTACTCGCTAGGCGACAGCTTACCCCGGTTGTGGGGGCAATATTTTCAGGTTTAGCTGATAAAGGGAAAGCACCAGCTTCAGGGTCAAGGGTTTGAGAGCTCGTGGTATCAGATTGACTTCCGCGTTTTTCTGTTTTTATTGTTAAAATTGTTATTGGGATGGGTAGATCCCTAGACTTTCAATATGGTTGTAATAACTAGATTATTTATTTTAGGGTACTCTGAATGTTATGGTTTAGTTTATTATGCACTGAATTGGAGGTTTGAACTTAGATAACTTTTGTTATATTGGATTTTGAGGTTTATGTTGCAGAATTATAGCAAAAGCGCCGCGTTATTAGAACGGGGTGTTTCAATATCAGAGCCAAGTTGGGTTTAAGTGAATTAAGTACCTTTTAGGTACTTAGTCTTAAACCGTAGGATGCATGATCACTATTAGCTTAAGTTATGACTTTAGGAGTTCAACTCTACCCTGATGGCCTAGGAAATTGGGTACGGTTAAGATAAGACTTAAACTATTAATTTCATAATACAAATTTGGTAACCAAATTCATAAATTTAATTTTCGCGCTAGAGATGAAAACGAGAGCCACAATATTCAATGTTATGTAACCTGTGAAGGCTCTGAATTAGCTAGAATGTTCAGAGAAGACATTTCGCCTGAGCTACTGTATGGAGAGTGATGTGGTGGAGTATGTTGCAGAGCTTCTAGTGGATATATTACATGCGTTCATCAAATAATTAAATAACGGAATTGAAATGATCACATAAGATGAGTTAACGTTATTGTGTACATAAAAGACACTTCTCATGAACGATTTGAGTTTCAACTTCAACCTTAAATAAGAGTTGTCAGAACATTTGATTGTTGCATATACATGATACCAGTCTTGTTCAAATATATGATTCAATCTCTACAGTATCTCAGTCATTCCGTTCTATTGTAGTCATTTTAGTTATTCGTTACTTTGTCTGATTCATCATCATGGGCTCATAACATGCAAATATTCATAAATGTGTTTCGTGTCAGTGATTGTTCACGCACTTGGTGCAAGTCTGTTTGGTCTGTGTGGTCTTACTAGAGTCTTTCCAGTTGCGCGCTATAGACGAGAGTCTCTATTCACTGTTTCTGTGGTCATACCCTTGAGCGGTGGTATTCATTTCTTCTTGGTATCCGTATCATGTGCAGTTAAAGAATCTGACAAACTCAAAGTAATACTCAACCTGTAATGGATTTAAAAGAGTGTAACTTGAATCAAGACGAGAAAGTGGGGCATAATAGGTTAGGGATGCAAAAAGGTATATAAGAACACCAGAATTAATACGATATAACCTAACATGATGTACACAAGTTAACGAGCTGTACTAGTGAGTCTGATGATAGTCGATGATGTATGATTGATTTGTAGCTAATACACTACCGTAACTCATTTGCGAGGAATGACAGATTCGATATAGTGATTAAAGATATTAGCTTGAAGAAAAAAAAAGTTGAATGATGACCTTTGATATTTAATAAAGATTTAAATATTCTAAACATGATATTTAGTCAATATTTAAAATGAAAGTCTTAAAGTTTGAAATTATAAATACAAACAACAAATAGATACCGATTTTTTTTAAAATATAATTTTATTGGTTTTATGTTTGATGATATATATTACAAATAAGAAGCATCATAGTTTATAATTTCATTCACCACATAGCAGTATACGGATATTAAAATCTTGTTAAGGCCGAATGAAACTTACTTGATTAAATTGGGTCTTTATACAAGATCAAATAAATATATTGAAGTTGTGGGAAATAAAACGAAAATGATGCTATGGGGATTATAAAATGGTCTTGTACTCAAATAAGTGAATAAGTGTTACTGTCTAAGAAGGTTTTAATGAGTAATTAAACAATTACTATGTAAACCTTACTGTAACATACAAATGCGAATGCACGGAACAAATTACTCGATTCACAACATTATAAAATTTTGAATTTGTTCGCGTAAATAAATAATAAATTTTGAAAGGATAGTAATGAGAATTATTATGATTTAAAGTTATTATAATATTTAAATTTAAATCATATCATGTACGTAGGTTGTAAAAAAAAATGACAAAGTTTAGTTTCTTGGCCACACGATCAGTGGCAAGGGTGTATCTATTGAGCGGTTGAACGTCGAGACTATTCGGGATTGGGAACAACCCCATAATGCTTCGGAGATTCATAGTTTTCTCGGTCTGGCGGGTTATTATCGGCGTTTTATTCGCGATTTCTCTAAGATCGCAGTGCCTTTTGACACAGATGACAAGGAACAACGTGAGCTTTGTTTGGGGAGAGCCGCTGGAGCAAGCCTTTCAGGAGCTGAAGCAATGTTTGAGTGAGACTCTGATTCTTTCCATGTTTGAGGGAAATGAAGATTTCATTGTCTACAAAGATACATCTTTACACGGTCTGGGGTGTGTTTTGATGCAACGGGGAAGAGTGATCGCATATGCCTCGAGACAGCTGAAGGTTCACGAGAGGAACTACCCGACTCATGATTTAGAGTTGGCGGCAGTGGTGTTCGCATTGAAATTATGGAGACATTATTTATATGGCATGAGATGTCAGCTTTTCACCGATCATAAGAGCCTGAAGTACATCTTCGACCAGAAGGAGCTGAACATGAGACAGCAGCGTGCCATGGAGTTGATTAAGGACTATGATTGCGAGATCCTTTACCATCCTGGTAAAGCGAATGTAGTCGCTGATGCGTTGAGTCGCAAACCCTATTCTGGTGTATTGTGTTGTGCGACAGCACGTCCTCCGGCGAAAGATTCCATGATTGTAGATCTTTTGAGATATCAGTCTGAGGCGTCATCGGCGGAGCATCTGAAGTCTGAGTGGATGGTTGGCTATATAGAGCGTCTTTCTCCTGATAGTCGCGGGGTATTGTTGTTTGATTCGCGGATTTGGATTCCTAGACTCGGTGGTTTGCGAGATATTTTGTTGGCTGAGGCTCATAATTCTCGATTATCTGTCCACCCTGGTACTACGAAGATGTATCGTGACTTGCGTTATGATTTTTGGTGGCCCAGCTTGAAGCGGGACGTCGGTCGATTCGTTGAGCAGTGCACTACTTTTTTGCAAGTGAAGGCCGAGCACCAGAAGCCATATGGCAGTTTACAGCCTTTACCTATTCCGCAGTGGAAGTGGGAGGAGATTGCGATGGATTTTGTCACTAAGCTCCCGAAGACTCAGCGACAGCATGATTCGATATGGGTTGTAGTTGACCGACTTACGAAGAGCGCGCACTTCATTCCAGTTAGGGAGAATTACTCGATGGATCGGTGGGCACAAATTTACATAGACGAGATCATTGCTAGACATGGGGTGCCTAAGAAGATAGTGTCTGATCGAGATTCGCGGTTTACTTCTCGGTTTTGGCAGAGCTTACAGGACGAGCTGGGTACGCGTGTTACTCTTAGCACGGCGTTTCACCCACAGACGGATGGCCAAAGCGAGAGTACGATACAGACTCTTGAGGATATGTTACGAGCCTGCGTGTTAGAGTTCGGTGGGAACTGGGATGCTCATTTGCCGTTGATCGAGTTTTCTTATAATAACTCGTATCATTCTTCTATCGGCATGGCACCGATCGAGGCGTTGTATGGTCGTAGGTGTCGTACACCCACATGTTGGCGAGAGGTAGGTGAGAAACCTATTGGCGGACCCGAGCTATTGCAGATTGCGCATGACAAGATTCAGATTATTCGCGAACGATTGAGGGCTGCTCAGGATCGACAGAAGATGTATTCAGATAAGCGGCATCGGCCAGTGGAGCTTGAGGTTGGTAGTTTTGTGATGTTGAAGGTGTCTCCCTGGAAGGGTATTATGAGGTTCGGCAAGAGGGGCAAGCTTAGCCCTAGATTTATTGGGCCCTATCGTATTTCAGAGTGTATTGGTGCACAGGCATACCGATTAGATTTGCCACCAGAGCTGGCCGGTGTGCACGATGTCTTTCATGTCAACTATTTGCGGAAATGTTTGAAGAATGCCGAGGAGATGGTGCCGACTCAGATATGTTGAGGAGCCCGAACAGATAATTGATGAGAAGATCAGCAAGTTGAGGAATCGACAGATAGAGATGGTCTTAGTGAAATGGCGACATCACCGTGGACCGAATTATACGTGGGAGCCAAAGACGGAGATGATAGTGAAATATCCCGATCTGTTCAAATCTACATGATCTCGAGGACGAGATCAATCCAACTTGTAGGAGATTGTAACTCCCGCTAATTTCGAGGTATTTAATTATTTATAATGTATCATTTAAATTTGAATGTTAACGATAAATTAACTTTGATTGGAAATATTACATTTTTGTGAGATAATTTTTATAACATAGGACAATATTATGTGTGATATAGTGATTTAGTCATATAACTTTAATATAAACTTCAAAACAATGCAAGTGATAAATATATATATGCATGAAATATGCCATGATCATCATCATCATCAACCAACTTTTTTTGCCATAAACCCTACGTATATATATACATATATAAAACCCTAGGAGATTTATTCATCTCAAAACCCACATACACACAATACATGATAAAATCTGAATATTTGGGCTGTAATTCAAGGGTTGATCAAGATTCCATCAACATTATCATCATCAAATCACCACACACCATTGCTAAACTTGAGGTAAACAATAAACTCAACCCAAGAATTTTATTCCCGTATTTAGTTTTGATTGATAATAGAACACATAGAAAAGAGTATAACTATTGTATATAAATCTGAAAATGAACAATCAAATGATGTTATTATCATCACCTTCTTCATTATTGATTTAAAAACTTCAAAAGAATATCAATGGTGGTATAAATGGGTTTTGATATTCACATAAAAAAAAATAAGTGTAAAATTTATAGAAAAGTGATTAGAAATCATAATAGCATTTTAATGTTAAATTTCGGATTCATGGATTGTTAGGTGGGTTTCAACATTTGATGTTTGATTTTGTTAAATGAACAAGAAAATAAACCTGGAATTTGGGAAGCAAAACAATAAATAGAAGTAGAAATAGGGGTGTGTGTTGGATGGGTTTCGGCCGGCGGCTGTCCATCGTCGCCTCTTTCTTTTTTTTTTTCCTTCCTTTCTTCCTGTTTTAGTCCACCTAGAGAGGAGAGTAATATTCATGGGTGTAGTTGAAGGAGAAGCCGGCGCCGGAGGCGAGCCGGCGGTTGCACGGCGGCAAGGGGGGGGGTCGGCGGCGCTGTCCCTTCTTCCTTTCTTTTTGTGTGTCTGCAAGAGATAAGAGAGAATGGGAGAGGTGTGTGTATAGAGGGGTGTTCGGTGGTGGTCGGACCGTGCCGGAACCGCCTTGGCCGGCGGCCTTTTCTTCCGGCCGGCGGCGGCGGCGGCTGTTGTTGTTTCTGTTGGTGAACCGAGAGAGAGAGAGGTATGGATTAGGGTTTCTTTCTTTTGCATTCTCTTAAATTGTGTGGGCTTGAGTTTTTTTTGTTTTAATTTTTTTTATTTTATTATTCTTTTAATTCTTTTTGGGCTTAAGTTTTTATTTGGTATTAAGTGTTGGGCTTGAACAAATTAATTCTTTTGGGCTCTCTTATATCAATTATCTTGGGCTAGTAATGATAATAAGAATTAAAATTGTGTTGGACTTAAAGATTTAAATTGATTATGGATCCATGTTTTTCCTTTATTAATTGGATTGATTAATTAAATTAAATGGGTTGGTCTTTTATTTTAATCTGAGTTAAAATATAAATTTAGATGGGTTTTCTTGTATTATTTTGGGTTGGACTTATGTTAAAATATCAAATTTTGGGTTTAATCATATATTTGCTAGGACAGAATAATTATTTGATTTTTGGGTCCATTTAGTTGATTTAAATAAATTAGATTTGAGTTAGTTTATTTTAAAGTCCATTACAAAATTAATGTATTGCGAAATTGTTACTTTTATAATATGAATATTGGGGGTTATATAATATACAAAAAGGATTTGGAATGTAATTAAATAATTTCGGAATATTTAATTGTGTAAATTAAAAAGGGATTCTATGGGTAAAGTAGTGTGAATTTAGGTATCATATTATAAAAGGTTTCAAATTTGCATTTTTCGAACTAGTCATTGAGCTGTAATTTAATAAATAGAATTACACCGAATTAATCACTAAAATATTAAATTAATAAATGGAATTGGATTTTGGACATTTTAAATTATAAAGTTAAGGATATTGATAAATAGGCAATATACTTTTATATCAGGACTCTAGTGATTTAATTGGGAAGTGTGGCTCTCAATAGTGCTTTCAGTTGATATAGAGTTGTCGCTTGGCGGGTTACAGATTGCAAGCACTGTGAGTAATTGATTTAATTCCATAAATGATCATTTATAATATGTTTGTGCTGGTTATCTGTTTCATTTCTTTTACCGTGCTTATCCATTTCGCTGCCATGTTGCCTTTGATATCTGTTATTCATTTCATTACCATGAGCTGTTACATGATAACCCTTATTCCCCGGTATGCATACTGTGTATTTATGTGATGATTGCATGCCTGTGTGGCTGCATGTTATTTTATACGCTGTAAGTCGGGAGTGCCGCAAGCTGTGTTACTGTGTATGCATTGCTGGGAAGGCCGGATGCTACACACACAACCTATTCGTGGACGCACTGCTGGGAAGGCCGGGTGCTACACATGTTGACTTTGTGCCGATAATTGTATCATTCATGTTATTCATGTTTATTTGTGCTATTAAATCTGTTACTCGCTAGGCGACGGCTTACCCCGGTTGTGGGGGCAATGTTTTCAGGTTTAGCTGATAAAGGGAAAGCACCAGCTTCAGGGTCAAGGGTTTGAGAGCTCGTGGTATCAGATTGACTTCCGCGTTTTTCTGTTTTTATTGTTAAAATTGTTATTGGGATGGGTAGATCCCTAGACTTTCAATTTGGTTGTAATAACTAGATTATTTATTTTAGCGTACTCTGAATGTTATGGTTTAGTTTATTATGCACTGAATTGGAGGTTTGAACTTAGATAACTTTTGTTATATTGGATTTTGAGGTTTATGTTGCAGAATTATAGCAAAAGCGCCGCGTTAGTAGAACGGGGTGTTTCATATGGTTAATGTAAAAGTAGAAGAAGTAGGGAAGTTTCCAGCTGAGAATGTTATATCACAAGTGGTTACAGAGTTGAATGAGATTGAAGTGATGGACAGGTTCTTCAATGAATATGTAATGGCTGATGAGTCACAAAAACAACATCGATTAAGATTTGAAGCTCAGTAGATTGTCCAGAGAGAAATCAGAGATATGCTGACACTGCTCAATAAAGATGAAATCAGTAAGAAGAAAATAAAAGTGTTAGACTTATCTGCTAAACAAACTGCCGAGTATATCAGAAAGAGGAACAAACTTCCATTCCTTGAAGATCACCTTGAAAAGAAAATCTTTTGTAAGAAACAAGCTCCGTGTACATTTTTGAAGCTATTCAGAATTCTGGAGCCGAATATGCCAAACTTAGCGAATTATGCGAGCTTCTTGCAGAATAAAGCTCAGTCGGTGGATAAAGTCAGAAGTGAGTTTAGGATAGTTGATTTGGTTAAGATTGGAAAGGATCGTTTTGTTAAGATCTTGTATCCTACCTTCACCGTGACCAGAGCTGAGGGAAATACTTATACATTCACCGAAGCTGACATGTTTGGAATGCATCTGGTCGATATTGAAGATTTATTTGATGAACTGTGTAGAAATAAGAGGAATGAGCACTGTAGATTTGCACTAAAGACACTCTTTCACTTCATGCACACCAAATTGGTGCTTATGTATGTGCAAGATCTACATATTAGTGTAGAAATAGGGTTGAGAAAGATAAACATTACTGCGCCAAACCGTTTCATCAAGTTTATGGAGAATCTGAAGTAATTTCAAGTTGTAATGGCCAAATATCCAGTTGTTATCTACAAAGATAAAGATCATAAGCTAAGAGCTATGAGGAGTATTGAACTGAATAAATTATGTGATGGAACACTTCAAAAGGTGTTAAATGGTTTAAAAAGGAAAGCTGGTAGTGGATAAGAAAAGAAAAACCAAGAAGGGAGCATTAAGTGTAAATGATAGAAAGCTCATGGTCGAATTCATATCAAAGGTTAATTGGAGGCTGTCTAACAGAAAAAGCATCAGGCGTTTTGAAATGAAGTTGGGGCTATAAAACTGAAGACTTAGTTTAATTCATCAAAGGGTAGAATGTTAGAATATATTTTAGATTGATGAATTAAATAAGTTCAGGGTATATTTTGTAATTATCACATAGTTGACTTGTACATATAAATAGAATTTGTCTTTTGTAAAAGTCATAGATCTGACATTCTTAATTGTGTACGGAACTGTTATTGTGATTGCACGGATTCTCACAGAGACTAGGGCTACAGTGTTCGACTCATTCCTATCTTCTTTGTAATCATATTTGGCAATATAATCATTCGGTTAGTTGTTTGATTCTGTTCTTAATTGTTTTAATTGAATGTTTGATCGATTATACTGGAATAACAATGTGTACACATTACTTGTACATTAAATGCTTGTGACTTTTTTAATGTATTGTTATTGGGTTGCCACTTCTCAGACTTTATAAGTTTTCTTTTCTGAATTCTAGTTTCTATTCTTTGATTTTAGTTTCCTCTACCTAAAAGCAATAGTTTTTTAACTAGAGTTTCTTTCAATCTTAAGTTGTCATTATATTAAATCTTGAAAGTAGAAATCATTTCAGTCAAACCATGTATTCTTATGGAGTATTGAATGATAATGTGACTCCTTCCTTTATGAGTTGTTTCACCTATTTTAATAAGTGATACTAGGATAGATGGAACATACAATAACATGCACTTAATACAACCCAACTATGTTAAATTGAAAAAGGATAAAATAGGAATGGGAAGTTGAAAGGAAATAAGTACCTGGGAGATCGAATAGAGATTTGAGGAGCGAGACCACTAAACATCAAATCGATGCCATGAAACTTGAAAGAACATGACGTTTAATGCAGTCACACAGCCATTTGGTGAAGATTAAAGAGTCGTTGTTTGAAGATTGAAATGACGATTCCATGTAGATTGAAACGATGATTAGATGAAGACATAGTCATGGATGGATTGATGCAACAGAGTTGCCGATTAAGGAATCCATTAGATTCTTGAGCCTTCGAAGATTGAAATTCCATTCTCCAAAAAAGAGAGTTTCAAAAACGATTACCCTACCCAAGATCTGTCACTTCTGCTCTTCGCTTCACACCATCAGATCAAGAGGGTAATGGGCTTTTATGTTTTCCTTTTTTCTGCAAATGGACCTAGTAGCGTTTTATGGACTTAGAGAAATTGATGCCGTGCCTATTTTGCTGCCCTGGGCCGAAGCCCAGTTCGCCCCCTATTAGGCCGGTCGCGTTCATTCATCAGTTAGACTATTTGACTAACGAAGAAAGTTGGGAATCATTGCCCCAAATGGTTGATCGAACTTTGAATGAAAATTGCAAGCAACTGACATCGTGTACTGCTTACATTAGTCGTCATAGCAAGAGTTCTAGCAAAAGAAGCAGCAAACAAAGATTCATGGGAATGAATTGGTCGAAGTATGGTTCAAACATGGTGAGTGGCCTAACGGGGGTTCATAGAACAGTTGGCTCTCAATTTTGATCATTTACCTCGTAATTTGAGAGATTGTTTTCTTTGATTTAGGAGGCTTTCTAGAAGACTATAAGTTTCGAATGCAACTTTTGATCTAGTTATGGATGGTTGAAGGATTTATACAAGAAGATGGAGTTCATAGTTTGGAAGAGATTGGATAAGACTTGTAGTAATTGCATACAGGAAGTCAAACGGTGACGTCTAAACTGTTTATGTCCACAATAATCTGAGGGAGCTCTGCTCCAAAATAGCAACAAGAGAAAGACTCTTCCTTAAATCACAATATACAACGCTTTCGGTTGAAGCATACAAGAAACACCGCATATTCATAAACGACAACATCATCATCACAAGTGCTTCAAACATTCATTCGATCACTTTTGTGTTTTTATAGACTTGATGACACAAGAAATCTCATTAGTACTTGGCCCCATTTTTAGATGCTTTTAATGGTCTTGGATCTACATCACAATTAGTTCACTTAAAGTACATTGGAATAACGTATGATGAAGATGTATTGTATTTCCTTCCTCGGTTTTCAATCTATGGAGCCTTCAAACCCTCATTATATTTGGAGTTGCCAACTACCATATCAAACTTGGTGAATCTAAGGCAGTTGAAGTGTGAGGGGTACTCTTATATTAGTTTTCACGCAATTCAAAATCCAATGAATTGGCAAACGATTTCCAGAGTATTGTAAGGAAATGGAGCTGAAAGTTGGGTGAAATGGTTCCGCGGCATCAAGAAGCTATCATGTTTGTTATATTACAAGATATATGGAATGTGACTTGGAAGAATCACTCACTTTCGTTGAAATCCTGAAGTTATCAAGATATCATAATGTGAGAAGGGAAGATAAAGTTATCGGGTTTCCTGCTTCTTTGAAGAAACTTACATTAATATGTAGTAATACATTGGAGTGACATGTCAATAATTTAGTCATTACCTATCTTTGAGGCTCTCAAATTACTAAGGACCTCGGTGGGATGCTGGTGAGAAGCAGTTTCACAAATTAAAATTATTGAAATTGCTTGAGTTAAGAATTAAGGAGTGGGAAGCCTCCGATGTCAACTTCCCATCTCTCAAACAAATGGTGGTGGATCATTGCAAGGAATAGAAAGAGATTCGATCAGATTTCGGGTACATCCCAACACTTGAGATAATTAGCATATATGGTTGTAAAGACTCTATTGTTGAATCCATTAACATACATACATACATACATACATACATACATACATACATACATACATACATACATACATACATACATAAAGAGTAATTATGGCTTACACCACCATCTGTACTATTTTTCAGTTCTCCATTGTAACGTTCCACAATTAATATCTACAACATATCATGAGAGATCCTATAAGGATCGGATCATTTTTGCTGATCATCGTCGTAAAATCGTACAATCTTAAAATCAAGATCAAGATCTTAACAACCATTGGTAAATGTGCTTTTCATGTTAAATTATTTAGGAAAATGGAAAACAAATTTCAGTCCCCAAAAATTGGACAAAAAAAGGGCTGCAATTTCGTCTTATTTTTTTTCTTTCTCTCCTTTGTCTCATCTTCAATTATTTTCTATAAGATTATGTTTGATACGATGAAATCAAAAGAATTAGTTTTTTAAGTTTGATTTTTATTCCTTTTCTATACTTTTAATGATGATAATGAATTTTGATATATAAAAAGACCTATAAAGCACATATGATTTTATTTTGTTGATTATACCATAAAAACACATCTTTGTTGTTTGATTACATAAAAGGTAAACTATCTGATGTCTGATTCCACTTTTAATTGATGAGATGTGGCTATAATAAAATATTGAGGTCTGACAATAGAATTCAATAAGTCTGATTGTTTTATAAATTATATGATTATTATCGAAATATTTACTAATATTCACTAGTACAAAAATAGTCTTTTACCCCGGTTTTTTTCGTAATAGACCCCGGTTTTTTAACTGGGGTAGAAGGGGGGGGGGGAGGTAGTTGACGTAGGACATAGACCCCAGTTTTTTAACCGGGGTAGAAGGGTATTTAACCCTGGTTCCTTCATAAGCAACCGGGTTTGAAAGTCTCTAACCCCCCATTATAATTACTAGAAGCTCCCTTTTCGGCCCAGGTTTTTTAATAATAAACCGGGGTTAAAAACACTTTTTTTTATTAATATTTCAGTACTAATAGGATTTCCAAAATCTGTTAATATTTCTAATCAAAATGCTACCTAAAAACTTCATAACTAATAGGATTTCCACCTCCTTCACTACTACAAAAAACTAATATAACAAACCCGATTCATACAACCATCATTTGTCTAAACTTGAAGGAGAAGCTATTTCAAGCACTTGGTTACCTCATTTTCATTCAAGTCACAAATACTTCGAAAACACACCCTTAAATTTCTCTTCAAATATAAATGGCACCGCTGGAAACATACGAGAATATGTGGCTTGCCTAACAACATTTTTTACATGCACATAGATCATTAAGCATTTGGCTTCCTTGTGTGTATTGACTAGCAAAACCTACATAAACCAAAAAAAACTTAGGAATTCTAAGTGATATATATTAATAAAATGACAATGGTAATGATCACAATTATTGATATCTACTACCAATGAAATGAAACACAACGTTTTACTTAAGCATCAAAGGTTATCACCATCCAACTAAGTCATTATCACTTAATGAGGTTGTGTACATGCTCAGGAATCAAAACAAAACACAGCCATTATTTAAAAGTGTATTAAGTTAATTTATTTGTAGCACTCTTCTTAATCTTTTCATATTGATAAAAAAAGAAGCATGTCTTCCTTTTTATGAGTATGGAAGTCTAAGTAACTTACTACTTTGTTTCTGCTAAGAAAATGTAATAGAGGCAGAAATTATAAAAGTAAATTAGTTTATTACTCTAATTGACTTCCAAAACAGAGCCATTATTCAATGCAGTCACAGAGGATTAGAAACAACAACAACTAATAAGGCTGATTAGCAAGTATAGGCACTTCCAGTAATGACGAAGGATAAGATCCTCACCTTCTTAAACTTTAATTTGAGCCTTCTTAAAAAGTCATTTTCTACTCTTTGAGAAGGTCATCTGTCTTGCTGCAAATATAAACAAAATGCAATCATACTTTAGAGATAGACACAAGTTTAGTACATCTTAGCAGAAATTTTGAACATATATGTATAGAGGAGTGGATAACTAAAATATTACAGACCTACAAGAGCTCTGCATCATCTAAAGTATTTACCATCTAAAATTAATGAAAAGTAAATTATAAATTAGACTAAATTTTCTGACATTAAAAATATAATTTACATAAATTATAATTTAGAACAAATCACCTGGCATATATAATAGCAATTGATACCTGGTGAAATGTAAAATTGCTTTTATGTACATGTACATGTACCTCCTGTTTTGTGTCCTCAAGTTTCATTTTTTTCTATCCAATGTGTTGTTTAAGAGTCTTGTATCAAATCCACCAAAAAGACAAAAATAATTACACACCTCCTTCTGCTTTAATGTTTATTCAACTCATGTAATTCTTTGTCCATTAAGTCTTGTAGAAGTGTGTGCTCCCACTCTTTTGTTGCTTCTTCATCTATAATAGCAGAATCACCTGAAAAATTATAAAACATGGATTTCACTTTACAAATATCTTGTTAATTGAAAATTGGAGTTTCAAATGAGTTAAACATAGACTAGGAAAAAATTGTGTCCTACAATTTTCAGTCAATTAGTAATCATATCAATCAACACTTTGCAAGCCTCTTTCAAAGCCTTTGTTTTCCATCGAAAAGGAATAATCAACCTACAACATGAAGTTATCAAGTTAGATTTACACCAACTCAAACTTGAACATACAAGTAAATGTAGCTGCAAGTTTGCAATCTCTTTGGCATCTCCTAAAAACAGTACATAAATGCCACCACATGTCCCACAAGGCCACAAACCCAACAACTACATCATGACAATCCATAGCTAGCACATTATACCTTAATCCATGAAAGGCCATACAACCAAGTAAACAAGATGAAACAAGATCTAGCCATTAGAAGAGAAAAAAAAACCCTAGTTACGTGAATAACACAACACATCCATTGTAAGCAAATCAAATCAACAATAGAGAAAATAAGCAATCCATAAGCCCACAACCTAAAAACCTATAGAAATTGAATAGTTTAGAAATCGGTTCTTGTGTGTAGAAAAAAGATAAATGTAATGAGAAAAATTTACCTGCTTGAAGTAGCAACAAAAAATGTGGATGAGAATGAGGCTTTGTGAGAGCAGAAGGGATGGGGCTGTTCTAGCTATAGCAGTAGCGATATATCTGCTCAAAAGAGAATATGGAGCAACAGCAAGTGCGTCGAATGAGCAGTGGCAGAACTGGATCGGAGCAAGGGGTCGGAGAAGAACGAGCTGAGTAGAGCAGGCGGCCTATGAAGCGAATCTACAGGAGACAACGAGAGATCGAGAGGGAGAGGATGCAATGATTTGCTGACGTTCCGTCTTCGTTCGGAGTCCATGTTTCATCAGTTCACCCCAATCTCATTGTGTTAGGGTTTTTTGGGGGATAAGATAGAAAAGAACGCTCAAGGGAAAATTGGGTGAGCGGGAACAATTCCCCCTAAAAAAATTTAACGGTGATTAAAAAATAGAATGGGACCCAGGTTTGTTTTTAAGAAACCGGGGTATATATTAAAAAGGAGCTTTAACCCAGGTTTTCTTTTGACAACCCGGGGTCTTTGATGTTAAAAAAACACGGGATGTGCTTTGACCCCGGTTTTTTAATTTTTTATGGGTTATTAGGGAGGTTGAAAGGCTTTTTTTGTAGTAGTGATATTTAGGCAAAAAAATATATATATCAATGAAAAAACGAAGAAAGTTGAAAATTTTGAAAAATCTGCGTCGTCGGAGTGTTGTATCGCTAGAGTGAATGTAGTTGGTGTCGTCGGCATTGGGGGTTGGCAGCCGTCATTAGGGGGCGCCACCAAGGCGAGGGGGTTGGCTATGCTTAAGGTTTTTGGGGAAGGAGGAAAGACACATGTTTTTATTTTAATAAGATGGGATAAAATTGTATTTAAAGCCTTATCAGAATAAGACATGATAAGATATTTTCACCTCTTATCACTTATGTCTATCAAACGCACTTATCATAAAAACTTTTTACTAAATAAGAGGTTCACATCTGACCAGACCCTTTCTATCAAGCATACCCATATTTTTTTATGTAACATGTTCTTTGTTTGGTATTTCATGAATTACCCAAAGTGACTATTTTTCGTCATCTAAAATTCTAACTAGGGGCGGACGTATGTTCTGGTTATGGGGGGTCAAACGACTCCGATAATTTCTTTATTTTATGTGTTATATATATAATCGAAAATTTTTTAACCCCTATGATTTTGAGGTTCGACCTCAATATCTTTGTTAGTGTTTATAAATTTACACATAAAAAAATTTGTTACAGAATCTAATAAAATATATCAAAACCTAATAGTTTGTTACTCATTTAACAAATAATTTACAAACACATATGTATTGAACATTTATTTATTGAACTCATTTATTGTTGGACACTTCACATTTGGGCTTGGACTAATAATATATTTATTAGTTTAATTTATTGTTACTTGTTTAGTGTTTGTAAGAATGTTTTTTTGTTGTTTTAGTCTATTAGATATTTAAATTATTATTTGCTTGAAACTTTAAGTGATTAACAATTAACATTAAGCTACATTTGTTTAATTGTTTTAGTTCATTAAACAATATGAATCGATTTAAAAAAATTACCAAAATCTAAATTTTATAAAGTGGAAGAGTTTTTAATAATTGTCCACAAATTTCACAAGTAATTGCTCAATTCAATCGGTGGATGGTTTAGTGACTGTTCTATTTGCACCATAGAGAAATAATTATTCAATGTTTCACATAATGATGTAATAACTAATAACTTGTTTTCAAAAATCATAAACTCGCAGATAACAATTGTAGAATCTAATTTATTTTAATTTGTAACGATTAACGAGCTGTAACACACTTATGCATTTCTTTTATTATATAATCAATACGAATCGACCCGAACTTTTAAGGTTTAAACTTTTTTTATGAAACCACAAACACTCATACTGTCTCAGCATGATAAATTACGACTCCCATAAAAAATTTCATGAATCCGCCACTGATTCTATACTACACTTTCAATGTAACAACTACCATTTAAATACCATTGTTTTTTAGACTCTAATCTATATATATCTATATATATATATATATATATATATATTACTAAAGCAAAATTAATTACTACCACGTGTCGCTCTCACAGCTCTCCAAGATTTCATTTTCCCGCTCATTTTTCCTAATATAACTCTCTAAATTAACCCATCTAATTTATTTTAGAAAATTTAAATATTTAAATGGAAACTAATATAATTAAATAATTTTATATACTTACTTATTATACCTCTAATTTACCTAAAATTATTTATCTAAAATGATATAACTGATTTATAGTTTTTTATTTTTTTTTTAAATTTAAACTAAAGGTTAAATACTTGATCATATATCATATGTATCAATTTATAAATCCATTTTCATTCTTAAAATTTGTACATTTATATTTATTATTATGTTAACAATCGTAATTGATTTAAATTGCCGTTCATAATCAATTGAATCAAAAAAATTTCTTATATATGAAAGCATGATTTTAAGTTTTTTATCATTAAAAACACATCTATAATAATTTTCGTAAAAGTAATACTTTCAATAATATTGTAAATATTGTTTTCAAATTTAAAGGCAAAAACATTATAAAAGTGACTTTAATATTTTTGTAATATAATCATCATTTCAAATATGTTCATATCTTCAATATATATTTATTATAACAAGAATTACAAATTTTTTTAATATAATTTTAGTTATTTGTCTATGTCAGTTAATATCAAAATATTATTACTTTATTATTTTTTATAATAATATTTGAAGTTATTACATTAAAAAATATATATTTCTTACATATGTCTCATGTATTACATGGGCCAATAATCTAGTTTTATAACTAAATAACAATTTTTTTTGGGGAAAACGAAATGAAAACGAAGAAGAACGCAAGATTTTAATAAATGTATCACTTATATATTTAATTTTTTATTTATTTGATTATTAAGTTGATAGCAATTTGATAACACTAAATTACTAATGCAACCGTTATGCTTATATTAAAAATGAATATGAAACTGTCAAACAAATAATAATATTTGTTATTCATGTAAAGTTTTAAAGAACAATAAATAACCACATTTACATTATTTACATTTTCATTTAATTACTTTTATATATTAGTTTATTTTATTCATATTATCAAGTGATCAAGTTCTTCCATGGCCACTAATAATTATGGGTTGGTGATATGTACGATAATGGCCATCTTCTTGGCTTCAATTGTATCTCCAGATCCTAATTTGCTTCAAGATGTTTGTGTTGCTGATCTAAATTCCGGTAATTAATTTGATTTTTCAAAAAATTTCTTTATTATTTCAAATACTTGTTATAATATTTAGCAATAAGTTTAATAGTTTTTGGAATAAACGACAATTGTAAGTGTATATTCTATAAATAATATGTTTGATAAAACAGATATAACGATGAATGGGTTCGCCTGCAAACGCAAGATCTCCGCAGATGATTTCTTCTTTGACGGCCTAGCAAAGCGACAACACACAAATAACACGTTTGGAGTGACTGCGACACTAGCCACTGTCAGAAACATCACGGGCTTAAACATGTTAGGGGTGTCCATGGCTCGTGTTGACTATGCTGTAGGTGGTGTGAACCCACCACACACGCACCCACGAGCCACAGAGATAGTGTTTGTTCTCGAGGGTGGATTGGATGTCTCGTTCATAACAACAGAAAATAAAGTTTATTCAAAGTCCATTAAGACGGGTGAAGTATTTGTTTTTCCTAGAGGATTAATTCATTTTCAAAAAAACAATGGGAATGTTCCTGCAACGGTCATTGCAGTGTTCAACAGCGAGTCACCTGGTACGCAAAGGATCGCGAGTGCTTTGTTTTCGTCGTCTCCGGCGGTATCAAATGATGTGTTGACTAAATCATTCCAAATTGGAACCAAAGATGTGAATAAAATAAAGTCAAGGCTTGCTCCTAAGAAGTAAAATCACAGGTGTACAAGTTTTTTCTTTTCTTTTTCTGAAAAAAAAAACTAATTTATTGAAAAGGGACACTTGTTTCAAACTAGCGACAAGCTAGAAAGCACAGAAAAACGATTTTTAATCTAAGAGCAGTTTGATGAATAATGTTTAAACTGATAAACGATCCTAAGGTACAGATCGATAACACAAGTGATTGATATCTTGCGACTCGATTTTATGAAATTGTTAGAAAAAATTTCCTTAATGTACTCGCACAGATGAATGATTTCTACGTCAACTTGGAAAATGGTTCATTACTGCTAAAGTGTGTGGAAACCCTCAATGAGGGGTATTGCCTTTATCTCATTAGAATATATAGAATACATATTTACAGAGGAGACCCTACACTATACATTATTTAACACACCCCCTCAGTCGCAGCTGGAGGAGGACTAATGCTAAGACTGGACTTAAATTGTAAAAACAGTTGTGTAGGAAGACCTTTAGTAAATATATCTGCTAACTGATGAGAGGAGGGCACATGCGACACACGCACTTGCCCCAAAGCAACACGTTCTCTTACAAAGTGTAAGTCAATTTCCACATGTTTGGTTCGTTGATGCTGTACTGGGTTATTAGCTAGATACATGGCACTTACATTATCACAAAAAAAACTGTGGCACGTGAAAGAGGTAGATGTAACTCAATCAAAAGATTACGAAGCCAGGCAGATTCGGCAACAACGTTAGCAATACCACGATATTCAGCTTCCGCACTAGAACGGGACACGACATGTTGGCGTTTAGAAGACCAAGAAACGAGATTGTCACCTAGGAAAATGCAGAACCCAGAAGTGGACCGGCGTGTTTCAGGACAGCCGGCCCAATCGGCATCAGTGTAACAGACCAAACGATTTACGGAAGATGGACGGAGAAAAAGCCCATGAGTGATAGTACCCTTCACATAACGAAGAATGCGTTTGAGAGCATTCATATGTGGTTGGCGAGGATCATGCATATACAGGCATACTTGCTGTACAGCATATGCGATTTCCGGACGAGTTATCGTGAGGTACTGCAAAGCACCTGCAAGACTACGATAAAGAGTCGGATCATCGACTGGTTTGCCAGAGGAGGGAAGTTTGGACTTAGTCTCTGCTGGTGATGAGCAGGGATGACAAGTATCCATGCCAGCACGGGAGATTATTTCTTGGGCAAAAACTGATTGAGACAGAAAAAGACCCGAAGAAGAGCGTATGGCGGAGACCCCTAGAAAGAAGGAGAGAGCACCAAGATCAGTCATTTTGAACTCAGATGAAAGACGAGAGATGACATGGTTGACCAGAGATTGGGAGGAGGCCGTCAGAATAATGTCATCGACATAGAGTAGGAGATAGATTGTGTCACGACCGTGATGGTAAACGAAGAGGGAGCTGTCAGATTTACTTGAATGGAAACCGAGGGAAGTAATGAAGACGGCAAAGCGATGAAACCAAGCACGAGGAGCCTGTTTGAGACCGTAGAGGGCTTTTCGAAGACGACAGACATGCTGTGGGAAGGAAGAATGAACATAGCCAGGGGGTTGTTTCATATAGACTTCCTCCGATAATTCGCCATTGAGGAAAGCATTTTTAACATCAAGCTGATGAATCGGCCAGTTTAGAGAGAGGGCAATGCTTAGGACCATTCTGACAGTAACTGGTTTGACAACAGGGCTGAAAGTTTCGTCATAGTCAAAACCAGGCATTTGAGAAAAGCCTTGAGCCACCAGACGGCCCTTGTAACGCTCAAGGCGACCCTGACTATCGAACTTATGGCGATATAACCAACGGCAACCAACAATGTTGAATTTTGGAGGAGGGGGAACAAGATCCCACGTATGATTGGAGAGAAGGGCAGACATTTCAGCGTCCATGGCTGCCTTCCAATTGGGATCACGAATCGCCTGAGCAGAGGACTTGGGAATTGGGGAAAGAGATTCAACAGCTGACAGATTCAAAATTTGGCGAGGTTTGAGACTGCCAGTACGCGAGCGGGTCGTCATGGGATGGGTGGAGGTAGGAGCCGGAGGTGGTGAAGAAGAGACAGCTTCAGGTTGAATTGATTCCGAAGACCTGTGCGAAGAGTGAGGTTTGTTGGTACACCCTGTGTGACGATAGCAGTCTAATCGATTATGATTTAGGTAATATTCTGAGTTAACCAGTATTTTGATATATATGTTTAATATGTGTTTGTCTGTTACTGATTGTGTGTTTGAACTTGATGTAACATATTACAAGAAGTTCAAACATAAAGGTCAAAGATTATGTCAAGCATAAGTTAAAACATAAGTTTCATCACTTAAGTGTTTAAGTGTATTAGGCTAGATTCGAATAGGTTAAGGATGGCATTCGAATCTGATATAGATTCGAATGAGTCCATAGATTCGAACATAGGTTAGATTCGAATCTGTCAGATGGACAGATTCGAATGGGCCTTAGGCCAGATTCGAGGTTGGCCCACAACAGACTCGAATCAGGGCCTATAATTAGGGATAGACTCGAATCATTAGCAGACCTTTGGCAGAATTCGTGAGGAATTAAGCAATAGGCGATCTCGAGTTTATCAGCTAGGTGAGTCCCGTTTCGGAGAGAATTAGTACGTAGGATCGTTCGTGTGTCGTTCGTTCAGCGTCTAATAGTCTCCGTGTTTCCGTTTGTTGAGAGTTGTCCGTCTAACCGTCAACGAGGATTCCGCACTCGTTAACGGATCCGCGTCTAGATAGATCTTGCAGTGGTAGACCTTACAAGTGGTATCAGAGCCTACGGAGTGTTCGTGGTGTTCTTCGTGTTCATCAGATACATTCTAGGTTTCTTGACGCTAGTTGGACGGTTTTTCTCTCAAAAACGTGTTTTTGAGCTTAGCAAATTCATATTCGGGAAACATTTTGTCGTTTTTCACGTTTTTGGTCGAAATCATTGTTTTTCATTTGAAAATTAGTGATTTAATCCATAAAACGTCAAAAAATCAAAGTGTTAGCCGTTTTTCGAGTTTGCGGCGCTCGAATCTATAGGGGTAATTAGGGTTTTACTTTATTTTCGAGTCTAACCAAAATACGCTCCTTTCGAGTCAATTTCAGTCAGTTTCGAGTCTGTGACTTTTCGAATCTGTTAATATATTCGAATTTGATCTCGAGTCTATATTGTTTCGAGTTTGTTTCGAGTTTGTTACTGTTTCGAGTCTGTGCTTCGATTCTGCTGTATTTCGATTCTGTTGTGTCTTCGATTCTAAGGGTCTTCGAGTCTAAGGAGTCCTTCGAATCTGTCATATCTTCGAATCTAAGGAATTGTTCGAATCTGCCATAATTTCGAATCTAATTGAATTAAAATACTTAATCGACTTTAATCCCAAATAAATTGGAATCTAATTACATTCGAATCTATCTAGATTCGAAAGAGTTAATTCACATTAGTTTCGAATTAAATTAATTAAGTCTAAATTCAATTTGTTTCAGAAAAGATGTCAAACCTTCAGAAATTCCTTGAGATGGATCACGAAGTTGGGAAGGCCAATGCACCACCTAAGCTGATGAAAGTTGAGGATACTACTGGTGGAAGGATAGATTTACGGATTTTGTACGATTCAACGATATGCGCATGTGGGTGTGCATAGATGAAGGGTACATTCCACCAGTTTCTGAGGTTGAAGGCCGTCAAAAGGTTCTGTCATACCAGATGATGAAAGAGGATGACAAGAAACTATTTGAAGCTGAAAACAAGGCTTTCTCCATTATCCGAATGGCGTTACCTCAAGATATCTTGCACACATTTCGGACTCAGAGGACGTCGAAAGAGCTTTGGGAGTCTCTTCAGAAACGGTGTGAGGGTAATCCACGGGTACGTAGAAAGCGTACAGAGCTGTTGACCCAACAGTTTGCAATTTTCAAGGCTCTTAAGGATGAACAGTTGGATGATATTATCACACGATTCTATCATCTGATAACAGAGCTTGAAAGTCATGGTATTGAGTATTCTGACACTGACAAGAACAATAAGCTTCTTGATGCCCTACCGGCCAAATGGGCTATGTACGTGGCAATGATTAAGCTGAATGAAGATAAATACTATGCTCAATCGCTGGATGACATCGTGGGAACGTTGAGGGCATATCACTTGGAAAGACATCTAAATCATCAGTGACAGCTGATCAGAAGAGTGCTACAGCGTTTTTCACCGGAGAAACGTCATCACCACCAGAGTCCGAAGACTCACTAAATCGCGCGTTCTTAGGGTTAGGAAGATCGGAAGAACCGCAACCTCAAGTCCAACAGGCATCGACCAGTCAGAACTATTCGAAGATGCCAATGAGCGCAAAGTCGGCGGAAGAACATCTGAATCTGCTTGCTTCGTTTGTGGCCGCATACGGAAATTGCGTTCAAGGGAAGATCAATGATCCGGCTCTTTGGGATGAAGATTACGATCAGGTCGACCCTGATGACTTAGAGGAAATGGATCTGAAATGGCAACTGGCCATGGTGACCCAGAGGGTTAAAAGATTCATTAAGAGAACTGGGAGGAATCTGCAGATGAACAACAAAGGGATAGGATTTGATAAGTCTAAGGTCAAATGCTACAACTGTCAGGGGTTGGGACATTTCGCAAGGGAGTGTCAAAGACCGAAGGTAGAATCATACCAAGGACAGAGTCAACATCAAGGACAGTACCAAAGTCAGTCCCAACAGAGATACCTTCCGAGTTCTTCGTCTGGTCAAGCCAATCTAGCGGGTCTGATATCCAATGTCACTTCTGACAGACAGCTAGATGGTTCTTATGACTGGAGTTCACATCCTGAGTCCAACGCTAGAGCTTTCATGGCTGAAGTTACGGAGAATGGTTGTGATGAAGATGAGCAGACCACAAGGGAAAACAGTCCGATGTGGGTAGAGAAGGCGAATGATCAGACCGTGCTGGAGTTTGCTGCTCAGATGGCCAACGTGGAATCTGATAACTCTAAGGTTAGTCTTTCTATTTCTCTATTTCGTGAATTATGTGCTTTATGTGTTAGTTCTAATGATAGGTTAAATCTAGTTTTAGACTCACATAAGACCATAGCTGCTCAAAATGAAAACTTAAAAATAGAAAATGCTAGCCTAAATGATATAAAACAAGATTTAAAAGAAAAACTTAAGGCTGATGCTCAAGACGTAATCGTTCTAAAAGACAAACTGAGTGAGCAGTGTGTTAGAATAGAACTTATGTATGAGCACGTAGAAGCCTTGACCAAAAGTCTGAAAGACAAGGACATAGAGCTAGCCGAGACCAAGGTTAAGGTAGCCGAGGCAAATAGCAAGCTGGAAAAGTTTAGGAATTCGAGCCTAAACCTAGGAAAAGTCTTAGATGCCCAAAGACAGTCTAAGAAGCCTGTAGGTCTAGGTTTTCACGAAATTCCTCCACCTTTCAATGCAAACTATGTGCCTCAGCCTCAGGAGAAAACTGACAAGTCAGTAGTTTTAGAAGACCTACCTGAACCTACACCTGAGCCTAAAGTTGAAAATACACCTAAGGTGACTGACTCAACCGTCAAGGTCAAGCAAGTGAAATTTGTGTCTTCCTCCAGTGAAACACCTGCAGGAAAACAGAAAATTTCATGGGCTGACCAGGTCGAAGAGACAGACACTGTAGATGTACCAAAGGCAATAGACACTAGTGAGACGCCTAGATCTAAGGGACCAACCAAAAAGTCCATGGATAAGATGTCTTGCTTTAGATGTCACGAGAAAGGGCATGTTGCTTCTCACTGTCCAAATAGGAAAACTGATGTTACACCTAAGACAGTGAATCCAACACCTGTTAAGCACTCACCAAGTGTGGCGAGCACGAGTAGTTCTCAGAGTACCGAGAAAACTGTGCAGGCTGCACCAAGACCTGTTGTGAAACAAACACCGGTTAAGGTTGGACCAAAAGACGTGGTTAGGACAAATTCACCGAATCGTGTCTTTAATCAATCTAGGTCAGCACCTCAACAAGTCTATAGGAGCACCACACCTAGCAGGTCACACACTCCAGTTAGGTCACATACTCCTGTTAGACAATATGTTTCGGTAAAAGCTCAGGGATCACAGTCTGAAATGCAGTATAATAAGACTTATTCTAGAGCACCACAACAAATGCCTACTCAAAGGCAAAGAGTGAATCTAAATCACTCGGCACCACAACAGAATTCAGCTCAAAGGCCCAAGTCACCTGAAAGGCGAGATGGGTACTTGAAAGAGTTCAAGTATGTGGACGAGAATGGTATTACCAAGTCAGTCATGGCTTGGGTTCCCCGTGATAACTAACCTATTTTTCTTTCATGTGCAGGAGATAGCTACCGGTCCAAACAACAAGTGGTTCGTCGACAGTGGTTGCTCCAGGCACATGACGGGGGAAAGGAGTCTTCTCACAGACTTCAAGGGGGGTAATAGGGGATTTGTATCATTCGCGGGCAACAAAGGAGGAAATATCACTGGAACTGGAGAAGTCACTAATGGGACGATTACATTGGATCAAGTTTATCACGTTGATAAATTGGTTCATAATCTCATTAGTGTCTCTCAAATCTGTGATAAGAAGAACTCGGTGTTATTTACTGACACTGAGGCGTTAGTGCTCAAGCCGGGATTCAAGATACCTGAAGATTGGATATTGATGCGGGCTCCAAGGAAGAATGACTTGTACATGCTCGACATGAACAAGCCAGATAATTCGATGGGTCCGATCTGCTTACTATCAAAAGCTTCGGAGACGGAAGCGGTTTTGTGGCACAGACGCATGGCTCACTTGCACCTAAGGAAAATGAACTACATAACAAAGAATGGTTTGGTGCAAGGTGTGCCTCTGAAGAGCTTTCAATTTGAAGACAAGTGTCTACCGTGCATGAAGGGCAAGCAACATAAAAAGACACACAAGTCCAAGAAGCTGAACTCCATAACCTCGACATGCGATTTGTTGCATATGGACCTTTTTGGCCCTATCAACAAAAGGAGTATAGGAGGTAGTTGGTTTTGCTTAGTTATCACTGACGATTACTCACGGTTTTCTTGGGTTTTCTTTTTAGGTACGAAGGACGAGACGGCTACAAAGCTCATCGGGTTCTTAGACCAAGTTGAGAATTCCTACGGAACAAGGGTTAAAAATATACGTAGTGATAATGGGACTGAATTTAAAAACTCTGTAATTGGTGTATATTGCCTATCAAAGGGCATCGTGCATCAATTCAGTGCACCATATGAACCACAACAGAATGGGGTGGCCGAACGTAAAAACAGAACATTGATTGAGGCTGCAAGGACTATGCTTTCGGATTCAAAGCTTCCTACCATGTTGTGGGGGGAGGCAGTGAATACCGCGTGCCATATTTTAAATAGAGTCCTTACAGTCAAATCATTGAACAAAACATGTTATGAAATTTTGAATAAACGGCCACCTAACTTAACTGGATTCGAACCGTTTGGAGTACCATGTACACTTTTAAGAACAAAACATCAACCGAAGTTTGGTGAAAAGGCTGACGAAGGATATTTCCTAGGTTATGTGCCAAACTCACCAAACAAACGGGTTTTTAACAAAACGAGTGGTACTGTGGAGATTGTGTATAATATTGAAGTCACAAGTTATACACATGAACCCCAAACAGGTCCGGAATGGATATTTGACTATGATAAGTTATTTGAGTCATTTAACATTCCTTTGGATGATGCTGCAGGTACAATCGATAAAGACATGGCGACGTTGCACCTAAATGACGATGGCCATATTTTTCCAAGGACCACGTTCGAATCTACGTCCGAGCCTACTGCGACTGTAGATGGGTCTCCAGAAGTTGCTAATCCAGAAGAACCTAACACTGAGAATCAGACTCAAGCATCAAGTTCTGCCTCTGAGGAAAACGTCCGTGTGGAAGAGAATGTGGAAGCTGAGCCTGTTCCCCCTTTAGGTGAAATAGGATCCAACTTAGGAGATAATCTAAGGGTAGACGAAATAGAGACCTCTAGGATTAACAAGAACCATCCTATAGATAGCATCATAGGAAATCCTAACGAGGGTGTGAGGACTCGGAGTAGTGTAAATAACAACACTGTGTTGTTGTCGATGATAAACGACTACGAGGCATATCATACATGTCTATATTCGTGTTTCATATCGCAAGTAGAGCCCAAAAATGTGCAAATGGCACTTAAGGACAACTCCTGGGTTGAAGCGATGCAGGAAGAACTTTCGCAATTTAGGAAACTAGAAGTGTGGGAGTTAGTTCCATTACCTCGAGGGGAGATTGCCATAGGAACCAAATGGGTTTTTAAGTGCAAAAGAGACGATCGGGGTATAGTCACGCGCAACAAGGCGAGGTTAGTTGTAAAGGGTTTCAACCAAGAGGAGGGAATCGATTACAACGAAGTGTTTGCACCAGTAGCAAGGTTAGAAGCAATTAGGTTGTTTTTAGCTTTTGCCTCCTTCAAAGGATTTAAAGTATATCAACTGGACGTTAAGAGTGCTTTCCTGTATGGGAAAGTGAAGGAGTTAGTATATGTAGAACAACCGTCCGGGTTAAAGATCCTAAATATCCTGATAGAGTATATCGCTTAGATAAGGCTCTTTATGGATTACATCAGGCACCTAGGGCATGGTATGAGACTCTATCCAACCATCTTTTAGAAAATGGCTTTGAGAGGGGTAGGATAGATAGTACTCTTTTTGTGAAGAGAAAGGGAGAACATTTTATCTTGGTACAAGTGTACGTAGATGATATCATTTTTGGATCATCAGACGAACAGATGTGCAAAGATTTCGAGAAGGTTATGAAGTCTAAGTTCGAGATGAGTGCTATGGGGGAGTTGAATTTCTTTTTGGGGTTACAAGTTGACCAGAAGAAGGAAGGCATGTTTATCCATCAGACCAAGTATGTCTATGACATATTGGAACGGTTTGGGATGGAAGGAACAAAGTTGACTGCCCACTTCAGCACGCCGATTCAAGTGAATCACAATCTCGGGCCGGGTACTGATGGTGATACCGATGTGGATCCGACGTTATATCGGGCCATGATTGGGTCACTTATGTATTTAACTGCTTCAAGACCTGATATTATGTTTGCTGTTTGTATTTGTGCAAGGTTTCAAGCGAATCCGAAGGAGATGCATATGAAAGCTGTGAAGCGGATTCTACGATACCTCAAGTCGAAACCGAAGCTGGGACTTTGGTATCACGCGGAGGGAGATCTAGAGTTGGAGGCGTTCACAGATTCTGACTACGGAGGATGCAGCTTGACGCGCAAATCTACGACTGGAGGTTGTCAGTTTCTAGGAGGGAGATTGGTATCCTGGCAATGCAAGAAACAAACATCGGTAGCCGTGTCAACGTGCGAGGCCGAGTATGTAGCTGCTGGTAGTTGCTGTTCACAGGTTCTGTGGATACAACAACAATTGCGGGATTACGGTTTGGCTTATACTCAAACTCCAATTAGGATAGACAATCAATCTACAATTGCTATAACAAATAATCCAGTTAAACACAGTAAAACAAAGCACATAGACATAAGACATCATTTTATTCGTGATTGTGCTGAAAAGAACTTGATCAAACTGGTAAAGGTGGCAACTGAAGATAATAATGCTGATTTATTTACCAAAGCGTTTGATAAGTCACGATTTGAGTATTTAATTCAACTTAATGGAATGCGCAACCCAGAGTAAATTGACCTTAGTAGTATTTTATTTCCTTTTATAGTTGTTATATTTCTTTCTTTTTAGTGTAGTCTGCTAATTTAGGAAAGTTTCTAATTTAGGAAAGTTTCTAATTTAGGAAAGTTTCTATTTTTAGTAAGTTTCTATTTTTAGTAAGTTAGTAGATTAGCTTAGTTTAATGCGTTTTGCTATGAAAAACAAAAGAAAAAAGAGAGAAAATTACAAAAATACAAAAAAGGAGAATATCAGAAAAGGAGTTAAGTCTTAGATACATAGGTTCAAAGTGACGAAAATTAGCACCATCGTTACAGACTCTAAGTATTTAGGCTTTCACACATAATGCAACTAAATCCTAAGTGTTATACTTTATTTAGTTTGATGTGTTGGTAGGCATAATACATATAGGGAATCTCAAGCCTAATAAAATATTCTAGAAAAAGTCAAGCGTGTCACTAACCTAGATGTACGACCAATCGGTCTTAATTTTTATGTACAAGACATACAAACTTTAAGTCTAAATGAGGTATGCAAACTTTCTGGGGATGTATGGCAACATCAAATACATCTGACAATGGAAAGAATAGAAATATCATGAAAAACTGAGAGTCGAAAACATGCAACTCTGTTGTACGTAAGTACAGACCTGTTGTCTCTGTTTAGATTCGGGTTAGCAGACATGTCGCTTTGTTGTACGTCAGTACAGACCTGTCACCGCTATCTGCTAACTTTAAAAATAAACCTTAAGTCGAACTAAGACACTTTGTTGTCTGAGAATACAGACCTGTGTCCGATGTTTGTCTTTTAAAGAAAGTTTGCAAATACCAACAAGTTAGAATTTTTGTCTGTGTGCCTTGATCATAAAAGTATGTCTATGTCTGAGTCACGTAAGATAATTTCCTGATAAATAAAAAGGCCAAGGGATATTCCGAAATGTAGAATGTTTAACAGTGTAAAATACCAACAATCGGCTAAGTGGGTATGTCACGACAAACAATCAAAGGAATCAAAAATTCCTAAGTGTGAAAGTTTAAGTACTGAAAGTTAGTATCGGACATCGCTATCTGATTGAACCTTTCTTAGACTATACTCACCAAAAATATGTTGTTTGGTATTTAGCTTAGCTTGTAAATTTATTTTTATAATTTAAGTCTAGATTAAATTTTTTAGTCAAAATTTTATTTTATTTTATTTTATTTTATTTTATTCTTACCTTAGTTTATTTTATTTTATTTTAGTATAGTTTAGTTTTTACTTAGGTAAAAGGTCAAAAGTTACTGAGGGTGCATTCAAAGTTGAATAAAATATACAATGCGTGAAATATCTGAGCTTAGGGTAAAAGATTTGGCATAGTTTATCTGGTTACACTACACAGTAGAAAATAGTTGGAAAAAGTTGAAATTATTTCAAAATTTCCGAAATTTTTCTAAGTGTTGGAAATTTCGAATCTAAGACAGACTCGAATGTGAGATACTTCGAATCTGTCAGTAGACTCGAAATTGCATAGACTCGAAGGTAGTTAGTATATATAGGTCAATAGTGAAGTCATTTATTACTTTACTGTTGTCGAATCTATACTCTCGAATCTATCTGTGGCGATTTCGAATCTAATCTCGAGTCTATCGTATTTCCACTAAACGACATTTCGTCGATTCTAAAGCTTTTGTGGTCGATTCTACTTTCAAATCTAGGTATAAGCAACATGATTGTACAAGATTTTAGTGGTTTAATACACAAATTTGGGCTTAAACATCACATTTTGATGTTTTATTGGTCAAAATAGGGTTATTCATAAATAACTAAGTTAGGACCTATAAAATATCAAATTAAAGGCATAAATCAGTGATTAGAACTTAGTTGAACTAAAATATGTGATTTACCTAGTTCAAAATGGTTAAAATCTTGGATTTTTGTTGAAAAAAGAGATGTCGGCCTTTCGAATCTGATAATGGACATTCGAATCTGATTATGGGTTTCTCGAATCTATCAATAGATTCGAGATGACCAGATATTCGAATCTGTCCATCAGACTCGAATAGGGTTTATTCGAATCTGTCCATTACATTCGAATATGGGCACTTCGAATCTGTTACTCTCGAATCTGTACTTCATTTATTTTGTTGAATTTAAATTTTATTAAACTTGTGGAAATTTAATTGTGTTAGATTTTGTATTTAATCAAATACAAGATAAAACAAATTTGAATTTAAACAAGTTTATTGATTTTTAATAATAATCTAACAATTTTAAGTATTGTGCAGATATGGTGCTTCGTGCTTTTGTTCCCAAGCACAATATGGTTCTTAATCCAGATAATAATATCCCTGAGGCGCAGGGTTTTCGTGAAGTGTTGGACTTCTTAGCTGAATCCAGAATTAGCTACGCTTTGTTTCAGAACATTCCGATTGTAATCTCATATGTGCGGCAGTTCTATGATCACTTACAAGTTGACTGCTCTGTCACCCCGACAGTGCTGAGAACAAGGATCGCAGGGCAACCGTTGGTATTCTCTGCCGATATGCTGCGTCAAGTGTTGCAGCTAGGATCTGAGGAAGAGGAGTCTGGGCCTATTGACTTTCCACTAAGTATTAGGCAAGCGACTTTTCAACGAATGGGTTACAGTCTAGATGTAACAAAGTCGTCATACATGAAGAGTGGCCTGATTGGGCAATGGAGATTCTTGGTGCATGTCTTCATGGTCTGTTTTGCGCCTAAGAAAGCTGGTTTTGATTATATAGTTTCAAAAATCCAATCAGCAATGATCGCGATGGTATACAATAAGAAGTTTAGTTTCTCGCAGCTGATTTTCTCGGAATTTATCCATCAAATCACGGCTCCTGAGAGAGAAAGGTTCCTTTTGTATCCGAGGTTCGTGATGATGTTGATACGCCACTTTTTGCCAAGTCTGCCACAATCAAATGATTCTTTGAGCGTGAATGTAATGGAGAAACGCATATTTGCTGATTGTTCCTCACACCGAGGAAGATTGGCTGTTCCTGTTGCTCGTCCGTTGTTTGGAGCTGTCTTAGACAGGAACTTTGTGGCACCTAATAATGCCAACTGGGCATGTGAAGTAGAAGTTCAGCCTCGTCAGCAACAACAACAACCACAACAACAACCGCAACGTCCACAACAACAACAGCTTCGTGTTCGTCCCCGAGATCCAAGGCGAAGACAAAGAGATACTACAAGTCAGTCTCAGGCGTCTAGGCCTTCTTCGAGTCAGCAACCAGAAATGCAGGAAGCCGGGCCGTCATCTGTCCCAAATGAAGCTGATCAATTGTGCCAAACACTAAATGAAATTTGGGAGGCGGGTCCACATGCAAATGAAGATATAGCTGCTGCATTAGTGGGTGAATTGCTTGAGCCTCCAGAGGGAGAAGAAGATGTCTTCAGAGATGTTGAAGAATATGTGCCAGAGCAGACTGGCAATGATGAGTCATCATCTGCTACAGAATCAGAAGAGATGGAGGAGATTGAAGTTGAAGCTCCAGAATCAGTGTCGACAGAACCTCAAGTTCAAATTGGAACTTATGGTTCACGTTTGATCATCAATGAAGGTGGTTCGAGAAGGCGAGAGGCCAGGGAATCTGAAGATTCGGATTTTGAAGAAGAAGACGATGCTCCACTACTGACGAGGCAAAGGGCCAAACGTCATCGGTTCATGCAAGGGTCTTCCTCTGCATCCGCCAGTCAGTCAGAAGTTCCCCAAACCCAACCTCAAACCACAGCTCCACCATCACCACCACCTCAACCTCATGAGCCATATATTCCACCACCATTCAACCCTTCTCCCATTCAGTCCATTCCATCCACATCTACCGCCTATGCTGAAAATCAGCGGTTTCTTCAACTCAAATCTCGAGTGGATTTCCAACATGTCCAAATCCTGAGCCTAACAAAGGCAATAGGTGAACTTCAGGCACATAATGCAAATTTAGATAAAGAAAATGCTGAATTGAAGAAGACAGTTGAAACAATCCAAGAGGAGAATATTGAGCTAAAAACATTCGTCTGTGACCAGGCCGCCGAGTTAAGATCGATGCGCTCCCTCATTGAGCAGTTAATGAAAAACCTTCAGGCTCAGGGGGAGACGTCGTGTCGTGATCAAGAAGTACAGAGGCGGAGGGACGATGATGAAGATGATAACCAAGGCAATGATCCCAGCTCTCAAAGACAGGATGAGCCAGTAGATTTTTCTACTGCTCAGGCTGCTCAATCTCAGGGGGAGCCTAGTCAAGGCGAAGGACACAAGGGTGAAGCTAGTTCATCTAAGGAGCCTACAGACTTTGAGATCAGTGAGATGATTGACGCGCTCATGGATCTTGATGATGATCCACTGGATGTAGGCTTTGATAACGAAGATGAAGAGCTTGAAGAAGGGGAGATTGCGCCAGAGGAGATAGTCGACTGGCGATCAGATGATGAAGTACTTGCTGATGAGGATGATGAAGCTGACGAGATAATTGTGCAGCAGAATCCTATCATAGATACTTATATGATTGATGGACATAACATTGTCGATGCAGATATAGTGAATGTTGCTTTAAATCCTCAGCCATCGACAGAGGAACCTGCAAGAGAGCTAACCAATGAAGAAAAACGAAAGCTATGGTTCAGGGCTGAAGAGAAGGAAGCTGCAATTAAAAGGACAATGAGAGTGCCAGGTACGGGGAAGCTGTCTGAGCGAATTTTAAGCTGGTTCTTTGACAGAGAACTGCAGCTATTCATAATAAAGAGAAAAGACGGGCTTCAGTACATGAGGCGAACCTTAAAGGCGTTCAACTCCCTGCCAAAGATTGAAATTGCAGATTTAGCATGGAAAGATCTGATAAACATTGGCAATGATCCCTATGCGGACGTTATCGCAAGAATAATAAGAAAGGAGGGAAGATCGAGGAAATTTGAGCGCCTGAGTCCAAGAGTTGGGAAAAGAGTAGAGGATCCATCACGTATCGACCCTCTAACTGGTCGTGCTTGGATGAGGATTCATTATAAGCCAGCCAGATGTCTTAGGAAGGTACCTCTTAAGCCAATGCCACAAAATATTCTGAAGAATCTGAAGTGGTGGTATGCTGACACGGAAACTGGGGAAGCGGTTATGGAAGGCTTAGAAGAACAAGTTATTCTTAGAGTCTATGATCCGCTTCACCTGGTGAACTTATCTAAAGAAGACCTGCAGATCTTGTATAACTGTAAGATTTCCAGTGACGCACATATGGATGCTGAAGCGAGTAAATATGAAAATGTAGTCAAGGTATGTGTAGAAAAAGGTCTGTATGCTGGTAGTATTTTGAATCAATAATAAACCATGTTCTTAAATCAAATGTGTGAATTATTAGAAGCTATCGTCAAGGGGGAGTCTGTTGGTACATCCCGTGTGACGATAGCAGTCTAAGTTGTCTTACATTGTGATTTTGCATATGTTTGGTATATATATATATTATATATGATTGATGTTTATCAGTGTTTGTATGTTTGAACTTGATGTAACGTATTACAAGAAGTTCAAACATAAAACTCAAAGATAAAATCAATCATAAGGTAATATTATAAGTTTCATCACTTAAGTGTTTAAGTGTATTGGCTAGATTCGAATAGGTTAAGGAAGGCATTCGAATCTGTGATAGATTCGAATGTATCCTTAGATTCGAATAGGTTAGATTCGAATCTGTCAGATGGACAGATTCGAATGAGGCCTTAGGCCAGATTCGAGGTTGGCCCACAACAGACTCGAATCAGGGTCTATAATTAGGGATAGACTCGAATGATTAGCAGACCTTTGGCAGAATTCGTGAGGAATTAAGCAATAGGCGATCTCGAGTTTATCAGCTAGGTGAGTCCCGTTTCGGAGAGAATTAGTTCGTAGGATCGTTCGTGTGTCGTTCGTTCAGCGTCTAATAGTCTCCGTGTTTCCGTTGGTTGAGAGTTGTCCGTCTGACCGTCAACGAGGATTCCGCACTCGTTAACGGATCCGCGTCTAGATAGATCTGTCAGTGGTAGACCTTACATGACATACTGCCTACCAGAACCTCGGAGGGATCAGCTCCAGGTCATATAGCGCAGTAACATCAGAGTAATTGATGCGACCCACCGGTCCATCACTAGATGCACAACAAACGAACGGACATGCAACAAGTATGAATGTGCATCTAAATCTACGCAAGTTAGTAGAATTCGAAACGATAAATGAAGCAACATGTCTCAGCAGGCAAAGCTAACATAAAACAGATATAAACATGCAAAATCTAATGTACTCACAGTGGGTGCGTAAATAAACTTTAACCGATATTATTTCTCCTCGGAATTTCAACCGGATCCACAAAGTACCCCACTGTGGGTTAAACGACACACAAGGGACCTGTAAGTCAGTTGCAACAATACCCCGTGTCAATAACTTGTTTAATTTTCATATAACAAAATTTATAATTTTTGTATCTTTTTATCCCCATTTCAGATCCATGTCAAATTCGAATCCCATACCAATTTCGGACCACATGCCAATTCGGACCCATCCGAATTCCAACACTTAAAACTTATTTTGCTAACCTTTGAATAACTTTTGTTATTTTATGCGTTGTCTATGGGTTTTATTCAATATATTCGAGTTTAAAGAGTAGGTTTCAATTTTAGGCATTAAATTCGAATTTGGAGGTTAAATTCAAACTCAATCTCGAATTTAAGGGTTAAGTTCGAACCCTATTCTCGAATTTAGGGTTAAGTTCGAACGCTATCTTGAATTTAGGGTTAAGTTCGAACCCTATCTCGAGTTTAGGGGTTAAATTCGAACCTCATGATGTTAAATTCGAATACATACTCGAATTTAGTACAAAATCGAGTTTGTTCTTGCATTTCGACTTTGTTCTTGGCATTCTCGAATTTGTTCATATCTACAGCTTAAATCATTCATTTCAAAGCCCAAAAAACACAAATATGATACGTATTTAGCCTAGTTTCGATTCCATTATACATACTTTATAATATTCTAGTTAAAACTCAAGCTAAATTAACTCTAAATCACATAAAAATGATAAACTCGAATGCATATCTTCAAAACCGAAAATGTAACAGCCTAAAAGGGTCGATTCTTACCTCAATTCGTACGAATTCACGAATGCAACCGTAGATCATTGTAGTACTCCTCGAGATCTTTCCGATGACGTATAGAACTCGACAATCGGCCGGTCGGTTTGGGAGAAAATCTAGAGAGAAGGTAGAGAGCCGAGAGAGAGTGTTCTAGAGAGAGAGAGTAAATGATGAAAATGAAAGGCATGTGACCTTTTTATTCCCATCTTTCCCATTTTGCACATTTCACCCCTCAACTTAACCGGTTCCATAAAATACTGATTTATTCTTAGTTTTATCATCACTAACTTTTATATTTCATAACATTCCATAATAATAATTCCAAAGTTCTTAAACTTCTTAATTTCTTAAAATAACAACCAAGTTCCCAATATCCAGATACATAAACATTTTTAATAATTTAACTTAATATAAAAATTCATCTAATTAACCCAATTACAATATAATAAATCCGAGGATGTTACACCTTCGTTTGGTGTATCTGGATTATTGGGCTTTGGGCTCCCTCTGAGATTGTTCTCTCTGTCCTCATTAGGTCAGAGATGGTTCTTTCAGAATCTACCATATTTGCCTGCTCACCGACGACTCCCTCCCTCTCTATAGAAGCTCCCACTCCCCAGTACCCAATATGTTTTAAATTGCGGCCTTCACTCCCCCATCCTCACTCATTGAAACCTCACCTTCGGATTGGTTAGACCCTATCGGTGCAGACAGAGCCACATCCGGATACACGACACAAAAACATTCCCTTACCATTTCTTCAGTTTGGTCTGCCAGATATAGCAATGATAGAGGAATGTCCATGACCGAGACATTGGCAGAGTCTGTTGAGATTTTTAATTGTTGAAGTGCAGCAGTTTTGTAAACATCAGCCTCTGGACGTTCATGTATATCATCATCTTGATCCATTGCGTATTCTATGAAAAGCTGTAGGAAACGCTGAAAGGGAATGCGTTTTCGTTCTCTTTTTGTACCTCTTTCTTGAACAGCCCTCTTCAGTTCCTCAAAAATGAATGTCGCATAGTCGTAGTGGCGATCGTATGCAAAGGCGGTAAACATGGCAAGCACTTGGATGGAGGCTGAATCATGATCGGAGTGTTTACCGGTCTAGCATTTGTTTATAACATCGAAAAGTACCCTCCAGTGAGACTGGAGTTGCTTGGTCTTAAATTCGGATGGCTTAGAGAGTTGGCTATCATAGCCAATAGTGAGTACCTCTTGAAGGGTTTGGGCAGGTGATGGGATAGGTGCAAAGGCATATATGTTGAATGAGAAGTTTTCAGGTGGAAGGTGTAGAATGTGGCGGATGACTTGAAGGGTGAGCTTGATTGGAACAGAGTCGACAATGGTAGTGAAATGAGGTTCTGCCTTAATAATGAAGGTAAGGTTGTGCCAGAATTGTTGAAGATATATGATGGGAACGGAGATGGCGATGGTTAGGGCATAGAAGATAGGGTGGCCTTTGAGGATATCAAAAGTGATATCCTCGGCTTCATGGCGGAGAATGGAAAGGTCAAGCTGCCAGTTGTGGGGGTCAAATTCAGTGAATTGGGCGGATGGGAGAAGGGTTTCCTCTGGCAACTGGGCGTTGTTATTTGGGATCATTGGATGGGGAATGGTTAGGGTAATCTGAGGATCCATAACTCCAGTACAAATGCAACACAGTTAGTTTATCAGACTTGTATAGATATGATACATTGATATTAAGTCTGAAATAAGTGTGAATTTTGAACCCGTCTATTCTGTTTAAAGCATCAAGATTTTTATCAGTAGAATGTAACTTCTACTAAATAAAATCCAAAGTCGATCGTTGAGAGACCAATGTTAGAATAGACGTGTTTACTCAAACACTTATTTTAAACTATAACCAATGGTGCATAGGACATGGAATATTTTTGTTGTTTTTGATTTTAGTGAAATGCAAAAAAATGGAAAAATTTTAAAAAAAATCTAAGTGTTGAAATTCGGATGAACTAAATTTCGGATGCAGGATGAACCAAATTTCGTGTGCAAGGGAAATTCGGGTGAAATGATTTGAATTTCTGGTGAGATAGAAAATCGGATGGAATGATGCATGAAATTAAAAACTAAGTATGAAACTAAAAGATGGGGTGTGGTAGCCGAAATTCGGATGGATCCGAGTTTCTGATGATGTTAACTATTGTGAACACTTGGTCATAGAAATGAATTTCACCAATTTCGGATGGAAACCGATATTCGTGTGGACCCGAATTTTCGGGTGGTCCGAGACAATTACTTAGTTGAATTAAAATGTATACATGATATTATATGGAGCCATCCGAAATTCGGGTGCACCGAAATTCGGGTGAACCATAGAGTATATTTATAAATTTTCTAAGTGTTGTCATGTGATCCGAATTTTGGATGGATCAAATAATTCGGAAGGGTCCTTGAAGTGAAACAATTTATCTGGAATTTTGCCTAAGTGGAAGTCATCCGAATTTCGGATGGATCTAAATTCGGATGTATCCGGGTTCGGGACTTAGGCAATATTTCAGTTAATGTGTTCATGCACATGCAAACGTGAACAGTTAAAAAATTTCATAAAAATGCATGAAAATGCAGATCCTAATCCTAAAAGTGATAAGGAACATTTAAATAACTAGACTAACATAAAATGAACTGATTTACGACCATAAAAATGTAAAAAACAGAGTTTAAAACCCTTAAAAATTTGAAAATCTAAAAAACCATAAAATGAAGTTATAATGTAAAATAAAGTAAAAGAGATGTTACCTCGTGTTAGATGAGTGAGAAAATGCAAGAAAAATAGAAGAAATCGGCTTAAAATGGAGCTTGGATGCTTGAAATATCTGGTAATGGCGGTGGGGGTTTTTGCTCGTCGGAGAGAGAGAGAGAGAGAGAGAGAGAGAGAGAGAGAGAGAGAGAGGAGGAGGAGGAAGATGAAGAGGAATGCGTGAAAGCGAAGAAAGCCCGCCAATTTAAATAGGCGGATCAGGAAGGATTCGCGCTAATTTCACAGATGTGAGCCTCTCTCATCCGATTTTATTATGAAAATTTGGGCTAAGATAATTATAACTAAGCAAAATAAAAAATAAAATAAAGATGAGCCCAATAAATATCTTTTGGATTTTATTTTGATAAAAATTACTAATGTATAATTAAAATTAATTAGACTCAACAAAATAACTAAACTCAACATTATTTTAATTATCCTACTAACCAAAACAGGAAATAAGAACCAAAACATATTTTTGTGTTTTTCTTTTAAACAAAAAAATTTATCTAAGAAATAAAATAAAATCTTTTCGAGTTTTTGATAATTTAAGACAAGCAAACGTACTAGATACAACATAAAATCTTTTTGTATTTTTCTGAGAGACTACTTAAAAATAAAATTAACCTAAGAGTAAAATACGAGAAAATGAAAACTAATTTAAAGAACACTATACATCCTGATTTTACTCCCCCTCAATTAAACAGATTTCCTTTTAGATCTAATCCTTATAACCTCTTTACCCTTTGAAATAGTGACAAACCTGGATATAATCAGCGTCCCACTCAACTATGAACAATTACATAGCAACTTTTAAGATTATTAATCATTAAAAATATACATAGTGTTAGAACTTATTTTGATTGATGAAATAAAATAAGTCTAGGGTATAAAGTGTAAATAGGTCAAAGTTGTAATTGAATATAAATAGGTGTTTTGACTTTTGTAATTACAGATCTAACATTTCATTTTGTAAATTGCACGGAAATTGTTAGAAGATTTCTAGGGCTACTACAGTGGTCGTTTTCCTCTCATTCCCTTCTCTGTAATCATTTGAATATAATCAAACATTCGGTTAGTGATTCTGTTCTTGTTCTTAATTGTTTATCTTTGATTGTTGATTGAAAATATTGGAATTACAATTGGTATCAGAGCACTACGAATGATTTTTTTGATTGAAAAATATTGAAAAAGTTACTGTTCTATCGTTTTTCCAGAATTAGAAAAATCGATTGAGGGTTTTGATTCTGTTGCTCTTATTTGTTAAAATTTGAATCGAAGGAAGGTGTTTGCAAATCGATCAGTTTGATTATAAACTTAAACTGTAATTCAAAACACTTCAAAAGATTCAGGGATTTTTCAGAAAATTTGAAAACCCATGTGTTATTCGCTGTTCAAGTGAAAAATAAAGGGGTTTAATCTGTATTTGGTCTAAGTTCTTTCAGAAAAAGTGTTTGAAATCAAAAACCTCACCTTCGATATCAAGGAGGAATCAACTAAAGAATTTTTGAAATTTTAATTGAATTCCAGACTTAAAATTCTTGAAAAACTCAGAAAACTCGAATATAACTGTGTTCTTGTTTTAATCGAGTTGATATCATATGTTAATCGAGTTGAAAGAAGTGATAATCGAGTTGATCATTCACTTCATTCGAGTTGACTTGAACCTTCATTTGAGTTGACATGAACCTTCATTCGAGTTGACTTGAAGTTCCATTCAACTTGATCTACACTCAAATCGAGTTTTTTCAAAAAAATATTCTGAATATAAATTTTGATTCCAGTTTACTCAATAATCAGTCAAAGTCATTCGAGTTTATTGGAACTTAATTCGAGTTTAGTGGCATTTAATTCGAGTTGAGTCACATTTGATTCAAGTTTTATAGAAGGTCAATTCGAGTTGCATTATTCTTCTAATTGACTAACTTTTCTAGATTCGAGTTGAGTACTTCATTGTTCGAGTTTTGCACATTCATTGTTCGAGTTGATCTATACCTTGTTCGAGTTGTTCACCTTCATTAATCGAATTTCAGTGCATACTTATTCGATTTTGATCAAATTTCATTCGGTTGATCAACTTTTCAAATTCAATCAAAATATCATTTTAAAGATCTTGGAAGATTCCCATAATTCAGTCAACATGTCAAAAGACGCACTTGCAATGGGGTCGGAAACCAAACCTCCAATTCTTTATCGAGGAGAATATGTAAATTGGAGGGAAAGATTTCTTGAGTTCATCAGTTTCCACGACCTATCTGAAGAGATGTTAAAGTCACTTACTGACGGACCAACTGTGTTTCTTGAAACAATACTTGTTGTACCCACTAGCAACCCTCCAATACCTGAAAGAACTGTTGAGGTAACCAACCTAACAGAGGCACAAAAACGTAGAAAATTGGGAGATAAGATAGCTAGAAAATTGTTGCTGATATCCATCCCAAATGACATATACACCTGTTTGACAAACACTAAAACAGTCAAATCTATCTGGGATGAGGTGTGTAAGTTGATGAGGGGATCAGACAGGGCAGCTACAAACAATTCCCAGAATAGCTTAATGACATTCGAGAACTTCAGAGTTAGAGACGGGGAATTACTGGAGAATACTTACTTGAGGTTTGTCAGCTTAGTAAGTGAGATGAAGAGGAACAGTGTCACAAACTCCAACTTAGACATCAATGTTAAATTTTTGAACGTATTTAATCCAGAATTGGAAAAGTACGCAATGATCATTCAACAGACAAAAGATATTGAGGACATGGATTTTCATATGGTCTTTGAAAACCTTAACAACTATCTGGAAGTTGTTTTAAGGAAGATGTCCGGAAAGAAGAAAGCTGAAAAAGATACCGTTGATCCTTTAGCACTGTTGGCAGACAAGGAATACAAGTACAAGCTAAAGATGGAAAAACGTGTAGTAATAAGCAGTAGTTCATCTGAATCAGACTCATCAGATTCCTCAGCTGATTCTGAAATACAGGAAATGAAGAAACAAATGGCCTTACTGACTAAGGCATTTCAGAAGAAGTTTTACCGAAAACCCACAAATAACAAGATGAGATAGAAAACTGGCTCATGAAAGTTTGATAAGAAAGAGAGATATGACAAATCAGGTGAAAGCAGTGGAAAGAAAGCCGATAAATATGATAAATCTGAAAAGTCAGCTAAGAAGGACTCAGAGCAAAAATGCTACAACTGTGGCAAGCCGGGTCATTATGCAAGAGAATGCAGAATGCCTAATACTACACAAGAAAGGCACTTCTAGCAAAAGAAAAGGAAGCTGGCAAAGCACTAATGGCTGAAGATGATCACTGGCTTCAACTATCTGAGGATGAAGACATCTTAGATGAAGATGCACATATCTGTTTAAAGTCAGAGGTTTTTAACGAATCAGAACTTAGTGAGTTAGCAATGGTTGCAGAAGATGAAGTTTGGGTAGGGTTGATGGATGAGGAGAATGAAGAAAAGGAAGAGTCTGATGAGGAACTGACTGAAGAAGTAGCAATGATGGCAACAGGAGATGCTGGAGGCAGCAAGGATAGAGAAAGTGATGAATCAGATTCAGATAAATCAGAGAGTTCAGAGACACCTGAGGTACAATCTAACTCTGAATTTGAAAATGATGACTCATGTATGCTTGAACAAGAACTAACGCAAATGGCTTTCATGCTAAAGAAATTTTAAAAATCTTTAAAAGCCGAAAAAAAAAATGCTCATTCCTTGGAAAACAAGCTAAATCAAGAACATGCGTTAGTGTTGGATTTTTCCAAGGATAAGGCATTAGCATTACGAGCTGTATCATATTTACATGATAAAACAAATGATCTTCAAAGTCAAATCCAGAAACTGAATAGCAATATATCTGACCTAACAGAAAAACTGAATTTGGCTGAATTTGAAGCATCAAGTTATTCTGTAAAATATCATTCCATTTTTAACAAAACTTTACGAGAAAATTAAATCATTGGAAGATGATTTTATCAAACGAGGTCAAACAGATCAAACAATATATTTAAATCAACCTAAAAATATCAAATTTTATAATTCTAAATCAGGTATAGGTTAGAATAATCCTAAATATCTAACAAAGGCTATTTCAAATTCACCTACTTTATATGATGTCAGATACATGAATTTAGGATTACAAATGACATTTATGAAAGCATCAGATGCAATAGAATCAGGTGAAGATTCAAAAAGGTTAAGATATGATAAAATGCAAAATTCTGTTGATTATAACAGAATAAATGAATTTAATCAAAATTCTTGCATTAATGAGGAGTATATTCAGACATATTCTGACAAGGGTTTATCTGAAAATACTACTCATTCTCAAAAGCTATATTTACCAACTTCAATTCTTGAAAAGATGAACTCTGATCTTGAATTGAAAATCAAAACTTTTGAGACAGGAAATCAAAATCTTAAGGCTGAACTTAAATCTTTGGAACAAAATTTGAAACAACAGCCTGAAAACAAATCAAAATCAGATAAACCACCTTCAATTCAACTTGAGTCTATTAATTCTGAAAAAGATTTTGATATGTATATGAACTCGGATTTTAACTCATCGGAAGAAATGTTTGTTAAAATAGATAAGTTTGTAAAACTATTACATAACAAACAACATGATGACCCTAAAGAACTAGTTAAAATTCTGAAAAGAATATCTACAGACTCAAAGGATTCATCAGAAAAGTCACCAAATTTAACACTAAAAAAGGAGAAAGCAAAAGTTCATTTTGTAACTCGTACTTATGAAAAAGGTGAATCATCTTCCACAAGGGACTCTATTGCACAAAAGGTCCAAATTTCCAAAGGTAAGAGAATTTTACAGGAGAAACAAATTTCTAAAACGACTAATTCTCGTGTTTCTTGTATGTCAGATAATATTGTGAAAGGTTCTCTGAAGCAAGAATGGAGAAAGAAGCATAGAGAAAAGAAAAACAAGAGTATAAGACAAGACTGGAAAGTCAAAGAAACTATTGTTACAGATCGGATTAGACAATTTAAAAAATCTGTCTGTAATAATAATTTTACTGATAGTTGTACTAAATACTCTCGAACTGCCTTAATTACTTTAAATTCTGCTTCTTGTATATCAATGCATGCTAAATCTGATAAGTTCGTATGGCTACCATAGAAAAAGGATCCATCTTTTAAACAGAAAAAGGTTTCAAAGCAGCAACTTTGAAAATCAGTTCCACATCGAACTGTACAAAAATGGATATCGAAACATAATGTTAAAAAGTGGGTTCCTAAATTAAAAGATATTTCTGATGAGAAAATAAATACCAAACCACATGATTTACCGAAATCAAAAGTACCCAACTATAAGTGGGTACCTCACGTTTTATTTCGTCTTATAGGTAAATCATGTGTGGTACCTTGACTCCGGCTGCTCAAAGCATATGACCGGACAGAAAGAAACTCTCACCAACTATGTTGATAAGTTCTGTGGGACGGTCCGTTTCGGGAATGATCAATTCTGTCCGATCAGAGGATATGGGAGTCTTGCGTATGACAAGATAACGATTCAAAAAGTCTTCTTCGTTGACGGTCTTGGTCACAACTTGTTCAACATTGGACAACTCTGCGCAAAGGATTAGAGGTCAATTTCAAAGCAAATCGGTGCAGCATAAGATCTGGAGAAGGAAAAGAAATACTTACAGGAAATAGGGAAACTAATCTGTACTCAATAGACTTAGCCTCAATCAATCTGAAGAAAGATGTTTGCTTAATGTCAAAAGAAGCATCTAAAATCTCTTGGCTATGGCATCATCGCCTTTCTCACCTGAATTTCAAAGAATTAACCAACCTTGCAAAAGGTGGGTTAGTCAAAGGGCTACCAACTCTCAGGTTTCAAAAAGAGCAGTTGTGCGCAGCTTGTGAAAAAGGAAAGATGGTTAGAGCATCTCACAAGTCCAAAACCGAACACTCATCAACGAGAGCATTGGAACTGCTTCATATGGACTTGTGTGGACCAATGAGAGTACAATGTATAAACAAGAAATGATATGTGTTGGTAATAGTCGATGACTACTCCAGATACACATGGGTATTCTTCCTGCGTTCCAAATCTGATGCTACCCAGATAATAATCGACTTCATTCGTAAAATTCAAGTCAAGTTGTAGCTTTCAGTTCAAACCATCAAATCACAAATCTCTCGAGTCGTTTCTGAATTCTGTGAGAATAACACATCAATTCTCAGCAGCTCGTACTCCACAGCAAAATGGTGTCGTTGAATGAAAAAATCACACACTAGTGGAATCTGCAAGAATGATGCTGGCATATTCAAATCTTCCGTTATTCCTTTGGGCTGAAGCTGTAGCAACAGCTTGTTTCACGCAGAACTATTCCATAATCAACAAAAGATTTGGAAAGACTCCGTACGAATTATTAAACAAACGAGTACCTAATGTCAAATTTTTTCATGTCTTTGGATACAGGTGTTTCATATTAAATGACAAAGACAATCTGGGAAAAATTAGTCAAAAAGTTGATGAAGACATCTTCATTGGTTATTCGAAGGAGTCTGTAGCCTTCCGAGTCTACAATAAGAGGACCAAGACAGTCAATGAAAGCGTAAATGTCAAATTCGATGAAGGCGTTGTAATGGCTTTTGAACATACCAGTTCAGGATCCGATCTTAACAAGCCGACTTCTATGAAGTCATCTAAACAGAGTGCAGATAATTTTGATTTAAATAAATTGTTCGAGAATTTTTATGAAGACTACTTTGAACAGCCCAAACCTAATGTTTCAAATTTGGTGTCTGACAGGATTACTGAAGATCCAGTCGTAGTCTCAGATTATTCTCATCAGCCCATTTCAGAAGAATCTGGAGAGGCTTCAACGACAGATGTGCACTTACCAGTTGATAGTGTACAACCCATTCAACCTCCAGTATCTTTTGAAACCCTTTTACCTTCTGAAAATTCAGAAACCCCAATTTCAGTTGATATACCATCAACCTCAGAAGCTAACCCCCGAATTCCCTATCTAGACTTAAATCCGAATCAAGACCAAATTCAATCTTATCCACATACCTTTAAGTGGAAAAGGAATCACCCAACTGAAAACATCATAGGTGATCCTTCAGCTTCAGTCAAAACCAGAAGAGCAACCATGAATGAGTGTTTATTTTCAAACTTTCTAAGCAAAATTAAGCCAAAGAATGTTAAAAAAGTTCTTATGGATGCTGATTGGATTGTGGCAATGCAAGAAGAGTTGAACCAGTTTGAAAGGTTGAAGGTCTGGAGATTGGTGGAGCGACCAAAAGATAAATCAATCATTGGCACGAAGTGGATTTTCAAGAATAAATAGGATGAACATGGTGTCATCATTCGTAACAAAGCTCGCCTCGTCGCCAAAGGATACAGTCAACAAGAAGGGATTAATTATGATGAAACATTCGCTCCAGTTGCCAGAATAGAAGCTATTAGGATGTTTTTGGCTTTTGCGGCTCATAAAAACTTTACAATTTAGCAAATAGATGTAAAAACTGCGTTTTTAAATGGGGAACTGACAGACGAAGTGTATACATATCAGCCCGAAGGGTTTACTGGTCCTTCGAAGCATGATCATGTATATATTTTGGATAAATCCCTGTATGGCCTTAAACAAGCACCTCATGCTTGGTATGATGCACTTTCAACATAGTTGTTGATATGTGGATTTAACACAGGTGCAGTGGATACAACCCTGTTTATAAAACGTCAGGGTCCAGATATTATAGTAATTCAAATATATGTAGATGACACAATATTTGGGTCTACTAATCCAGAATTTTGCATTCTTAATGTCCCAGAAATTTGAAATGAGCATGATCAGAGAAATAAATTTTTTCTTAGGTTTACAAGTAAAACAATTGACTGATGGAATTTTCATCAATCAGTCCAAATATATTCAGGACATGGTAAATAAATTTAACATGGTCAATAGTACTCCTATGAAAACTCTCATGGCTCCGGATTCTAAATCCAAACTTGATGAGGACATTTCAGGGAAACCTGTAGATGTAACTCATTATCGAGGAATTATTGGGTCATTAATGTATTTAACTGCAAGTAGAACTGATATTATGTTTGCTACATATGTTTGTGCTAGGTATCAGACACATCCGAAAGAATCACATTTGGCGGCTGCCAAAAGAATCTTAAGATATCTAAAGGGAACACCAAACCTTGGTTTGTGGTATCCCCGGGAATCATCATTCAATTCAACTGCATTTTCTGATGCTGATCACGCAAGTGATAAAATGGACAGAAAAAGCACATCAGGAGTAGTTCAATTTCTAGGTGTTAAACCCGGATGCTGGTCATCCAAGAACAACAATGTGTTTCACTGTCTACAGCCGAAGCTGAATACGTTGTTGTATCATCGTGCTGTTCTCAAGTGTTGTGGATGAAGAGCCAACTCAGAGACTACGGGTTTACGCCACAGAAGATTCCAATCTATTGTGATTCTCAACTTACACATTTTATATGGATGTAATTTCATAGGGATGTAATCGTATATTCCACATTTTAGAGGGATGTAGTTGTCGAACGACCAATTATAGAAGTGGCGCCGTATAGCACTATAGCCATAGCATCTAACCCAGTGCAACATTCTAAAACCAAACACATCGACATCCGGTATCATTTTATTAAGGATCATGTAGAAAATGGTAATATAAAATTATATTTTGTTCCTACTGAAAATCAATTAGCTGACTTGTTTACCAAAGAATTAGATGAAAAACGGTTTAATTTCTTGGTATACAAGTTGGGTATGTTGAATTGTTAGATTTAAAGCAGTTACAAATTATAATTTTAAATTTACATTTTTTATTTTGATTTACATTTGATGTTAAACTCATGTGTTTCTTAAAAAAAGTTTAAATTTTTAGGAGTTTAATAGATCTGGATTATCATGTGCAAGGGGAGCAAAAAGATATGTTATCTGATTTTGAGAAAATCTGATAAATTTTTATCTGATTTTTGTAGGGGGAGCTGACATTTAAAATGATATATCCATCTGAGGGGGAGCTTAATTGCAAACATCAAGGGGGATCAATATTTTTTGTTGTTGTTAAATTTTTTTTAGATAATTTTTTTTTACTATATTTTAAAGTGTTAATTTTTTTTTGGTGTGTTGTTCATTTCTTTTATTTGTTGTTAAATTTTTTTTTTGTTGTAGTTAATTTTTTTTTGTTTTGTTGTTTTAGTGGTTGTCATTTTTTTTAATTTTTTTAAGTGAAATGGGCTTAAAATCAAAAACCATATTTTTTTAATGAGAGTAAGTGGGTCGGCTAATCATTAATTTGAATTTTGAAATTTCAACTATAAAGTTGAAATTCAAAATTCAAAGTCACTTTTTCAAAACTCTTGGCACTGTTCACTTTCTTCACCGACTCTCTCCCTTCTCACTTTCTTCATCACGAAGAAACCTCAAGAATATCAAAGAAATCAGATTTTCAGCATTTGATTTTAAACTTTTAAGTCCATTTCATAATTCCATGTATTTTTATTCAGTTTATATGGTCTGTGTTTAGTCTCTGTAATCGAATATTCTGTCATATGTGTGTGTTCGTATGAACATCAGTGTGTGTAAATGGGTTTTGTTTCATTCGAGTTGAGAGAAACACCACTTGAAACCAAGTTTGTTTCATTCGAGTTGGTTGCTTTTTATTTCGAGAAAATGTGATATGTTATTCGAGTTGATTCAAATTCAAAACTTAGGATATTTTTAAAATTACACTCGATAACATAACAAATTCGAGTCCTTTCAAGTTTTCTTCGAGTTGGACTCATATATTATTCGAGTCCTTTCAAGCTTCATTCGAGTTGAATTCATTCAAGGACTTAGAAGATTTTTATCTCATTCTGGATATATTCTTCCATTCGAGGACACAATATGTGTCATTTGAGTCTACTCCTGTTTTAATCGAGTTGGTCTTATAGTTAGATCGAAAAACTTTTATTTGATGACCGAGTTGAATAGAGTAAAGGACTTAGAATTTTATCAATACAAGTCTCGATAATTCCTTCATTCGAGAAAAGAATCAAGCTCATTCGAGTTGAGTTGTATGTACTTCGAGAAAACATCAGTTTTTATCGAGTTTGTCATAAGTATCATTCGAGTTGGTTCTTAGGTGCATTCGAGAAAGTTTTTCATCTTTCGAGTTTTATTCAAGTGTTTATTGAGTTGAGTCATTTAATATCCGAGAAACTTTACATTTCACCCGAGTTTCATACTCAAATTTATCCAAAAGTTTCTAAGTGTTGGGAACTTAACTGTTTAAGAAAAATTTCACATTTTTCGAGAAATTTTTTAAATCTCTGTCTTTCTAACATTGGTCTCTGAAAGATTGACTTTGGAATCCTAACAATAATATTTTAATATTATTGTCTGGAATCCCAATGCTTTAAACAGAAAAACACATATTTTTCTAATTTCTAGCAAAATGTTTTATTTTTCTATTTGTAGGATTTCATTTGATTATCTGTTGAGTCTAACATGTTTATTACTTGTCACAGGTTTCAAATGGCATCACCAGCTCAATCCCAACCCTCAAACTCCTCTGATTCACATTCTTCGTCAAATCACACCCTTGTTTCTAAACCAGTAAAATCCGCATCAGTCACCCGACCTTCACCTTCCACCCTCATCCCAGATAATCAACTGGTTAAACCAAAATACTGCCTACCATTTCGTGATAACGACCATCACCTTGACACTAAAGTCATAAAAGTCAGCCACCCGATAATTGTAGACATTCTAAAATGTCATCCTTTAGGATATCTTCTACAATACAAACCTTCGATTCCTCAGGTCTATCTTCAACAGTTTTGGCACACAGTCAAATTTGTCCCAGCTGATGGTAACCATCATTTTAAGGTTACCATCGATCAATTCAAGACCAAGATTACCTTAGCCAGATTGAGGCATAATCTGTTTCTACCTCATCGAATCGATACAATGAATTTCCCAGAGTTATCTGATTTTGAAGATTTCATGTCAGATGATGAATTAGTACATGATCTAATATGTCTGGGGTATTCAAAACCACTACCAAAGAGTTCTAAGTTCCATAGAAATGGACTTAATGGCGAATGGTACACACTTTTTGGCATCATCAACCGATGCATGACGTCAAAGCACACTGGGATTCACAGATGTAGCATACACCGTCTGAGAATATTTCATGGAATTGCGTTCAACAAACATTACGACTACGCGCAATGTATCTGGGAGGTTCTAAAGGAAGTCGTGCTAGCAAAGACGACAAATAGATCAAGAAAATTTGTCCCTCTTCAAAGGTTTATCAAGATTCTGATCAGAGGCATCTTAAGGGGCAATGAAAAAATTCCTAAACGATCCAATGCTCAACGATGCCCTGATTATGTCATGATGAGCTTGCATGAGGTACCGGCCTCACCAAATGCCAATATATATAATGCAAATTCCTGAAGAGTTATTGAAATATGTTGATTCGGAGAGTGAGAATGTGAGGTTGTAGCGTATAGATCGCGCTCCTATAGAGACCCAAGAACCAGGTTCTCTTAACCAGAGAGTTGTAGGAGAGGAGGAACTTCAACATGGGGCTGAAGTTCAGGGAAGCCAAACAGTGAGTGAGGGAGTAGAAGTACAAGTGAGGGGTGGTGAGGGTAAAGCTAGTAGCTCAGATTGAGAACGAACATTATCAAATATTCATGAGGGAGCTGCAGAAGGAGAGGATGATGGTGATGGTGATGATGAGGGAGGAAATGATCCAAATGAGGGAGGTGCAGGGTTGATTGATATAGTAGAAATTGCTAGACAGAGTGTGAGGGATGTTCCCAGCCCAGAAAGTCGGGCTCAAACCACATTAGTTGTTAGATCCCAACAGGGAGTTAGCAGTGAAATAGTCAGCATCCCACTGACGACTTCACACCCCACCGGCCACTCAGTCTCCTCCCAACAGGAGACTGTTTCAATTTTTCACCATGATGAAGCACATCTGCTATCCGAAAATCCTTTGGATTTTATGGATATTGAAACAAGTACACATCTGCCCGGATGTACTACTTCTTTTGATATACAGAATATAGATCCGATACACATTAGGAAACTCGAGCCCACTTCATGTGTTGAAGTGAGTGCAACTGAACTGTGCGTCACTGCCGGAACAACCTCAGTTACGGAAGCATTTGTTGCTCTGTCATTTGAAGAGGTTAGAAGTCCAGTCAGAGCTACATCAATGCCAACTCTGAGTACTGGCCACACAGATGTTCTTTATACAAGTTCAACTGTCGTGACAACTAGAAGTCTACGTGACCCAGTGGTTACTCTTTCCCCTTTTGTTACAGAATCTTCTTTGAATCAAGCTTTAAGTGTCGCAGTTGCAGGAGTAAACAGTCATTTGACAGCTCAACTATCAGAAGTCATGTCTCAGATGACCAATATTCACAAATTCTTAAAGGGTAAGTCTATAGCTGAAGAAACCGTAAAGCAAAAAGATCCAAATGAGGCCATTGAAGAGCTACGAGACTTTGTGTATGAACAGTTTGATGAAATGCGAGAACGCATGATGGGATTGGAGAGCACTGTAGTCACAGCCTTTGGAAAATTTCTGAACGAGTATATGCCGTTGAACAATCTTGTAAGGCTCAAGCTTCTGCTCCGAAGCGTAAGCATGACGAGCATGATGAAGACTCCAATGATGCTCCTCATGAGGGGGAGAAGATGAGGAAGCTTGATGAGCCATCAACCGGTTTATTAATGATCACTTATCCGGAGGCTGAAACACAAGCAAAAGGATAAGCCGTAAGCTCCAAAGATAAACCTGTTGATGCTCAAGGTGAGCTGGAATTGATTCTTCATGAAGATGTTCCAGTTCCTTTAAGCATTCAGTCAGAAATTTACAATTTTTGAGGAGTATAATGATTCTGATGATGAAGCCCAAGAGCAGATGTTGTTGATGCAAGGAATAGAGAGAGAAGTAGAGAATAAAATAGAGATTGATTTATCTGATGATGATGACATGATTGTCTTAACTGATATATCTATACAAGCTGATAGAATTGAAGAAAGGGAAGAATGTCATGAGATATTGAAAGATGCTATACCAACACTGACGGTTTAAAAGCCTGAGGTAACGGTTCATGTTAAAGAAGAGGTTGAAGAACCATTTCCAATGGAGAATGTTATCCCACAAGAGGTTACTAAGTTGAATGAAGTTGAAGTGATGGAAAGGTTCTTTAATGAATACATCTTGGCTGATGAATCTAGAAAAATAGCACAGATTAAGATTTGAAGCTCAGCAGGTAGTTCAAAGAGAAATCAGAGATATGCTAACTTTGCTCAACAAAGATGAAATCAGTAAGAAGAAGGTTAAAGCATTAGACTTATCTGCGAAACAAACAGCCGAGTATATCAGGAAAAGGAATAAACTTCCATATCTTGAAGATTACTTGGAGAAGAGAATATTCTGTAAGAAGCAAGCTCCTTGTACGTTTTTGAAACTATTCAGAGTTCTGGAGCCAAATATGCCAAACCTTTTGAATTATGCTAGTTTCTTGCGGAATAAAACTCAGCCAGTGGGTAAAGTCAAAAGTGAATTTAGGATAGTTGATTTAATCAAGATTGTAAAAGATCGTTTTGTTCAGATTTTCTATCCTACTTTTACTGTTTCAAGAGCTGATGGAAACACCTATTCATTCACCAAAGCTGACATGTTCAATATGCATCTGGTAGATATTGAAGATATATTTGATGAGTTGTGCTGTAATAAGAGGAAAGAATACTGTAGATTTGCACTCTACACAATTTTTCACTTCATGCATACCAAACTGGTATTAATGTCTGTGCAAGATCTATAGATTGGAGTTGAAAGAGGAATGAGAAAGATAAATATTACAGCTCCAAATCGGTTTATCAAGTTTGCAGGAGATTTGAAAGAATATCAAGTTATTATGGTAAAGCATCCTGCGGTTATGTATAAAGACAAAGATCTAAAGCTAAGAGCTATGCATAGTGTTGAACTCAATAAATTCTGTGATGGAACACTTCAGAAGGTGATGATTGGATTGAAAGGAAAGTTGGCATCCGATAATAAAAGGAAGACAAAGAAGGGAGCGTTGAGTACCAATGACAGAAAACTAATGGTTGAATTTATTTCTAAAATCAATTGGAGACTATCTGACAGAGCGTCAGGCGGTTTGAGATGAAGTTAGGTCTAGCAAAATGAAGACTTAGTTTATTTTGTCAAAGGGGGAGAATGTTAGAACTTATTTTGATTTATGAAATAAAATAAGTCTAGGGTATAAAGTGTAAATAGGTCAAAGTTGTAATTGAATATAAATAGGTGTTTTGACTTTTGTAATTACAGATCTGACATTTCATTTTGTAAATTGCACCGAAATTGTTAGAAGATTTCTAGGGCTACAGTGGTCATTTTCCTCTCATTCACTTCTCTGTAATCATTTGAATATAATCAAACATTCGGTTAGTGATTCTGTTGTTGTTATTAATTGTTTATCTTTGATTGTTGATTGAAAATATTAGAATTACACATAGATAAAGAAATATTGAACTTAATTTTGTGACACAACCTTTAAATTTAAATAACAGATTTTTTCTAAATAAAGGAATTTCAACCACTTATATGTTTGAAATAGAATTATTTAATATATATCTGGAATTTAGCTAGAAGGTAAATTCGACATGGCAATTTGAGATACTAAGAACTGAAAATGAGGTTCGTCTAAGGCCTTAGTAAAAATATCAGCAAGTTGAAATTCTATGCCTACAAAATAAAGTTTAATTTTTCCTTTTTCTACGCGATCTTTAATGACATGATACCTGATGTCTATGTGTTTCGTTCGTGAGTGCTGCACGGGATTGCATGAGATGGCAATTTCGCTTCTAGAATCACAGTATATTGGGATGTTGGTGAGCAAAAATCCATAATCACATAACTGTGTTCTCATCCACAGCACTTGAGAGCAACAGCTTGCTGCTGCTACATACTCAACCTATGCTGTGGATGTGGAGACACGGTTCTGCTTTTTGGAAGACCAACTAACCGGTCTGTCACCCAAAAACTGTATTCCGCCTGAAGTGATTTTCCTTTCGACTCTACAACCTGCAAAATCAGCATCTGAAAACGTGGTAAGATCAAAATTGGTTCCCTTTGGATACCATAGACCAAGATCGGGTGTACCCTTAAGATAACGAAAATGCATTTTACCGCAGTTAGGTGTGATTCTTCTGGGTCGGCCTGAAAGCGAGCACAAAGACATGTTGAGAAAATTATGTCTGGTCTACTCGCTGTAAGATAGAATAGAGAACCAATCATCCCTCTGTAAGTTGTATTGTCGACACTTTTCCCGGTAGGATCAGTGTCTAACTTACAATTTGAAACCATGGGAGTTGCGATACTCGTGCAAGAGTCTAACTTATACTTCTTGAGAATGTCAAGAGTATATTTTACCTGGTTCACAAATATCCCATTTTCAAGTTGTTTGACTTGTAATCCGAGGAAAAACTTCATTTCCCCCATCATACTTATCTCAAACCTGGACTCCATTAGGGATGTGAAATCCTTACAAAAATTACGGTCAGTAGATCCAAATATAATATCATTAACATATATTTGGACTAGCATTATATGCTGGCCTTTCCTTTTAGTGAACAATGTTGTGTCCACCACACCTTTGCTGAAACCAGCAAAGATAAGAAAGTTTTAAAGACTGTCATACCATGCTCGCGGTGCTTGTTTCAAACCATAGAGGGCTTTATCTAGCACAGAAGCATGGTCTGTTTTATGTGCATCAACAAATCCTTGTGGTTGTTTCATGTACACCTCTTTGTTGAGTTCACCGTTCAAGAAGGCTGTCTTGATGTCCATTTGGTACACCTTGAAGTCTTTGTGTGCCGCGTACGCCAAGAAGATTCTGATTGCTTCAATCCGTGCAACTGGAGTGAAGCTCTCGTCATAATCTCTTCATTCTTACTGTCGGTAGCCTTTGGCGACTAGTCTAGCTTTATTTCTTATCACGATTTCGTTTTCGTCTCATTTATTCTTAAAGATTCACTTTGTTCCGATTATGGTTCGGTCCTTTGGTTTGGGAACTAACCACCATACTCTGAGTTGTTCGTACTGGTTGAGTTCTTCTTGCATTGCTAGGGTCTTTCAAAGCTTCATCCACACGAGCAGGCTCTATCATGCTAAGAAATGACGCAAAGAGACATTCATTAGAAGATGCCCTTCGAGTTTGGACACCGGTAGAGATATCACCAATGATTTGATCGGGTGGGTGACTCCGGGTCCATTCCGTCTCGTGTGGAAGGGATGAACGTGAAGGAATCTCAGTGGTGAGTGTGGGAATGGATGAAGAGTTATGGTCGATGGTTTCGAATGAAGGTACCACTGGTTCCGGTTCAGGTTCGACTTGATCTTCTAGAGGGATAATGTTGGGAACTATGTGTGAGGGCATTACAGGAGTGGATTCAACTGGAGATGTGTCTGTGGATGAAGTGGAAGGTGGAGGTGATAAAGTGGAAGGTGGATCGAATGGTGTTTGTTGAGCAGTTGAATTGTTGGATGTGTTCACTACAGAAGAAGAAATAGGAGAAGGGTTAGCATTATAACCAAAAAATTCTACATAAAACGGATCAAATAAATTAACTAAGTCAGAAGAAGAAAAAGAAGAAGATTGTGACGAGTCTCCAGGCATTGGTGAATGCGTGGTCCTGATTGGTCAACTTCCGAAGCCAGTTCAACCATTTCATCGAATGTGACATGCACACTCTCATTGACTGTCGTGGTGCGAGTGTTGAATGCGTGATATGCATTCGAATTGTATGAGTATCCAATGAAGATTGCTTCATCTGCTTTCTCATTAAACTTCCCGAGGTTTTCCTTGTCGCTTAGCACATAGCACCTGCAACCAAACACTCGTAAGTACTTGATATAAGGAACTTTATTAAAAAAGAGTTGGTAAGGAGTTTTATTGAAGCGCTTATGGATTATGGAGTGATTTTGCGTGTAGCAAGCCGTTGACACGGCTTCGGCCCACAAGAACGAAGGTAGCTTTGATTAAGTCAGCATTGTACGAGCGGCTTCAACGAGGGTACGGTTATGCCTCTCAATGATACCATATTGTTGAGCTATTATAGCATCTGAAAACTGATGATGAAAACCTTTGGATCGAAGGAAGTTCTCAACTACCGAGTTCTTGAATTCCGTACCGTGGTCAGATCGGATTGATTATACAGACAACTGCTGTTGGGTTTCGACACTCTAAATGAAGTCTATGATTTCTTGAGCTGTCTCATCCTTGGATCGCAAGAATTTAACAGGTATATCGCGAATAGTCATCAACGATAACCAACATGTATCGCTTCTTGTTTATGCTTTGCGTTCTCATGGGACCACATAAATCCATATGAAGCAACTCCAACACTCTTTTTGATTATGGTTCGGGTTTTGGTTTGTGAGATGATCTTTTCATCTTTCCTTTCTCACAAGCTCCACATAGATGGTCCTTTTCATAGCGGAGTTCTGGGAGTCCTTTAACTAGTTGTTTCGAAGCCAGCTTGTTTATAACGTCGAAGTTTAGATAGGATAACCTTCGGTGCCATAACCAAGAGTCTTTTAACGACGCTTATGATGTTGGTACACCATGTGTGACAATAGCAGTCTAGATATGTAATAGATAGTCATATGTAATAGATAAGGCTTCATTAATTCAAGTCATGTATGTTTGATGATGATTATGTATGATGTTTACATTTGAAGTTAAGTTCATGATTGTGAAGATAAGTTCTTGATTGTGAAGATAAGTTCTTGAAGGTGAAGATAAGTTCTTACGGCATAAATCCACGAACTTAAGTCACACCATACAAACTTAGCTAGCCTAAGTTCGTAACTTCTTGGGCTTGAACTTATAAGTTCGTGGGCTTAGGCCTTAACGAACTTAGGTGTTATAATAAGATTTTAATCATTTTATTTCAATAACTTTCGGTGAAATACGAATTTCAGAGCTGGTATCCGTGCACGTACGAGCTAGAAGCAATTTCAAAGAGTTTTAGGAGCAATACACCGTGTGGGGTCCATTGTTATATCGGTTAGCATCGTGTTCGGCTCCATGTTCCGCGCGTGATCGATCTGTTAAGCGTCTAACGAGGATTCCGCACTTGTTGGACGACGTCGCGCCTTGATCCAACTTGTAGACGTGGTGACCTTACAAGTGGTATCAGATCCATCGTGATTGTTCTTCGCGTTCGTCACGTTTGGTTGAATATTCATAGGGTTTCTCGGCGTTCTTTCGGATAAATCACGTGCATTTCCGAAGTTTTCATAGTTTTTCAAGCAAGTTTATTGGCAAATATTCATCTTAGTTCATCTTTTCAGTCGAAATCATTGTTTTTAATCTTAAAAACTTTGATTTAATCTGAAATACTGAAAAAGTCGAATTTTTGGCCGTCTCACAAACTTGCGGCGCTTGAACTTAAGGGGTGTTTTTTGGGTTCTTAGAACTTGTCAGAATACGCTCCTCCACAAACATAAGCAATCTCAAACTTATCAAAAATTCTTGAACTTGTCAGTGATTTCGAACTTGTTAGCGATTCGAAGTTGTCTGTTTAAGGTTTCACGAATTTGATTTGGTTCGAACTTTTCAGAATCTCAATCTTATCCATCCACGAACTTGCTCTAGGGTTTCACGAATTTGAAGACTTTCGATCTTAGACACGAACTTAAAGTCCTTCGAACTTGTTGATTTCAAACTTAACCTTAAAACGAATTTAATTTAGAAAACAAATTTTAAACTTAAAATTATACGAACTTAATTAAGTCCATAAGATTTGTTTCAAATTTATTTTAAAATTAAATAGTTTAAGTTCGAGAACAAAAAAGTTCTACAAGAATGTCAAGTTTGCATAAGTTTTTGGAAATGGACCATGAGGTGGGCAAATCCAATTCACCACCTAAGCTGATGAAAATAGAAGACTATTACTGATGGAAGGATAGATTTGCAGACTTCGCGAGATTCAACGATATGCGTATGTGGATATGCATAGATGAAGATTATGTTCCCCCAACACAAGATCTCCAGGGCAGATTAAAAGTTTTGTCCTATCAAAATATGAAAGATGACGACAAGAAGATTTATGAGGCTGAGAATCGAGCTCTATCGTCAATTAGAATGGCACTACCGTTGGATATTCTGCACACCTTTAAACATCATCGAACCTCTAAGGAATTGTAGGAGGCATTGGAGAAAAAATATGAGGGAAATCCTAGGAAGGGGAGAACAATTTTTACCGAATCAGCAGTTTGCTATCTTCAAAGGGCTGAAGAATGAGACCTTGGATGATGTAATCACAAGGTTCTACCATCTTCTGACAGAGCTAGACAACCACATGGTTGAGTATCCAGAGTCAGAAAATGTTGAAAAGCTTCTTGATGCATTACCAGCTAAGTGGGAGATGTACACTACGCTGATAAAACATGATGAAGAAAAGTTGGAAACCCTTACTCTAAAATAAGTAATCGGAACTCTGAGGGCCTACAACTTTAAGTTACAGAAGAAGGAGAGGGAGTTTGATCAATTACAGGATCCTGAAATGTTCTTCGGGAAATCAAAATCATCAAATTCTAGTGAACTAAAGTCGGGGGCTACTGCGTTCTTTTCTGGAGAAGAGGAAATACCAGTTTGTAGGTCCCAAAAGGTTTCCCTAGTGTATTGTTCTAAGCTGTAAAGGGGGGGGGGGTGAATACAACAAATTAAAAGTCAACACTCTTTTCTCAATGTTTGTGTATATTATTAACAAGTGTTAATTACAAACAAGCTTGACTGCGGAAATGTTAAAGCTGAGATGACAGATACAACAAATGTTTTAACTAATCTAAGACACACTCAGACTAGATACAATGAATACACTCACTAAGATGAACTCACTAATCTTACAATACACAAAAGGACAGCTTGAATAAGAACAACTTGGACACACGTTACTGTTTTATTCAAGCAGACTTCGCACGCATGGAAAAACACACTTCAATGCACGATCTGAATTTCTCACTCTTGGTTATCTTAAATCCTTAGAAGCTTCCTTTTATACTTTTACTGAGAATCTCAGTGAAGCTTCTTCATTGGACGATGAGATAGTGAGATGTCTTACCAAAAAAACATAACAACTTTTCTGCACATTCTGATAAAGCAGACTTGTCTTCATGTGGCAGAATCTTTGTCTTTTCCTTTTTGTCTCTATTGTAGAAGGCTTTAACCAAAAGAGGAATGTCGACTTTGCATCTTTCTTCTTTTGTAAAGACCATTTTGATATAAGAAATGGTCCGTCACCCAAATATCCATTTTGTCTTCATGTAACAGAACATCGTAGGCAGCTTTAGCATCTTCTGTTTTCCACTTTGTCTTCGACTTGTAAACTGATCTTGTAGTCCAAAACAATACATGAGGACTTGGAAACATATTCCATAAAGTGCTTAGCCTGTTCACAAAGAACAGAGCAGCATAGACAGTTTATGTCCAACCTCTTCAACAGAATGAACAGGTTGGGCAATCTGCCTTAGTTGCAACGAGTGCAATAGGGTAAACAGCTTTGACTTATATTTCAAATCACTTTTCAGGTTTCAATAAGGCATTAACCGGCCTTAAATTATACCTTCAAGTGCATCAAACAGGTTTGATTAAAAATCTCCCCCTAAGATGTAGAGCAGGTTTGACCGAGGCCTTTTTGTGCCTAACAATCACGCCCTATTTGCAATAATCAGTCTATACTAATTTAATCAATAATCACTATATATTTTGACAATACACTTGTTGAAATAAAATAACAACATTTGAGTAAAGTAAAGGATCAGTTTATATATACTGATTTTGATTACATAAACAACACTTGTTTTTGCAAAAGTACAACTGATGTATTAATGCAGATTACAGCTGATGTAAAAGAAAAGTTACAACTAATGTAACAAAGTACAACTAATGTACATAGAAATTCAACATGTTGGACTGTTGATGATGGGAGCAAGTAATGGTAAGCCTGTCCAACTGATGGACAACTTCCATTCTTCATCTACTCAAGCAGTAGATAGACTTCAAGGCAGTGGTTGGCACTCCTTCTTCAAACATCTCTTCTAGCTGTTCCCTGGTTTCATCCATTTCCTCCATTTCAACTCTAAGGAACATGAAACTGGGATCTTGAAGCTCCCCTCTTTCATAAAAGCCTCTAAGCTGGTCCCAGATGGCTGCTCTTCACTTTATGGATTGCCTAAAGAAGTTAGCACGTCTGAACGCAATAAGTTGTTTGAGACCAACCTTGTGCAAGTCTGATGCTCTTTTGAAGCACTTTTTCTTTTTAAGGGGATCTACAAAAAATACCCCCAGCTTATGTTCTTCAATCAGCTTATCTTCCTCATTAACTACTCCTTTGGGCAGGCTGTGGTCTACTCCTTTGATTTCCACGACTACATCACCTTGTTCAATCATTATCAGGAGTTCCTCCGGCTATGTATCCTTTCTCTTTCTCTTGGCCTTTATCTTGGGTGTAGCCACTGAGGTACCCTTAATCTGTTCTTTTGTGATCAGGCCAAGATCCTTCACTCTCTCCATTAGGTTTTTGACATATGCCCTGATAGTCTTAGCTGTTTCAGACTTAGACTGGCTCAGGGAAACTGCCAACTCCACCCATTCTCTGTATCCCATTTGTGCAACGTTAGTGTGTTCATATGCTTCTAGTTCTGGACCTGTAGCACCCATTCTGGTTATCTGTATCTTCCACTGTTTGCCTTTTATTAAAATGGGAACAACTTTGACAATTGGTTCCCTGGCAAGTCTCCTGTCAGCAACATCAAAGAACTTTTTTCTTGCCAGGTTGTCAAAGTGAATCTGGGCTCTTGCAGAGGAGGATGCTTCCTTGGACTTGGTCACTGAGACCTGAGCACCCTGTTCCTTTTCACCTTCCTTTTCAACCACTGACTCCTTAGCAGCCTCTAGCAATTTTCTTTGGACATCCAAAGAGGGAATTTTAATTTTGCTAGCCTCTTTAAATGCAAAGGATCTTGCAGCTCTAACAGAGGCTTCTTCTTTCTTCAGTCTTTCAAGGGCTTGGAGCTGTTTATCTCTGTATTCATAGTATTTCTCCATAGAAATACCCATTTCTTTTGCTCTTGCCTTGTCAAACTTTAGTTGTGCAGCTCTTAGATGGTCAGGGTCTACAGATGCTTTCTTCTTTCCTTTAGCTATTGAAGATGGAACAGCTTCAGGAACCACTTCCTCTTCTTCTTGCAGAATCAGATGCCTCCTTCTGCTTCGCCTGTCCCCAGGAACGGATTCCTGCCCCTTAGTTTGTGCAGGGTTTGGTGATTCAGCCTGACTAGGCTGAGCAGCTTCAGTGTGATGGGAGACATCCTCAGTGGGACTTGTTTGAGATACACCTGCTGCTTGACCAACAGATGCTGATTTCTCCTTAGAAGGAGAAAAAGATTTCTCCTCCTTAGACTTAGTCTTTGAGGCAGATAACTTCTCCCCCTTTGAAGGAGATGGCACATAGCCTTCAACATGTGGTCTGTCTGGAGAAACAAATTCAGCAGGATTAGCGGCAGTTTTGACAGCAGGCTTGGGGCCAACCAGGGTATGCACTAAGAAAGGCAGATTGTCCTTAACCTCTGCAAGCTGGGTAAGGCAGGTCTGAAGAGAGGTAGATTGAGAATCAGTAATGGAGGACAACTTTGTGAGGTTTTCTCTGTCAGAAGCTGTGAACAACAACAAACTTTGAAGCTGTGCGAGATGTAGTTCAAGGGAGTCTTGCACATCATCAAGGTTTGATGACACAGAATTGGACAGAGTGACAATAAGAGTATTTAAGCTGGCCAATGTAGAGGGAAGGGTAGTAGTGCAAGTGGTGAGGAGAGTGGACAGCTGTTGAGCGATAGCTGTCATGGAGGACACAGAGTCCTGTTGAGTGGAAAGGATAGATGAGAGGGTAGTGGAGATATTTTGCAGCTGTGCAGTGAGTGCAAGCAGCTGGGAGGACTGATCAGCTTGGGGAGGGATTGGAAAGGAATTCTTGAACAAATCAAAGAGTCCTTTGAGCTGTGCAGACACAGAATATGAGATTATTGATGGTAATGAGGTCATGAAATTTTCCGAAGAACCAACTTTGTTGGTCAGCCATGATAGATGATCCTTTTAAGGAAGATCTTTGGGGGATGGAGGAGTATGGGTGGACTATTTTGATTGTGGTGAGTAATGAGAATGGGATGAGGATGAGGCAGGTGTTTGAGGATGTGAGAGAGAAGGTAGGGATACTTTTGAAAGAAGTTCCATAGATTGGGCATAAGTAAGATGGCCCAGCTTGGAAGGGTCAAAGGGTCCTTCAGTAGTGGTTGTAGCTGCTTCATCAGGAGAGGGGTTAGGAGATGGTGGCCTTTCAGACGCTGCTTGTTGTGCAGCACCTTCATCAAAGCATGGGGTGGTTCCCTCAGCAGCACCTTGGTTTATAGGTGCTGCATCATGGGGAGATGGTATTTGCATTTCAACATCAGTAGTGGTGAAACCTGCTGATGGAATTTGCATTTGAGGAGTAGCCTCACCAGAGGGATGGTCTGTTCCCAGTGGTTCATCAGCTTGGGAGGTTGGTCCTTCAGCAGCTGCTTGGTGTATAACAGCTGCATCACTAGGAGCAGAAGTTTGAGGCTGAACTACTGGATGGTCTAAACCAGCAGGTTTGGCACCTCGTGCAGACTTAGGTTGTGTAAGAGAAATATTAGTGGGAGAATGTTTGGACTCAGTATGGAGTGGAGTGGACTCCTGTTTTTCAATACCCTCAGCCTGTTGGGAGGCTGGGATAGTTGATGTGGTAGTCTCCATATGTACAACTGGTTCCTGTTGGGAGGAACAAGAGGGTCTAGGCTGACTCTGGGTAGACTCAGGGTGGAGTGAAGCCTGCTCCAGGTGTGCTGAACCTTTTTCCAAAATATAGGAGAAGCAGCAGGGGTTGCTTCTTTTTCAACTGACTCCTGTTGGGAGGGGTCAGAGGGGCTAGTATGGTCTGATGGTTTCTTTTTGGCTAAGGATTTGCGTCTGTTGTATGATTTGAGGGATGAAGTGGAGGATGGATGTTGTGGAGAAGTGATGAGGGGTTCTGTTTGGACTGGAAGTGAGACTGGGTCAGAAACAGGAGGGTTGGCCTGTTCCATAGTCTCAGGTGCCATAGAGGCACCAGCCACAAAGGCTTCAGGTTCAACAAATGAACCAGGGTGAGAAGTCTGCTCCCCCTCAGACACAGAGCTGATGGGGTAGACTTGGACTTAGTTGTTTTTGCCTTCTTGCGGACAGGCTCAGCTTGAGTCGATTCAAGGATGCTTTTGACAACTTTGGGCCTGGCTTTGGATTTTCCTAGGGGAGCAGTCACTGGATCCACCCTCACATCAGAGGGTCCTTCCACCATGCCAAGCAACCTCCTCATTGGTGTAGATAGAGGAGGCTCATTTGGGAGTACAGGGGTGTAGAAAACTCTATTCCCAATCACTGGGAAGGCAGCAGTAAGTAACATAGGCTGAGAGTTATAGAGATGCTCACCATAGACATGCTTGAATATGAGGCTCGAAAACCTTGGGTATCTAACAGCAGCTGGACGTGTTTCCAGCTGCACCAGGTTCCTCAAATTCACGAATGTTGGTACACCCTGTGTGACGATAGCAGTCTAATCGATTTGCGTTATGGTTTAAGTAATATTCTGAATATTAACAAGTATTTTGATATATATGTTTAATCTGTGTTTGTCTGTTATTGATTGTGTGTTTGAACTTGATGTAACGTATTACAAGAAGTTCAAACATAAAGATCAAAGATTAACTCAAGCATTAGTTAAAACATAAGTTTCATCACTTAAGTGTTTAAGTGTATTGGCTAGATTCGAATAGCTAAAAGGATACATTCGAATCTGTGATAGATTCGAATGAGTCCTTAGATTCGAATGAGCTAGATTCGAGTCTGTCAACATGGACAGATTCGAATGGGCCTTAGGCCAGATTCGAGGTTGGCCCACAACAAACTCGAATCAGGGTCTATAATTAGGGATAGACTCGAATGATTAGATGACTTTTTGCAGAATTCGTGAGGAATTAAGCAAGAGGCGATCTCGAGTTTATCAGCTAGGTGAGTGCCGTTTCGGAGAGAATTAGTACGTAGGATCGTTCGTGTGTCGTTCGTTCAGCGTCTAATAGTCTCCGTGTTTCCGTTGGTTGAGAGTTGTCCGTCTGACCGTCAACGAGGATTCCGCACTCGTTCACGGATCCGCGTCTAGATAGATCTCGTAGTGGTAGACCTTACAAGTGGTATCAGAGCCTACGGAGTGTTCTTGGTGTTCTTCGTGTTCATCAGATACATTCTAGGTTTCTTGACGCTAGTTGGACGGTTTTGCTCTCATAAACGTGTTTTTGAGCTTAGCAAATTCATATTCGGGAAACACTTTGTCGTTTTTCACGTTTTTGATCGAAATCATTATTTTTCGTTTGAAAAATAGTGGTTTAATCTGTAAAACGTCAAAAAAATCAAAGTGTTAGCCGTTTTTCGAGTTTGCGGCGCTCGAATCTATAGGGGTAATTAGGGTTTCTCTCTAGTCTCGAGTGTAACCAAAATATGCTCCTTTCGAGTCAATTTCAGTGAGTTTCGAGTCTACATTATTTCGAATCAGTTGCTTCATTCGAATAGGATCTCGAGTCTAGTTTAGTGTCGAGTTTATTTCGAATATAGTATTATTTCGATTCTGTGCTTCGATTCTGCTGTCATTCGACTCTGCTGTGCCTTCGATTCTAAGGGTCTTCGAATCTAAGGAGTCCTTCGAATCTGTCATAACTTCGAATCTAAGGGTTGTTCGAATCTGACATAATTTCGAATCTAATTGACTTTTAAGACTTAATCGAATTTAATTTCAAAAGATTTAATATTAATTAGTTTCGAATCTATTTAGATTCGAATAAGTTAATCTAAGTCAGTTTAGAATTAAATTAATTAAGTTAAAACTCAATTTCTTTCAGAAAAGATGTCAAACCTTCAGAAATTCCTTGAGATGGATCACGAAGTTGGGAAGGCAAATGCACCGCCAAAGCTGATGAAAGTTGAGGACTATTACTGGTGGAAGGACAGATTTACGGATTTTGTACGATTCAACGATATGCGCATGTGGGTGTGCATAGATGAAGGGTACATTCCACCAGTATCTGAGGTTGAAGGCCGTCAAAAGGTCTTGTCATATCAAATGATGAAAGAGGATGACAAGAAACTATTTGAAGCTGAAAACAAGGCTTTCTCCATTATCCGTATGGCGTTACCTCAAGATATCTTGCACACATTTCGGACTCAAAGGACGTCGAAAGAACTTTGGGAGTCTCTCCAGAAAAGGTGTGAGGGTAATCCACGGGTGCGTAGAAAGCGTACAGAGCTGTTGACCCAACAGTTTGCGATTTTCAAGGCTCTTAAGGATGAACAGTTAGATGATATTATCACAAGGTTCTATCATCTGATAACAGAGCTTGAAAGTCATGGCATTGAGTATTCTGACACTGACAAGAACAACAAGCTTCTTGATGCTCTACCAGCCAAATGGGCTATGTACGTGGCAATGATTAAGCTTAATGAAGACAAATATTATGCTCAATCACTTGATGACATCGTGGGAACGTTGAGGGCATATCACTTCGAGATGATTAAGGCTGAGACTGATTACGAGCAAGTCCAGAATCCGGCTATGTATTTTGGAAAGACATCTAAATCATCAGTGACAGCTGAACCAAAGAGTGCTACAGCGTTTTTCACCGGAGAAACGTCATCGCCACCAGAGTCCGAAGACTCACTAAATCGCGCGTTCTTAGGGTTAGGAAGATCGGAAGAACCGCAACCTCAAGTCCAACAGGCATCGACCAGTCAGAGCTATTCGAAGATGCCGATGAGCGCAAAGTCCGCGGAAGAGCATTTGAATCTACTTGCTTCGTTTGTGGCCGCTTATGGAAATTGTGTTCAAGGGAAGATCAATGATCCGGCTCTTTGGGATGAAGATTACGATCAGGTCGACCCTGATGACTTAGAGGAAATGGATCTTAAATGGCAACTGGCCATGGTGACCCAGAGGGTTAAAAGATTCATTAAGCGAACTGGGAGGAATCTACAAATGAACAACAAAGGGATAGGATTTGATAAATCTAAGGTCAAATGCTACAACTGTCAGGGATTGGGACACTTCGCCAGGGAGTGTCAAAGACCGAAGGTAGAATCATACCAAGGACAGAGTCAGCATCAAGGACAGTACCAAAATCAGTCCCAACAAAGATACCTTCCGAGTTCTTCATCTGGTCAAGCCAATCTAGCGGGTCTAATATCCAATGTCACTTCTGACAGACAGCTAGATGGTACCTATGACTGGAGTTCACATCCTGAGTCAAATGCTAGAGCTTTCATGGCTGAAGTTACTGAGAATGGTTGTGATGAAGATGAGCAGACCACAAGGGAAAACAGTCCGATGTGGGTAGAGAAAGCGAATGATCAGACCGTGCTGGAGTTTGCTGCTCAGATGGCCAACGTGGAATCTGATAACTCTAAGGTTAGTCTTTCTTATTCTCTATTTCGTGAATTATGTGCTTTATGTGTTAGTTCTAACGATAGGTTAAATCTAGTCTTAGACTCACATAAGACCATAGCTGCTCAAAATGAAAATTTAAAAATTGAAAATGCTAGCCTAAATGATATAAAGCAAGATTTAAAAGAAAAGCTTAAGGCTGATGCTCAAGATGTAATAGTTCTAAAAGACAAACTGAGTGAGCAGTGTGTTAGGATAGAGCTTATGTATGAGCACGTAGAGGCCTTGACCAAAAGTCTGAAAGATAAGGACATAGAGCTAGCCGAGACCAAGGTTAAGGTAGCAGAGGCAAATAGCAAGCTGGAAAAGTTTAGGAATTCGAGCCTAAACCTAGGGAAAGTCTTAGATGCCCAAAGACAGTCTAAGAAGCCTGTAGGTCTAGGTTTTCACGAAATTCCTCCACCGTTCAATGCAAACTATGTGCCTCAGCCTCAGGAGAAAACTGACAACTCAGTAGACTTAGAGGACCTACCTGAACCGGCACCTGAGCCTACAGTTGAAAATACACCTAAGGTGACTGACTCTACTGTCAAGGTCAAGAAAGTGAAATTTGTGTCTTCCTCCAGTGAAACACCTGCAGGAAAACAAAAAATTTCATGGGCTGACCAGGTCGAAGAGACAGACACTGTAGATGTACCAAAGGATGTCGACACTAGTGAGACAACTAGATCTAAGGGACCAACCAAAAAATCCATGGATAAGATGTCTTGCATTAGATGTCACGAGAAAGGGCATGTTGCTTCTGACTGTCCACTTAGGAAAGCAGATGTTACCCCTAAGACAGTGAACCCAACACCTGTTAAGCCCTCACCCAGTGTGGCAAGCAGCAGTAGTTCTCAACCTACCGAGAAAACTGTGCAGGCCGCACCCAAACAAGTTGTGAAGAACACACCGGTTAAGGTTGGACCAAAGGAAGTGATTAGGACAAATTCACCGAATCGTGTCATTAATCAATCTAGGTCAGCACCACAACAAGTCTATAGGAGCACCACACCTAGCAGGTCACAGACTCCAGTTAGGTCTCATACTCCAGTTAGACATTATGTTCCGGTAAGAGCTCAGGGATCACAGTCTGAAATGCAGTATAATAAGAGTTATTCTAGAGCTCCACAACAAATGCCTACTCAAAGGCAAAGAGTGAATCTAAATCACTCGGCACCACAACAGAATTCAGTTCAATGACCCAAGTCACCTGAACGGCGCGATGGGTACTTGAAAGAGTTCACGTATGTGGACGAGAATGGTATTACCAAGTCAGTCATGGCTTGGGTTCCCCGTGATAACTAACCTATTTTCTTTCATGTGCAGGAGATAACTACCGGTCCAAACAACAAGTGGTTCGTCGACAGTGGTTGCTCCAGGCACATGACGGGGGAACGAAGTCTTCTCACAGACTTCAAGGGGGGTAATAGGGGATTCGTATCATTCGCGGGTAACAAAGGTGGAAATATCACTGGAACTGGAGAAGTCACTAATGGGACGATTACTTTGGATCAAGTTTATCACGTTGATAAACTGGTTCATAATCTCATTAGTGTCTCTCAAATCTGTGATAAGAAGAACTCGGTGTTATTTACTGACACTGAGGCGTTAGTGCTAAAGCCGGGATTCAAGATACCTGAAGATTGGATATTGATGCGGGCTCCAAGGAAGAATGACTTGTACATGCTCGACATGAACAAGCCAGATAATTCGATGGGTCCGATCTGCTTACTATCAAAAGCTTCGGAGACGGAATCGGTTTTGTGGCACAGACGCATGGCTCACTTGCACCTAAGGAAAATGAACTACATAACGAAGAATGGTTTGGTGCAAGGTGTGCCTCTGAAGAGCTTTCAGTTTGAAGACAAGTGTCTACCGTGCATGAAGGGCAAGCAACATAAAAAGACACACAAGTCCAAGAAGCTGAACTCCATAACCTCGACATTCGATTTGTTGCATATGGACCTTTTCGGCCCTATCAACAAAAGGAGTATAGGAGGTAGTTGGTTTTGCTTAGTTATCACTGACGATTACTCACGGTTTTCATGGGTTTTCTTTTTAGGTACGAAGGACGAGACGGCTGCAAAGCTCATCGGGTTCTTAGACCAAGTGGAGAACTCCTACGGAACAAGGGTTAAACATATTCGTAGTGATAATGGGACTGAATTTAAAAACTCTGTAATTGGTGTAAATTGCCTATCAAAGGGCATAGTGCATCAATTCAGTGCACCATATGAACCACAACAGAATGGGGTGGCCGAACGTAAAAACAGAACATTGATTGAGGCTGCAAGGACTATGCTTTCGGATTCAAAGCTTCCTACCATGTTTTGGGGGGAGGCAGTGAATACCGCGTGCCACATTTTAAACCGAGTCCTTACAGTCAAATCATTGAACAAAACATGCTATGAAATTTTGAATAAACGGCCACCTAACTTAACTGGATTCGAACCGTTTGGAGTACCATGCACACTTTTAAGAACAAAACATCAACCGAAGTTTGGTGAAAAGGCTGACGAAGGATACTTCCTAGGTTATGTGCCAAACTCACCAAACAAACGGGTGTTTAACAAAACAACTGGTACTGTGGAGATTGTGTATAATATTGAAGTCTCAAGTTATACACATGAACCCCAAACTGGTCCGGAATGGATATTTGACTATGATAAGTTATTTGAGTCATTTAACATTCCTTTGGATGATAATGCAGGTACAATCGAGAAGGACTTGGCGACGTTGCATCTGAACGACGATGGCCAAATCTTTCCAAAGACCACGTTCGAATCTACATCCGAGCCTACTGCGACTGTAGATGGGTCTCCAGAAGTTGCTAATCCAGAAGAACCTACCAATGAGAATCAAACTCAAGCATCAAGTTCCAACTCTGAGGAAAATGTCCGTGAGGAGGAAAACGTAGAAGCTGAGTCTGTTCCCCCTTTAGGTGAAATAGGATCCAACTTAGGAGATAATCTAAGAGTTGATGAAATAGAGACCTCTAGGATTAACAAGAACCATCCTATAGATAGCATCATAGGAAATCCTAACGAGGGTGTGAGGACTCGGAGTAGTGTAAATAACAACACTGTGTTGTTGTCGATGATAAACGACTCCGAGGCATATCACACATGTCTATATTCATGTTTCATATCGCAAGTAGAGCCCAAAAATGTGCAAATGGCACTTAAAGACAACTCTTGGGTTGAAGCGATGCAGGAAGAACTTTCTCAATTTACGAAACTAGAAGTGTGGGAGTTAGTTCCGTTACCTCGAGGGGAGATTGCAATAGGAACCAAATGGGTTTTTAAGTGCAAAAGAGACGATCGGGGTATAGTCACGCGCAACAAGGCAAGATTAGTTGTAAAGGGTTTCAACCAAGAGGAGGGAATCGATTACAACGAAGTGTTTGCACCTGTAGCAAGGTTAGAAGCAATTAGGTTGTTTTTAGCTTTTGCCTCCTTCAAGGGCTTTAAGGTATATCAATTAGATGTTAAGAGTGCTTTCCTGTATGGGAAAGTGAAGGAGTTGGTGTATGTAGAACAACCGCCCGGATTTACAGATCCAAAATATCCTGATAGAGTATATCGCTTAGATAAGGCTCTTTATGGATTACATCAGGCACCTAGGGCATGGTATGAGACTCTATCCAACCATTTATTAGAAAACGGGTTTGAAAGGGGTAGGATAGATAGTACTCTGTTCGTTAAGAGGAAGGGAGAACACTTTATCTTGGTACAAGTGTACGTCGATGATATCATTTTTGGATCATCAGACGAACAGATGTGCAAAGATTTCGAGAAGGTGATGAAGTCTAAGTTCGAGATGAGTGCTATGGGGGAGTTGAATTTCTTTTTAGGGTTACAAGTTGACCAAAAGAAGGAAGGAATGTTTATCCATCAAACTAAGTATGTCTATGACATATTAGAACGGTTTGGGATGGAGGGAACTAAGTTGACTGCCCACTTCAGCACGCCGATTCAAGTGAATCACAATCTCGGGCCGGGTACTGATAGTGATACCGATGTGGATCTGACTTTATATCGGGCCATGATTGGGTCACTTATGTATTTAACTGCTTCAAGACCTGACATAATGTTTGCTGTGTGTATTTGTGCTAGGTTTCAAGCGAATCCGAAGGAGATGCATATGAAGGCTGTGAAGCGGATTCTACGATACCTCAAGTCGAAACCGAAGTTGGGTCTTTGGTATCACGCGGAGGGAGATCTAGAGTTGGAGGCGTTCACAGATTCGGACTACGGAGGATGCAGCTTGACGCGCAAATCAACGACTGGAGGTTGTCAGTTCCTAGGAGGGAGATTGGTGTCCTGGCAATGCAAGAAACAAACATCGGTAGCCGTGTCAACGTGCGAGGCCGAGTATGTTGCTGCTGGTAGTTGCTGCTCACAGGTTCTGTGGATACAACAACAATTGCGGGATTACGGTTTGGCTTACACTCAAACTCCTATTAGGATAGACAATCAATCTACAATTGCTATAACTAATAATCCAGTTAAACACAGTAAAACAAAGCACATAGACATAAGGCATCATTTTATTCGTGATTGTGCTGAAAAGAACTTAATCAAACTGGTAAAGGTGGCAACAGAAGATAATAATGCTGATTTATTTACCAAAGCGTTTGATAAGTCACGGTTTGAGTATTTAATTCAACTGAATGGAATGCGCAACCCAGAGTAATTTGACCTTAGTAGTAGTAAGTTTATTTTCTTTTAGAGTAGTAGTATTTCTTTCTTTACAGTAGTCTGCTAATTTAGGTAAGTTGCTAATTTAGGTAAGTTTCTAATTTAGGAAAGTTTCTATTTTTAGTAAATTTCTATTTTTAGAAAGTTAGTAGGTTAGCTTAGTTTACTGCTTTTTGCTATGAAAAACTAAAGAAAAAAGAGAGAAAATTACAAAAATACAAAAAAGGAGAATATCAGAAAAGGAGTTAAGTCTTAGATACATAGGTTCAAAGTGACGAAAATTAGCACCGTCGTTACAGACTCTAAGTATTTAGGCTTTCACACATAATGCAACTAAATCCTAAGTGTTATACTTTATTTAGTTTGATGTGTTGGTAGGCATAATACATATAGGGAATCTCAAGGCTAATAAAATATTCTAGAAAAAGTCAAGCGTGTCACTAACTTAGATGTACGACCAATCGGTCTTAATTTTTATGTACAAGACATACAAACATTGAGTCTAAATGAGGTATGCAAACTTTCTGGGGATGTATATGGCAACATCAAATACATCTGAAAATGGAAAGAATAGAAATATCATGTAAAACTGAGAGTCGAAAACATGCAACTCTGTTGTACGTAAGTACAGACCTGTTGTCTCTGTTTAGATTCGGGTTAGCAGACATGTCGCTTTGTTGTACGTCAGTACAGACCTGTCACCGCTATCTGCTAACTTTAAAAATAAACCTTAAGTCGAACTAAGACACTTTGTTGTATGAGAATACAGACCTGTGTCCGATGTTTGTCTTTTAAAGAAAGTTTGCAAATACCAACAAGTTAGAATTTTTGTCTGTGTGCCTTGATCATAAAAGTATGTCTATGTCTGAGTCACGTAAGATAATTTCCTGATAAATAAAAAGGCCAAGGGATATTCCGAAATGTAGAATGTTTAACAGGGTAAAATACCAATAATCGGCTAAATGGGTATGTCACGACAAACAATCAAAGGAATTCAAAAAATTCCTAAGTGTGAAAGTTTAAGTACTGAAAGTTAGTATTGGACATCGCTATCTGATTGAACCTTTCTTAGACTATCCTCATCAAAAATATGTTGTTAAGTATTTAGCTTAGATTGTAAATTATTTTTCTTAAGTCTAGATTAAATTTTTGGTCAAAAGTTTATTTTACTTTAGTTTATTTTATTTTATTTTTACCTTAGTTTATTTTATTTTAGTTTAGTTTAATTTTTACTTAGGTAAAAGGTCAAAAATTACTAAGGGTGCATTCAAGGTTGAATAAAATAAACATTGCGTGAAATATTTGTGCTTAGGGTAAAAGAATTGGCATAGTTTATCTTGTTACACAATACCGTAGAAAAAGGTTGAAAAAGGTTGAAGTTATTTCAAAATTTTCGAAATTTTTCTAAGTGTTGGAGGTTTCGAATCTAAGACAGACTCGAATAAGGAGTACTTGGAATCTGTCAGTAGATTCGAATCTATGCTTAGACTCGAAGGTTGGTAGTATATATAGGTCAATAGTGAAGTCATTTATTACTTTACTGTTGTCGAATCTATACTCTCGAATCTATTCAGGCGATTTCGAATCTATTTTCTCGAGTCTACCGTATTTCACATTTCATCGAGTCTAAAGCTATTGTGTTCGATTCTACACTCATATCTAGGTATAATCAACCGGATTGTACAAGATTTTGGTAGTTTTATACACAATTTTGGGCTTAAACATCACATTTTGAAGTTTTATGGGTCAAAATAGAGTTTTTGCTAAATAACTAAGTTAGGACCTATAAAATATCAAATTGAAAGCATAAATCTACAATTAGAACCTAGTTGAACTAATGTATGTGATTTGCTGAGTTCAAAATGGTTAAAATTTTGGGTTTTTGTTGAAACAATGGCCGACGGGGTTTCGAGTCTGTTCATGGACTTTCGAATCTGTTCATGGGTTTCTCGAATCTATCATTAGATTCGAGATGACCATGATATTCGAATCTGTCCATTAGACTCGAATAGGGACTCTTCGAATCTGTCCATTACATTCGAATATGGACACTTCGAATCTGTTACCTTCGAATCTGTACTTTATTTACTTTGTTGAATTTAAATTTTATTAAACTTGTGGAAATTTAATTGTGTTGGATTTGGTACTTAATCGAGTACAAAATAAAACAAATTTTGAATTTAAACAAGTTTATTGATTTTTAATAATTCTAACAGTTTTATGTATTGTGCAGATATGGCGCTTCGTGCTTTCGTTCCTAAGCATAATATGGTACTTAATCCAGCTCATAACATCCCTGAAGCGCAGGGTTATCGAGAAGTTTTAGATTTTCTAGCAGAGTCTAGGATCAGCTATGCATTATATCAAAATATTCCGATTGTGATTTCATATGTGCGTCAATTTTACGATCATTTACAGGTGGACTGTACTGTCACCCCGACAGTTTTAAGAACCAGAATTGCTGGTCAACCTCTGGTTTTCTCAGCAGATATTTTGCGTCAAGTACTGCAGTTGGGTTCACAAGAACAAGAAGACGGGCCTATAGACTTTCCATTAAGTATTAGGCAAGCAGCGTTTTTGCGAATGGGCTATAGTTTGGACGTTACAAAATCATCTTATATGAAAAGCGGGTTGATAGGGCAGTGGCGATTTTTGGTCCACGTGTTCATGGTTTGTTTTGCGCCTAAGAAGGCTGGATTTGATTACATCGTCTCAAAGATTCAATCTGGGGTGATTGCCATTGTGTACAATAAGAAATTCAGCTTCTCACAGTTGTTTTTCTCGGAATTCATCCATCAAATCACTGCTCCTGAGAGAGAAAAATTCCTTCTGTATCCTAGGTTTGTAATGATGTTGATAAGGCACTTCTTGCCTGATTTACCACAAACAGATGATGCATTGAGCGTGAATATTATGGATAAGCGCATCTACTCTGACTGTTCCTCACATCGGGGAAGGTTGGCTGTTCCAATTGAGCGTCCGTTGTTTGGAGCTGTTTTAGACAGGAACTTTGTGGCACCAGATAATGCCAACTGGGCAGGTGAAGTAGAAGTTCAGCCTCGACAGCAACAACAACAATCGCAACAACAACAGTGACGTCCACGTGATCCAAGGCGAAGACAAAGAGCTACTGCGAGTCAGATTCAGGCATCAAGGCCTTCCATAAGTCAACAGCCAGAGGTACAGGAAGCAGGGCCTTCAAGTGCCGTTCCAGAACCCGAGCAAATCGCCCAAACTTTGGAAGAAATCTGGGCGTCTGGACCTCATGCCAATGAGGAAATAACTGCAGAGTTAGTTGATCAGTTATTACAGCCTCCGGAAGGAGCAGAAGATGTGTTTAGGCAAGTTGAGGAATATGAACCTGAGCAAACTGGTACTGACTTGTCATCTTCAGCAACTGAGTCAGAAGAGATGGAGGAGATAGAAGTTGAAGCTCCAGAGTCAATGTCTGCCATTCCTGAAGTTCAAATTGGAACTTATGGTTCGCGACTGATTATAAATGAAGGTGGTTCTAGGAGACGATTGGACAGGGAATTGGAGGAGTCTGATTTCGAAGAAGAAGAAGTTACTCAACTTGTGACGAGGCAACGGGCCAAACGTCACAGGTTCATGCAAGGATCCTCTTCAGTCTCCGCAGAACAACAAGAAATTTCTCAACCTCAAAACCCTCAACCTCAAGAACCTCAAACCACCATTCTACCACCACCACCTCGCGATGAACCATATATTCCATCGCCAATACTTCCAACTCCGTTACAGTCAATTCCATCAACCTCATCCTCATACGCTGACAATCAAAGATTTTTGCGCTTAAAAGATAGAGTTGACTTCCAGGAAATCCAAATCTTTGGGCTAACAACAGCAATCGGTGAGCTTCAGAAGCATAACGCAGATATCGATAAGGAGAATGCCGATTTGAAGAAGATTGTGGAAAAGGTCCACGAAGAAAACACAGAGTTAAAAACATTTGTTTGTGATCAGTCAGCCGAGATAAGGTCGATGCGCTCCCTAATTGAGCAGTTAATGAAAAATTTACAGGCTCAGGGGGAGACGTCGTGCCGTGATCAGGAAGTACAGAGGCCGAGAGATGATGATGATGAAGACAACCAAGGCAATGATCCCAGCCCTAAAAGTCAGAATGAGCCAGTAGATTTTTCTGCTGCTCAGACTGCTCAATCTGAGGGGGAGCCTAGTCCAGGGGGAGAAGTAGGAGGAACAGGAGGAGAAGCAGGTTCTTCAAGGACTTTAGATAGCGACATGATAGATGCGCTGAAAGATATTGAAGAAGAGCTAATGGAATTTGATTTTGAAGATGATATTGAAGAATTAGAAGAAGGTGAATTCATTCCAGATGACGTAGTCGACTGGAAATCGGATGATGAGGTGCTAGATGATGAAGACGATCATGTTGATGAAGTAATAATCAATTCACAACCAGTCACTGAATTGTATGAGAGCCAAAATCATAATGTGATTGATATTGATTACATCAAGGTAGCCTCAGTTGAAGATAAAGAACTTGAAGAGGCTGAGAAAGAGCCATCTAGAGCTGATCTGATCAATCTTTGGTTCAAGAAAGAAGAAAAGAAAGATCAGCTGAAGATGAAGAAGAAGATGAGAAATCCAAGTGCTGGAAACTTCTCAGGAGGGATTATTAGCTGGTTCTTTGACAGAGAACTGCAGCTGTTTATTTTGAAAAGAAGAGATGGACTTCAATACATGAGGCGGACACTGAAAGCGTTTAATTCATTGCCCAAGATTGAAGTTAAAGAGTTAGCCTGGAAGGAGCTGATCAATATTGGAGATGATCCCTACGCGAACGTAATTGAAAGAATTATAAGGAAAGAAGGGCGATCAGGCAAATTTGAGCAACTCAAGCCAAGGACCGGAAAGAGGGTCGAGGATGGATCAAGGATAGATCCTCATACTGGAAGGCCTTGGGCAAGAATGATTTATAAGCCAGTCAAATGCTTGAAAAAAGTGCCAATGAAACCAATGCCACAGAACGTGTTGAGCAACATGAAGTGGTGGTACCTAGAGATTGACACTGCTGAAGCTATCATGGAAGATCAAGACGAGCAGGTAATTTTGAAGGTATATGATCCACTGCATTTGATAAACCTATCGAAGGACGACCTGAAGAAGCTTCATGATCAGCCTATTTTCTTTACTGAACCATGGAGATCTGAAGCCAGGAAGTTCCAAAAGGTAGTAAAAGTTTGTATAGATGTTGGATTATATGCAGGTAGTAATATATATAGCTCTAGTACTTAAATTCGATGTAATGTAAATAATTAGAAGCTATCGTCAAGGGGGAGTCTGTTGGTACACCCTGTGTGACGATAGCAGTCTAATCGATTTGCGTTATGGTTTAAGTAATATTCTGAGTTTTAACAAGTATTTTGATATATATGTTTAATCTGTGTTTGTCTGTTATTGATTGTGTGTTTGAAATTGATGTAACGTATTACAAGAAGTTCAAACATAAAGATCAAAGATTAACTCAAGCATTAGTTAAAACATAAGTTTCATCACTTAAGTGTTTAAGTGTATTGGCTAGATTCGAATAGCTAAAAGGATACATTCGAATCTGTGATAGATTCGAATGAGTCCTTAGATTCGAATGAGCTAGATTCGAGTCTGTCAACATGGACAGATTCGAATGGGCCTTAGGCCAGATTCGAGGTTGGCCCACAACAAACTCGAATCAGGGTCTATAATTAGGGATAGACTCGAATGATTAGATGACTTTTTGCAGAATTCGTGAGGAATTAAGCAAGAGGCGATCTCGAGTTTATCAGCTAGGTGAGTGTCGTTTCGGAGAGAATTAGTACGTAGGATCGTTCGTGTGTCGTTCGTTCAGCGTCTAATAGTCTCCGTGTTTCCGTTGGTTGAGAGTTGTCCGTCTGACCGTCAACGAGGATTCCGCACTCGTTCAAGCAGACTTCGCACGCATGGAAAAACACACTTCAATGCACGATCTGAATTTCTCACTCTTGGTTATCTTAAATCCTTAGAAGCTTCCTTTTATACTTTTACTGAGAATCTCAGTGAAGCTTCTTCATTGGACGATGAGATAGTGAGATGTCTTACCAAAAAAACATAACAACTTTTCTGCACATTCTGATAAAGCAGACTTGTCTTCATGTGGCAGAATCTTTGTCTTTTCCTTTTTGTCTCTATTGTAGAAGGCTTTAACCAAAAGAGGAATGTCCACTTTGCATCTTTCTTCTTTTGTAAAGACCATTTTGATATAAGAAATGGTCCGTCACCCAAATATCCATTTTGTCTTCATGTAACAGAACATCGTAGGCAGCTTTAGCATCTTCTGTTTTCCACTTTGTCTTCGACTTGTAAACTGATCTTGTAGTCCAAAACAATACATGAGGACTTGGAAACATATTCCATAAAGTGTTTAGCCTGTTCACAAAGAACAGAGCAGCATAGACAGTTTATGTCCAACCTGTTCAACAGAATGAACAGGTTGGGCAATCTGCCTTAGTTGCAACGAGTGCAATAGGGTAAACAGCTTTGACTTATATTTCAAATCACTTTTCAGGTTTCAATAAGGCATTAACCGGCCTTAAATTATACCTTCAAGTGCATCAAACAGGTTTGATTAAAAATCTCCCCCTAAGATGTAGAGCAGGTTTGACCGAGGCCTTTTTGTGCCTAACAATCACGCCCTATTTGCAATAATCAGTCTATACTAATTTAATCAATAATCACTATATATTTTTACAATACACTTGTTGAAATAAAATAACAACATTTGAGTAAAGTAAAGGATCAGTTTATATATACTGATTTTGATTACATAAACAACACTTGTTTTTGCAAAAGTACAACTGATGTATTAATGCAGATTACAGCTGATGTAAAAGAAAAGTTACAACTAATGTAACAAAGTACAACTAATGTACATAGAAATTCAACATGTTGGACTGTTGATGATGGGAGCAAGTAATGGTAAGCCTGTCCAACTGATGGACAACTTCCATTCTTCATCTACTCAAGCAGTAGATAGACTTCAAGGCAGTGGTTGGCACTCCTTCTTCAAACATCTCTTCTAGCTGTTCCCTGGTTTCATCCATTTCCTCCATTTCAACTCTAAGGAACATGAAACTGGGATCTTGAAGCTCCCCTCTTTCATAAAAGCCTCTAAGCTGGTCCCAGATGGCTGCTCTTCACTTTATGGATTGCCTAAAGAAGTTAGCAAGTCTGAACGCAATAAGTTGTTTGAGACCAACCTTGTGCAAGTCTGATGCTCTTTTGAAGCACTTTTTCTTTTTAAGGGGATCTACAAAAAATACCCCCAGCTTATGTTCTTCAATCAGCTTATCTTCCTCATTAACTACTCCTTTGGGCAGGCTGTGGTCTACTCCTTTGATTTCCACGACTACATCACCTTGTTCAATCATTATCAGGAGTTCCTCCGGCTATGTATCCTTTCTCTTTCTCTTGGCCTTTATCTTGGGTGTAGCCACTGAGGTACCCTTAATCTGTTCTTTTGTGATCAGGCCAAGATCCTTCACTCTCTCCATTAGCTTTTTGACATATGCCCTGATAGTCTTAGCTGTTTCAGACTTAGACTGGCTCAGGGAAACTGCCAACTCCACCCATTCTCTGTATCCCATTTGTGCAACGTTAGTGTGTTCATATGCTTCTAGTTCTGGACCTGTAGCACCCATTCTGGTTATCTGTATCTTCCACTGTTTGCCTTTTATTAAAATGGGAACAACTTTGACAATTGGTTCCCTGGCAAGTCTCCTGTCAGCAACATCAAAGAACTTTTTTCTTGCCAGGTTGTCAAAGTGAATCTGGGCTCTTGCAGAGGAGGATGCTTCCTTGGACTTGGTCACTGAGACCTGAGCACCCTGTTCCTTTTCACCTTCCTTTTCAACCACTGACTCCTTAGCAGCCTCTAGCAATTTTCTTTGGACATCCAAAGAGGGAATTTTAATTTTGCGAGCCTCTTTAAATGCAAAGGATCTTGCAGCTCTAACAGAGGCTTCTTCTTTCTTCAGTCTTTCAAGGGCTTGGAGCTGTTTATCTCTGTATTCATAGTATTTCTCCATAGAAATACCCATTTCTTTTGCTCTTGCCTTGTCAAACTTTAGTTGTGCAGCTCTTAGATGGTCAGGGTCTACAGATGCTTTCTTCTTTCCTTTAGCTATTGAAGATGGAACAGCTTCAGGAACCACTTCCTCTTCTTCTTGCAGAATCAGATGCCTCCTTCTGCTTCGCCTGTCCCCAGGAACGGATTCCTGCCCCTTAGTTTGTGCAGGGTTTGGTGATTCAGCCTGACTAGGCTGAGCAGCTTCAGTGTGATGGGAGACATCCTCAGTGGGACTTGTTTGAGATACACCTGCTGCTTGACCAACAGATTCTGATTTCTCCTTAGAAGGAGAAAAAGATTTCTCCTCCTTAGACTTAGTCTTTGAGGCAGATAACTTCTCCCCCTTTGAAGGAGATGGCACATAGCCTTCAACATGTGGTCTGTCTGGAGAAACAAATTCAGCAGGATTAGCGGCAGTTTTGACAGCAGGCTTGGGGCCAACCAGGGTATGCACTAAGAAAGGCAGATTGTCCTTAACCTCTGCAAGCTGGGTAAGGCAGGTCTGAAGAGAGGTAGATTGAGAATCAGTAATGGAGGACAACTTTGTGAGGTTTTCTCTGTCAGAAGCTGTGAACAACAACAAACTTTGAAGCTGTGCGAGATGTAGTTCAAGGGAGTCTTGCACATCATCAAGGTTTGATGACACAGAATTGGACAGAGTGACAATAAGAGTATTTAAGCTGGCCAATGTAGAGGGAAGGGTTGTGGTGCAAGTGGTGAGGAGAGTGGACAGCTGTTGAGAGATAGCTGTCATGGAGGACACAGAGTCCTGTTGAGTGGAAAGGATAGATGAGAGGGTAGTGGAGATATTTTGCAGCTGTGCAGTGAGTGCAAGCAGCTGGGAGGACTGATCAGCTTGGGGAGGGATTGGAAAGGAATTCTTGAACAAATCAAAGAATCCTTTGAGCTGTGCAGACACAGAATATGAGATTATTGATGGTAATGAGGTCATGAAATTTTCCGAAGAACCAACTTTGTTGGTCAGCCATGATAGATGATCCTTTTAAGGAAGATCTTTGGGGGATGGAGGAGTATGGGTGGACTATTTTGATTGTGGTGAGTAATGAGAATGGGATGAGGATGAGGCAGGTGTTTGAGGATGTGAGAGAGAAGGTAGGGATACTTTTGAAAGAAGTTCCATAGATTGGGCATAAGTAAGATGGCCCAGCTTGGAAGGGTCAAAGGGTCCTTCAGTAGTGGTTGTAGCTGCTTCATCAGGAGAGGGGTTAGGAGATGGTGGCCTTTCAGACGCTGCTTGTTGTGCAGCACCTTCATCAAAGCATGGGGTGGTTCCCTCAGCAGCACCTTGGTTTATAGGTGCTGCATCATGGGGAGATGGTATTTGCATTTCAACATCAGTAGTGGTGAAACCTGCTGATGGAATTTGCATTTGAGGAGTAGCCTCACCAGAGGGATGGTCTGTTCCCAGTGGTTCATCAGCTTGGGAGGTTGGTCCTTCAGCAGCTGCTTGGTGTATAACAGCTGCATCCTTAGGAGCAGAAGTTTGAGGCTGAACTACTGGATGGTCTAAACCAGCAGGTTTGGCACCTCGTGCAGACTTAGGTTGTGTAAGAGAAATATTAGTGGGAGAATGTTTGGACTCAGTATGGAGTGGAGTGGACTCCTGTTTTTCAATACCCTCAGCCTGTTGGGAGGCTGGGATAGTTGATGTGGTAGTCTCCATATGTACAACTGGTTCCTGTTGGGAGGAACAAGAGGGTCTAGGCTGACTCTGGGTAGACTCAGGGTGGAGTGAAGCCTGCTCCAGGTGTGCTGAACCTTCTCCCAAAATATAGGAGAAGCAGCAGGGGTTGCTTCTTTTTCAACTGACTCCTGTTGGGAGGGGTCAGAGGGGCTAGTATGGTCTGATGGTTTCTTTTTGGCTAAGGATTTGCGTCTGTTGTATGATTTGAGGGATGAAGTGGAGGATGGATGTTGTGGAGAAGTGATGAGGGGTTCTGTTTGGACTGGAAGTGAGACTGGGTCAGAAACAGGAGGGTTGGCCTGTTCCATAGTCTCAGGTGCCATAGAGGCACCAGCCACAAAGGCTTCAGGTTCAACAAATGAACCAGGGTGAGAAGTCTGCTCCCCCTCAGACACAGAGCTGATGGGGTAGACTTGGACTTAGTTGTTTTTGCCTTCTTGCGGACAGGCTCAGCTTGAGTCGATTCAAGGATGCTTTTGACAACTTTGGGCCTGGCTTTGGATTTTCCTCGGGGAGCAGTCACTGGATCCACCCTCACATCAGAGGGTCCTTCCACCATGCCAAGCAACCTCCTCATTGGTGTAGATAGAGGAGGCTCATTTGGGAGTACAGGGGTGTAGAAAACTCTATTCCCAATCACTGGGAAGGCAGCAGTAAGTAACATAGGCTGAGAGTTATAGAGATGCTCACCATAGACATGCTTGAATATGAGGCTCGAAAACCTTGGGTATCTAACAGCAGCTGGACGTGTTTCCAGCTGCACCAGGTTCCTCAAATTCACGAAAATCCACCTAGCCATGTTCAGAGTAGTCCCATCTACAAGCTGTAGGACTATTGGGATTTCATCACGGCTAAGCTGGTCAAATGAACCAACTTTGCTGCTGAAGCGCATTACCACAGAGGCAAATAAGAAGCTGTAGGTAGGTGACATATCCTTTCTGAACAGTGTGGCTCCAACTTTGGGTTCTGGTACACCACAGAAGCGTAGCAGATTTCCCATCTGATCATTTTCAGGCTGTGGCTGGTCATAAGTTTCAGCCACAGGGAGATGAAGAACTTCCCTGATGAGATCAGTAGTTATCTCAATGGTCTGAGTCCCGTTGAGTATGGTTCCCCTGATGATTTTGGTTGCTGGATCATAAGAACAAGTGTACCAAAATTCATACACCATCTCCTGGTACAAGACACCAGGAGATGCAGTCATAGCATAGTGTAGAGGGTGAACCTTCAGAAACTCCACCATATTTGTAACATCCGGCACTAAACCATGATAGCAACAATGACCTAATATGTATTTAATAGTCAATTATAGCCTAATCAGTGGTCATTAGAAATTAATCAAGTGATTAACAAGGTTTATTAGAAAATTCAACTCAATTAGAATCAAATTCATCGGTGCGATGAATCGGGAAATCAATTAATCCGATCAATTTACGATATGAGGGATTAATTCAACTAAGTACATAATTAAATTATGATTAGTGACACTAATCATACACTAATACAATTACTTAACATTAATTATGCAAGACTAAAACAATTCATTAAAACAATGCATTCAAAAGTATTTTTGAATTTACAAGAAAAGGGAAATACAAGAATACATTCTAAATACTTTTATACAAAAAAAATATATATAAATACATGAAAATAATCCATAAAAATCTGGTCATAGGGTAGTACTACCCAAGATTTGATTTCAATTTTTTATTTCCCAACTCCATAACCTTTCATAATCAAATCTTTCACACCCCATTCTCCTTTCATTTCAACATGATCTTACACTCCACCTCCATTTGAAAGACCAAGACTTTGCCTATAAATAGAGGGCTTCCTTTTCATTATTTTCACACCAAAATATCTCTTTCTCTCCTCTCAAAACCGGATCCCACACACACACACACTACAAACATTTTCATTCAAGTGTTCTTGGTGAAATTCAAGTGTTCTTGGTGAACTTCAAGTGTTCTTGGTTCAAATCTTGCAAGAGTTCCAACTTCTTCTCAATTTCATACTCCAAATACATCAAAGTAAGTAAATACTCACTTATTTCATCATATATTTAAGTTTATATAAGTCTTGCATAATATATATAATCACCTACAACAACAAGTTTCATAAAAACTCAAGTTTATAAGTTTCTAGTTGTTATTTTTAAGTTGTTTCTTTAAATGTGTTTATGAATATATGAACACATTATAAGCATGTTAATATTATGAAAACATGTGTTATATATGTGGTTTTATAACTATTATGGCTTTTAAACAAGTTGTCTTTAAATAAACAACAAGAATCATAAGTTGTTTTAAATTTATAAACTACGGAATTTCGGCAGAATATTTGTATCGACTTTGAAAAATCATAACTAATTCATAACTCAACGAAATGAGTTGATTCTTGTCTCAAAAGTTAGATCTATGTCTTAACTATAGATCTGCAATTTTTCATAATTTATTTTGAAGTTTAAGACCTCCAGAAATTATTTGAGAAACCGAAAGTTTGACAGCTCAAAAATGGCCAACATAGCGTTTTTAACGAGATTTTTCACCAACCTAAACAACTCGAAAAATGGCCGTTCTTGATTCTAAAAATCCTTTGTATATAGTAGTTTAATGTCCTAGAAAACCAAAGTCTAAAACATTTTGGAGCTTGGTCAAAAACAGCCTCAAAGTAGGCCGAAAAACCTCCGAAAAAGCTGGAGAATTATATATATATAAACTTGACGTTTTAAGCAAATCTTATTTATAAACTTGTAATGTTGGGTGATTTAAGACATAAAAATCTATAAATATACATATTATCATATATTAGTGATATTAAGTCCTTATCATCATTTAGGACTCGGTTAAACACCTCCGGTTTCATCACCCATCAAACAACGCACTTTTGCATTTTTGCGCGTCGTTTTGCCATCACAAGTTCGGTGAGTCTTCATAGCCCCTATTTTTCACTATCTATTGGGGTGGAAATACATGCACTGTTTTTCATATGGACATCAAAACTGTTTATTTCTTATATGTATTACATGTTCGGATTCCATCAGCCCTTATATCATGAACCGTTAATTGCATTTATTTGTAAGCGCGAGTATATTGTGGATAGATCTATTGGGAGTCATGTCCCCCATTCGTGTTAGCTCGGTTCGGCTAACAGCGAGTGCATATATATTCAACACACGGTATTACGTATGGGAATACTGCACAGGGCAAACTCATTCTAATTAAGCTTCGGTTGCATGATGGTTTATGTAATACATACACGGAATTTATGATTTTATAAATTCAACTCATCTGATAATGTCCATACAACTGGTCTTTTCGCGTAAACCTATGAGCTCACCAACAATTTTTGTTGACGTATTTTAGCATGTATTTTCAGGTAATTAAGGCAAGTATGCCTTCAGAAGTAACCACTTTCAAGCTTCCGCACTTAAGGAGTCGCATTCTTTTTCAAACCGTCAGAGATTTATTTGCATTATTTTGGATAATTTAATTATGTATTCAAATCTCTGTACCTTGCGAACTACTCTTTATTATTTACGGGTTATGTAAAACGTTTCTACCTTTTAAGGTTATATCGATGTATTTTTGAAAACGTCCATATAGTGGTCGTTCATTATGATTATGGTTAAGCTTCCGCGACGTCACGCTTCGTTGCCAACCGGGGTAGCGGGGTGTGACAGATTGGTATCAGAGCCATAGTTATAGTGAACTAGGTTGCATTAGTACCTAGACTATAACTGTTACAAAAACTAAAGTTTTTCAAGAACTATGAACACATATATGGACCTGATGACAATAACATGTCGAACAGTACGGTTATCATCCTCTTTGATTCAGAGGATGAATTCTCACCCATGGGACAAGGAAGCCAAGCTGACACTGAGGTGTACTTTGGATCGGGAACCCACCCAGACTAAATCAATGACGATGTAATGGACTCGTCAAAGCACAAGGAGGGCAATTGTGGTCCTGCAACACAAATTGCTCCACCATCACCACCACATATGCCACCCTACACCCTATTCAGAAGCCATCCCAATGGACCATTAAGGAAGTTCACCCCTAGGTAAAGGGTGTGACTAGCACAACGGGAGTCTATCCCGGTACCTACTCATCAGCCAAGCCCACAATTGTAACGATAAGTGAACGTAAGACAGTGGGGATGGATGCCTCACACTCTCCAAGAGCGGAGAAACGAGGAAGGGATCCAAAACCAGTTTGAAGGCGGAACACCATCTTCCTCTCAAGTGCCGACACTTACCCAGAAACCTATGTAACAAACGATGCCCCTGTTAGTGGCAAGGGCCGCCAGAAACGACCTCCAATTTCAACAAATTCCACCAAGAGGTCGGTGAGATCTTTGCAAGGATTAAGCAGGAGGCAATACAAACCACCAATACACCTTGGGCCAACCAGAATACTCAGGCGATTCAACAAGACGGAATCAAGGAATTGTGACAGCGCCTAAAGCCCGCAGTGCAGAACTAACCCAACGACTTAACGCTCTGGAGTACGAGGAAACCCCGGAGGCATCTCATACTTAGTACCCTTTTATAGTATTTCTCTAGGATTTACTATTTGATACATCTTAGGGTGTGTAAGGCTTAAGAATTTATCGGAAAATTCCGACCATATCATGTACATGGATTAGGTATCCAACATTTTAATGAAAAAAACTAAGTTTTATCTATAACTAGGAGCATGAGGATATGTAATACGACAATCTGCCTAAGAAATTTCAAACCCATAGACTTATCCTCTTACCCAATTAAATACCACTTATGCATTTCTACTATTTGATACTGGTGCTGATAGGAGCTTTATATCAACTAAGTTCAGTAAGCAGATAAATTTCATTCTTACACCATTAAGTGCCACTTATGCTATTGAGGTTGATGACAGTAAGACCTTAAAAACAAATAATATAATATGAGGATGCTCCTTAGAAGTAGTAAGTCGACTCTTTGAAATAGACGTGGTGCCCGTCAAACTGGGGAGTTTTGACGTGGTTATAGGCATGAATTGGTTATCGAAATACCATGCGGAAATAGTATGCAACAAGAACACAGTTCATTTACCTTTAGCCAATAAGAAGGTCCTTACTGTCCAAGGCAAAACAAGAAATAACAAAGTAAGCATCATCCCTAGCATTAGGGCCCTTAAGTGTTGACAGAGAGGGAGCCAAAGGAAAAGCGGCTCGAAAATATTCTTATTATTTATTGTTACCCCAAAGTTTTTCCAGAACACATACCTGAACTCCCAACATCGAGACAAGTCAAATTCAAAAATCGGCCTAGTATCAGCAGCTGCACCAGTGGCTCGAGCACCAGGCCGATTAGCCCCATCAATATTGTTAGAATCGTCCAACCAACCGTAGGAGCTCTTAGATAAAAGGTTTATCAAACCGAGTTCCTCGCTTTGGGAAGCTCCGGCTTTGTTCGTAAAGAAGAATGATAGAACCTTCAGATTGTGCATCGATTACTGGAAGCTAAATAGGCTAATCATAGAGAACTGGTATCCACTCCCAAGGATCGATGACTTGTTTGATCGAACTCCAAAAATTAAGATTCTTTTCGAAGATCGATCTAAGCTCTAGTTATCATCAGGTTAGAGTTCGCAAGAAAGATATTCCAAAGACAGCCTTCAGATTTAGTTACGATCATCATAATTTACTATTAATGTCGTTTGGATTAACCAGTGCCTCAACAGTATTCATGGACCTCATAAATTGGGTGTGCAAGCGTTATCTACACAAATTCATGATTATATTCATGAATGACATCTTAATATACTCACGAAGCAAGGAGGAGCACGAGCAAACACTTAAGACTGATTCTAGAGTTGTTGGAGAAAGAACAACTATATGTCAAGCCTTCTAAGTTTGACTTTTGGCTAAGATAGGTAATATTTCTCGGGCACGTGATCAATAGTAAAGGGATCCTAGTCGACCCCACAAAGATCGAGGCTATCATGAATTGGTCAACCCTTAGAACCCCCATAGAGATACAACAGTCCTTAAGACTTGCCTCTTATTATTGGAAATTATCAAAAATTTCGCAAAGATCACTAGAGCTCTAACAAAACTGACCCGAAAAGACATTAAGTATGATTGGGGCGAGGATCAGGAGACATCATATCAGTTATTAAAGCATAACCTGTGCAGCGCGCTTATTTTATCCAAGAGAAGCAAGTAATTTGTAGATTACTGTGACGCTTCACACAATGGGTTGATATAGAAAGATAGGGTCATAGCTTATACTCTATGAAAACTTAAGGTTCACTAGGTGAATTACACAACACATGATCTAGATCTTGGAGCAGTAGTCTTTATCCTTAAGACTTTGAGACATTAGTTTTACGGCAAGAAGTGTACTACACTCACAGACTATAAGAACCTCCAACACATCTTGAACCAGAAAGAGTCGGATATGAGGTAATACCATTGGATTGAGCTAATAAGTGATTGCAACTGTGAAATTCGTTCTCACCTGAGGAAAGCTAATGTGGTTGCAGACACTCGGAGCCGAAAGGTGCAAGCTAAGCCGTTAAGAGTACGAGCCCTAGTTATAACCATTCAACCAAACCTTCCTTCCTTAGCTCATGAAGCACAAATAGAAGCTGTTGGAGGAAAATAAGAAAAATGAAGCCCTGCACGGAATGTATAAATAGTTTGGGAGAAGGGCTAATAAAAATCAATATTTTATGAATAGAGTCTGGTTACCCTGTTTTGGTGGAATAAGAAAGCGAGTTATGGATGAATGATAAAAATCAAGATATGCCACTCATCTCGGATTCGATAAAATGTATCATAACCGCAAGGAGCTATACTGGTGGCCTAACATGAAGGCTGACATTGCCACATATGTCAAAAAATTCCTAACATGCTCCAAAGTTAAGATAAACCATCAGAAACCATTTGGGTAATAGTCGACAACCTAACAAAATCCGCGCGTTCCTACCAATCAAGAAGAACATCAGGATGAATAAGCTAGTCCAAACGTACCTCAAGGAAGTCGTCTCCGGACACGGAGTGCCTATTATAATCATTTTGATATGGATAGCAGATCTACAGCTAAGCTTTTGGCAATTATTATAGCCAACTGTGGATAAAAACCTGGACCTGAGTACCACATATCACTCTCAGACCAATGGTCAGAATAATAGAACGATCCAAACCCTAGAACGTACATTAAGAGCCTGTGTAATGGATACTTATTTGCCTTAGTGGAATTATCGTACTACAATAGCTATCACTCAAGTACTAAAGCTGCTCCGTTTGAGGCCCTCTACGGGCAAAAGTGTCGATCACCAATTTATTGGGAAGAAGTGGGAAACGGCCAAATCATTGGCGTTAAGATCATTCACAAAATTACCGAAAGGATAGTACGATTGCGGAACTGACTAAAAGTTGCCCGCAATTGTCAGAAAGTTATGCAGATGTAGGAAGAAAATCCCTTGAATTCTAATTAGTAGAACGAGTACCAATGAAACTCTCGCCTTGGAAGGGCGTAATCCGTTTTGGGAAACGAGGAAAACTCAATCCTCGTTATATCGGACCATTCAAGATCACCAAAAGAATTGGCCCGGTAGCTTACCAACTCGACCTGCCCCCAGAGCTTAATAACGTTCATAATACCTTCCACGTGTCCAATCTTAAGAAGTGTCTGGCTGATGGATCACTCGTTATACCCATGGACGAGCTGGAGTTAGACGATAAGTTGAACTTCATTGAGCAACCTGTAGAAATAATGGACCGCGAAGTCAAGAAACTAAAGCACAGCCGGATCCCGATAATAAAAGTCAGATGGAACTCTAAGCGAGGTCCTGAGTTTACGTGGGAACGCGAGGATCAGTTCCGAGAAAAATACCCACACCTGTTCTCAAGTACTCAAGAAGTGGAGAACACGAGCTAATTTCGGGACGAAATTCCCTTAACAGGGGGAGACTGTAACATCCGGCACTAAACCATGATAGCAACAATGACCTAATATGTATTTAATAGTCAATTATAGCCTAATCAGTGGTCATTAGAAATTAATCAAGTGATTAACAAGGTTTATTAGAAAATTCAACTCAATTAGAATCAAATTCATCGGTGCGATGAATCGGGAAATCAATTAATCCGATCAATTTACGATATGAGGGATTAATTCAACTAAGTACATAATTAAATTATGATTAGTGACACTAATCATACACTAATACAATTACTTAACATTAATTATGCAAGACTAAAACAATTCATTAAAACAATGCATTCAAAAGTATTTTTGAATTTACAAGAAAAGGGAAATACAAGAATACATTCTAAATACTTTTATACAAAAAAAATATATATAAATACATGAAAATAATCCATAAAAATCTGGTCATAGGGTAGTACTACCCAAGATTTGATTTCAATTTTTTATTTCCCAACTCCATAACCTTTCATAATCAAATCTTTCACACCCCATTCTCCTTTCATTTCAACATGATCTTACACTCCACCTCCATTTGAAAGACCAAGACTTTGCCTATAAATAGAGGGCTTCTTTTCATTATTTTCACACCAAAATATCTCTTTCTCTCCTCTCAAAACCGGATCCCACACACACACACACTACAAACATTTTCATTCAAGTGTTCTTGGTGAAATTCAAGTGTTCTTGGTGAACTTCAAGTGTTCTTGGTTCAAATCTTGCAAGAGTTCCAACTTCTTCTCAATTTCATACTCCAAATACATCAAAGTAAGTAAATACTAACTTATTTCATCATATATTTAAGTTTATATAAGTCTTGCATAATATATATAATCACCTACAACAACAAGTTTCATAAAAACTCAAGTTTATAAGTTTCTAGTTGTTATTTTTAAGTTGTTTCTTTAAATGTGTTTATGAATATATGAACACATTATAAGCATGTTAATATTATGAAAACATGTGTTATATATGTGGTTTTATAACTATTATGGCTTTTAAACAAGTTGTCTTTAAATAAACAACAAGAATCATAAGTTGTTTTAAATTTATAAACTACGGAATTTCGGCAGAATATTTGTATCGACTTTGAAAAATCATAACTAATTCATAACTCAACGAAATGAGTTGATTCTTGTCTCAAAAGTTAGATCTATGTCTTAACTATAGATCTGCAATTTTTCATAATTTATTTTGAAGTTTAAGACCTCCAGAAATTATTTGAGAAACCGAAAGTTTGACAGCTCAAAAATGGCCAACATAGCGTTTTTAACGAGATTTTTCACCAACCTAAACAACTCGAAAAATGGCCGTTCTTGATTCTAAAAATCCTTTGTATATAGTAGTTTAATGTCCTAGAAAACCAAAGTCTAAAACATTTTGGAGCTTGGTCAAAAACAGCCTCAAAGTAGACCGAAAAACCTCCGAAAAAGCTGGAAAATTATATATATATATAAACTTGACGTTTTAAGCAAATCTTATTTATAAACTTGTAATGTTGGGTGATTTAAGACATAAAAATCTATAAATATACATATTATCATATATTAGTGATATTAAGTCCTTATCATCATTTAGGACTCGGTTAAACACCTCCGGTTTCATCACCCATCAAACAACGCACTTTTGCATTTTTGCGCGTCGTTTTGCCATCACAAGTTCGGTGAGTCTTCATAGCCCCTATTTTTCACTATCTATTGGGGTGGAAATACATGCACTGTTTTTCATATGGACATCAAAACTGTTTATTTCTTATATGTATTACATGTTCGGATTCCATCAGCCCTTATATCATGAACCGTTAATTGCATTTATTTGTAAGCGCGAGTATATTGTGGATAGATCTATTGGGAGTCATGTCCCCCATTCGTGTTAGCTCGGTTCGGCTAACAGCGAGTGCATATATATTCAACACACGGTATTACGTATGGGAATACTGCACAGGGCAAACTCATTCTAATTAAGCTTCGGTTGCATGATGGTTTATGTAATACATACACGGAATTTATGATTTTATAAATTCAACTCATCTGATAATGTCCATACAACTGGTCTTTTCGCGTAAACCTATGAGCTCACCAACAATTTTTGTTGACGTATTTTAGCATGTATTTTCAGGTAATTAAGGCAAGTATGCCTTCAGAAGTAACCACTTTCAAGCTTCCGCACTTAAGGAGTCGCATTCTTTTTCAAACCGTCAGAGATTTATTTGCATTATTTTGGATAATTTAATTATGTATTCAAATCTCTGTACCTTGCGAACTACTCTTTATTATTTACGGGTTATGTAAAACGTTTCTACCTTTTAAGGTTATATCGATGTATTTTTGAAAACGTCCATATAGTGGTCGTTCATTATGATTATGGTTACGCTTCCGCGACGTCACGCTTCGTTGCCAACCGGGGTAGCGGGGTGTGACAGTATGTGTGGCTAAAGTGTATTGTGTGTTAGAATGTAAAAAATCTAATACGTAAGAGTCACATTGGGTGCCATTTTGTGTGACTAAATCATATGCCACTATATGGTCACTTGAATAATGATTTTGATGACCAAATCATATTCCAGTATATGGTCACATGAAGTAATTGTATGTTTGACTAAATCATATTCTAGTATATGTTCACATGAAGTAATTTGTTATGTGGCTAAATCATGAACTCGAGTTTGTCACAAAAGATTTTAGTGTAGCCAAAAGCAGACACTATATGGTCACATAAGTTAGTATGTGTGGCTAAAGTGTAGAGTGTGTTAGAATGTAAAAATCTAATACGTAGTAGTCACATTGAGTGCCATTTTGTGTGACTAAATCATATGCCACTACATGGTCTCTTGAATAATGATTTGGGTGACCAGATCATATTCCAGTATATGGTCACATGAAGTAATTGTATGTGTGACTAAATCATATTCTAGTATATGGTCACAAGAAGAAATTTGTTATGTGACTAAATCATTAACTCAACTTCGTCACACAAGATTTTAGTGTAGCCAAATGCAGACACTATATGGTAACATAAGTTAGTGTCTGTGGCCAAAGTGTAGTGTGTGTTAGAATGTAAAAATCTAATACGTAGTAGTCACATTGAGTGCCATTTTGTGTGACTAAATCATATGCCACTATATGTTCACTTGAATAATGATTTTGGTGACCAAATCATATTCCAGTATATGGTCACATGAAGTAATTGTATGTGTATCTAAATCATATTCCAGTATATGGTCACATGAAGTAATTTGTTATGTGGCTAAATCATGAACTCGAGTTTGTCACACAAGATTTTAGTGTAGCCAAAAGCAGACACTATATGGTCACATAAGTTAGTATGTGTGGCTAAAGTGTATTGTGTGTTAGTGTAACAACTGGCCTAAAAATAAGGTATGAAACTCAAAAATTAAGCTAATATAAAACTCGAATAATGAAGTAATAAACTCGAATGAAGTTATATGAATCTCGAATCATATAATCAATAAACTCGAATGGTGTTGTATGAATCTCGATGAAAGAAGTAATAAACTCGAATAATGATATAATGAAACTCGATTAGTAAAGATCTAAACTCGAATAACACTTTGATGAAACTCGAATAAAGAAACATAAAACTCGAATAAAACTACATAAAACTCGAACAGTTAAAACAAAGAAACTCGATTAAAGAAGCAAGAAACTCGGGCAATGTTGTATAAAACTCGACTATACCTATATGAAACTCGAATGACAAAGGCATAAAACTCGATCAAAGTGTGATAAAACTCGGGCATAATGTTATAAAACTCGGTTGACACTGCAACAAACTCGATTCACACTTGAATCGAGTTTAACATTCCAGAAAAAAATAAAAAATTTCTAAGTATGCACATATATATATATATATCAGTATTTATTACTACCACCTTTTCGTGCATGCTTTTGTACTTTTATTGATATAAAAATTTGAAAACCCATACTACTTATCACTCTAAAAAGTAAGTTGTCCTTTAAAGGACAACTAGCTTGTACTTTTGTATTATTATATTAATAAACAACCTACAACATACAATCATAACAATCGGCCACTCCTTTTTGATAAACACTCAACCGATCTACCTTTTCTTTTCATCATTTCACTAAATCTTAATTAGTTTATCATTATTTTTAATAACCGATTTTCTTCTATAAATAAAAGCCAACACCCATTTTCAAAAATCACACCAACACACATATTCTCTCAAGAAAGAAAATCGGCCAACCATATTTAAAGATTTCAAGTGTTCTTCAAACCTTTGTAAGTTTTCTTATTTAGCTTATTTTCCACCTTAAAATTTATCAAACAGACAAAGTCTTATGTATATTTACCAACCACAAACACTTAAATAAATTTTATACTTTTTCACTAGCACACTGTTCTCTTATAACCACTCGTAAATCATCATGCCAAAATTTTATATATATGCTCTATTTTCATGCACATGCACATGCTCATAGATACATGTATATTTATGAATATATGTATATATATATATATACATACATACGTGAGTATGCATGCATGCAGCAAATTATTTTTAGAAATAAATATCTATAAATCGATATTCACATATAAAATCCCACGAAATTATTTATACATCACCCCCAAGTACATAAAATATTCAAACACGTATTATGATGATATTGACCCGAACTCGTAAAAATATTAGGACGAGTCTCAACCATTCAAACAAGTGTTCAACTCAGATCCAAAAACATCATCAAAAATCAACAAGGTGAGTCTTCATAGTCCCATTTTTCACATTATTATGTTTTGGGATGAAATACATGCTTCGTTTTTATATGGACACAAAAACTTCTCGATTCTATTATGTATTACATATGTGATTTCCGCCCTTATATCATGAAATCGTTAGTTGCATTTGTTTGCAAGCGCGAATATATTGTGGATAGATCTATTGGGAGTCATGTCCCCCACTCGGGTTAGTGGTTTAGCTAACTGCGGGTGCATATATATTCAACACACGGTATTACGTATGGGAATACTGCTCGGGGCAAACTCATTCTAATTAAGCTTCGGTGACATGATGGTTTATGTAATACATCTCATGGAATTTATGATTTTATAAATTCAACTCATCTGATAATGTCCATACAACTGGTCTTTTCGCGTAAACCTATGAACTCACCAACAATTTTTGTTGACGTATTTTAGTATGTATTTTCAGGTAATTAAGGCAAGTGTGCCTTCGGATACACCAACTTTCAAGCTTCCGCATTTCATGGAGTCGCATGCATATTTCGAAACTAACGGAGATTTGACTGCATTATTTTTGGACGCATTAATTATGTATCAGAATTTCTGTATTACGCGAACTTCATTCCTTTCATTTTGTAAAACATTAATACATTTTTAAATTTTAACGATGTAATATTTCGAAAACGTCCATATAGTGGTCGTTCGTTATAATTATGGTTACGCTTCCGCACTCGTCACGTCTCGCTGCCAACCAAGGTAGCAGGGTGTGACAGATTGGTATCAGAGCCAGGTTATAGTGAACTAGGTTGCATTAGTACCCTAGACTATAACTGCACATAAAATTTGCTGATTTTAAGAATGTTTTTGTAAACTAACTAAAAGATTACAAACGAACCTTGTTAGCAGAAACTATGAACCATCCAGAAACTATCATTCTATCTGACTCAGAGGAGGAATACACTCCCGCAAGTCCCACGGCCACGGAAGTCTTCCCAGAAGAAGAAACCTCGGAGGAGGAGGACCCCTCGGAAGATCCGATGGAGGAATCCGAAGAAGAGCCGATGGAGGAAGAAGATCCCTCACCACCGACGGTCCCTGCTCGCGTCCCATACCACCCGGCCGAACCATCATATAAGCCGTATAGGCCTTACCCTAACGGCCCAAAGATGTTGTACACACCCCGGAAACGGGTAAACATACCCAGAAGGGAGACTATTCTTGTTCCGACTCCCCAGGCCAATCCCCCACACCGACGGGTAGACGCCCGGCGATGTACCTGGATACCAGAGACCCTCCGCGAGTGGAGGCAGATGAAAGGAATTCCTCCTACTTTTGAGATCGGAGGACCATCCTCCACACCTGTCTCAACGCTCACCCAAGAGCCTGCGGATCAGACCATACCACTTTTGGTCGCATGGTCTACCAGGCATGACCACCAGATTCGGTCACTTAACCTGGATATCGGGGCGATGACCGCTCGTTTAGAGCGGGAGGAGTTGCAAAACCCCAACATATATTCGGCCAATCAGCACGCCCTGGCTATACAGCAGGACGAACTGAATGAGCTTCGGCAGCAACTAGCCGAAAGCCAAGCCCGGGTCGAGGAGCTGACGCAGCGCCTCAGTGCGATGGAAAAGGGAGAGACCCCTGATCACTCCCACACCTAGTACTTTTCCATTTCCTTTGTATTAGTAGGAAAAATATCATGTAATAGCATAGGATAAAAATTTTCGGGTAATAACCCGCCCCTAATGTAAGAAAAATTTCGAATGATTAATGAAAATTCCCAAGATATTTATGAGATTGTGCTTGATGATTATAGTATTGTGCTGCATCTTTAAGATTCAACTTCTTACACTATGATTTTCTTTAAACTTCAAGATAATGCCACCAAAACGAGCAATGAATTCAGCTGACATTGAAGAGCTTGTTGCACAAAGGGTGGCTGCTGCCATAGCTACTTACGAGGCAAACCGGAATAGCACAGCCAATGGGGATGGCGGTGCCAGTCGCACCACGGGAGGAGCTGAAACTCACACGAAAGGTTGTGGGATTAAAGGGTTTTTAAGTTGCAAACCCCGGTGTTTCAATGGAACCGAAGTAGCAGTCGGTTTGATCCGTTGGTTTGAAAAATTAGAATCCGTATATCGTGTCAGCGGGTGTGCTGAAGGAGACAAGGTGACATTTGCTACTCACACCTTGCAAGATAGCGCTCTCACATGGTGGAATTCCTACGTCCAGTCTGTAGGTATTGACGAAGCCTACCAGCTCACGTGGTCCACGTTGAAACAGATGATGACGGTCGAGTACTGTCCGAGAAACGAACTCCAGAAAATGGAATCGGAGTTCTGGAACTTATCAATGAAAGGAACGGACATTGCAGGATATACCAACCGATTCCATGAACTAAGTATCCTATGTCCGCAAATGGTAACTCCGGAATACAAGAAGATTGAACGCTATATTTGGGGACTCGCTCCTCAAATACAAGGAAACGTTACAGCCTCCAACCCATCCACCATACAGGACGCCATCAGAATGGCCAACAATCTTATGGACCAGGTATCCCGGAGGAACGAAGCCAAAGCCGGGGAAAACAAGAGAAAGTGGGAAGAAAAGACCGGAAAGAACGCGGGTTCACAGTCCAAGAAGCCTGAGACCGTTAAAGCCTATGTAGCAGGAGTTTAGCCAAGGAGAGGCTATACCGGTACCAAGCCTTTTTGCACCAAATGCACCTTCCACCACAACCCTGGCCCCTGTCCAACCCAATGCGGAAAATGCAAACGTTTGGGCCATATGGCCAAAGATTGTAGATCCGGAGCCCCGGGTGCCAGTGGTAGCAACCCGAGGGGCTGTTTCGAATGTGGCGAAACTGGACACATCAAGAGTGAGTGTCCGAAATTGAGGAACGAAGGAGGAGCTCAGGGGAGAGCATTTGTGTTGGGAGCAGGAGACGCTCGTCAGGACCCCCACGTGGTATCAGGTACGTTTCTCCTAAACGATATTTACGCTTACGTACTCTTTGATACTGGGGCTGATAGGAGCTTTATATCTGATAAGTTTAGCCAGCAGTTGAATGTTACTACTCTTCCCTTAGACAACTCATATACAATAGAACTGGCGGATGGCAAAATAATAAAGGCAAGTAGTATCATTAAGGAATGCACACTAAAGCTAGCAGATCACTCCTTTAAGATAGACTTAATGCCTATAGAACTCGGAAGTTTTGATGTGCTGATTGGTATGGACTGGTTGTCACATAACCAGACTGAGATTTTGTGTGGTAAGAAAGTGGTGCGAATACCACTCAGTAAGAAGAAAGTCCTCACGGTCCAAGGGGAAAAGAAGAACCGACAATTGAATGTCATATCCGGCCTAAGAACATTAAAATTTCTTAGGAAGGGTTGTCATGCAGTGTTGGTCCAGATCGTAGAAAAAGAGTCGAAGGAAAAACGACTTGAAGATATTCCAGTAGTACGTGACTACCCGAAGGTATTCCCGGGATACTTGCCTGGGCTTCCTCCAGCTAGGCAAGTAGAATTTCAAATCGATTTGGTGCCAGGAGCTGCACCGGTCGCAAGAGCCCCATATAGGCTCGCACCTTCTGAGATGCAAGAACTATCCAGTCAATTGCAAGAATTGATGGATAAAGGATTCATTCGACCAAGTTCCTCACCTTGGGGAGCTCCGGTTTTGTTCGTTAAAAAGAAAGACGGATCCTTCAGAATGTGCATAGACTACCGAGAGCTAAACAAGTTAACGGTAAAGAACCGCTACCCTCTCCCTAGGATTGATGACCTGTTCGACCAGCTACAGGGATCTAGCTTCTACTCAAAGATTGATCTGCGCTCCGGTTATCATCAAGTAAAAGTTCGGGAAGAAGATATCCCCAAGACGGCATTCAGAACTCGTTATGGACATTACGAATTCCAGGTGATGCCATTCGGTTTAACCAACGCACCAGCCGTATTTATGGACCTCATGAATCGGGTGTGTAAACCATATCTGGATAAATTTGTAATAGTGTTCATAGACGATATCCTAATCTATTCCAGAAGTAAAGAAGAGCATGAACAACATCTCAAGTTGATCTTGGAGTTGTTAGAGAAAGAGCAGCTATACGCCAAATTTTCAAAATGTGAATTTTGGTTGCGAGAAGTAAAATTCCTTGGGCATGTGATCAACAGTCAGGGAATTCAGGTTGACCCATCAAAGATCGAGGCCATAAAGAACTGGGCAATCCCTAGAACCCCCACAGAAGTCCGCCAATTTCTAGGACTTGCCGGTTATTATAGGCGATTCATTGAGAACTTCTCGAAGATAGCAGGTTCCTTAACGGAGTTGACCCGTAAGGATGTGAAATACGTCTGGGGTGAAGAGCAGGAAAAGGCGTTTCAGCTGCTTAAGCAGAGGTTGTGTAGTGCACCAATTCTGTCCCTACCCGAAGGGACTGAAAATTTTGTAGTCTACTGTGATGCCTTGCACAACGGATTAGGTTGTGTGCTCATGCAAAGGGACAAGGTCATCGCTTATGCATCACGACAGCTCAAGATTCACGAGGTAAACTATACATCTCATGACCTGGAACTGGGAGCAGTGGTGTTTGCTCTCAAAATATGGAGGCACTATTTGTATGGAACCAAGTGCACGGTGTTCACGGACCATAAAAGCCTCCAGCATATTCTGAATCAGAAAGAGTTAAATATGAGGCAACGACGTTGGGTGGAGCTGCTTAGCGATTATGACTGCGAAATTCGTTATCATCCGGGAAAAGCGAATGTCGTAGCTGATGCCCTAAGCCGAAAGGAACGGGTTAAGCCATTGAGAGTCCGAGCTTTGGTCATGACTATACAGTCAAACCTAAACTCTCAAGTCCGAGAGGCTCAAGAAGAGGCAGTCAAGGAGGATAATCTGTTGAATGAAGCATTGAGAGGCATGGATAAGCAGTTTGAAATTAAGTCAGATGGATGTCGATACTTCATGGGCAGAATTTGGTTACCGAAATTTGGAGGCGTAAGGAAACTGGTCATGGATTAAGGGCACAAAACAAGATATGCTATTCATCCAGGGTCGGACAAGATGTATCATGATTTGAAGGGATCATACTGGTGGCCAAACATGAAGGCTGACATTGCTACTTATGTCAGCAAGTGCTTAACGTGTTTAAAAGTTAAGGCTGAGCATCAAAGGCCGTCAGGATTGCTAGTCCAGCCAGAGATACCCCAATGGAAGTGGGAAAATATCACCATGGATTTTATCACTAAGTTGCCAAAGACTTCTGGAGGTTATGACACCATCTGGGTGATCGTGGATCGGCTGACCAAGACCGCACACTTCCTGCCAATCAAGGAGACTGACAAGATGGATAAGTTAACACGAACCTATCTTAAGGAGGTCGTCTCAAGGCATGGGGTGCCAGTATCCATTATATCAGACAGAGACAGCCGATTTACGTCAAGGTTCTGGCAATCATTGCAAGAAGCACTAGGAACGCGTCTGGATATGAGTACAGCCTATCACCCGCAAACGGACGGTCAGAGTGAAAGAACGATTCAAACATTGGAAGATATGCTAAGGGCATGTGTCATCGACTTTGGAAAAAGTTGGGACAGACACCTGCCATTAGTTGAGTTTTCTTATAACAACAGTTATCACTCGAGCATTAAGACCGCCCCATTCGAGGCACTCTATGGACGAAAGTGTCGATCACCTCTTTGTTGGGCTGAAGTAGGGGATAGTCAGATTACTGGACCTGAGATCATCCAGGAAACTACAGAGAAGATAGCCCAGATTCGGAACCGATTGAAGATTGTGCGGGATCGACAGAAGAGTTATGCAGACATCCGACGGAAGGATTTGGAATTCCAAGAGGGAGATCAAGTGATGCTGAAAGTCTCGCCTTGGAAAGGCGTAATCCGTTTTGGAAAACGAGGAAAACTCAATCCTCGTTATATCGAACCATTCAAAATCACCAGAAGAATTGGCCCGTTAGGACTCGATCTACCCCCAGAGCTTAGTAACATTCATAATACCTTCCACGTATCCAATCTTAAGAAATGTCTGGCTGATGAATCACTCATGATACCCATGGACGAGCTGGAGATAGACGATAAGTTGAATTTCATTAAGCAACCGGTGGAAATAATGGACCGAGAAGTCAAGAAACTCAAGCACAGTCGAATTCCAAGAATAAAGGTCCGATGGAACTCTAAACGAGGTCCTGAGTTCACTTGGGAACGCGAAGATCAATTCCGAGAGAAGTACCCCCAGCTGTTCTCAAAAGTCCAAGCAGAAGAGAACACGAGCTAATTTCGGGACGAAATTCCTTCAACAGGGGGAGACTGTAACAACTGGCCTAAAAATAAGGTATGAAACTCAAAAATTAAACTAATATAAAACTCGAATAATGAAGTAATAAACTCGAATGAAGTTATATGAATCTCGAATCATATAATCAATAAACTCGAATGGTGTTGTATGAATCTCGATGAAAGAAGTAATAAACTCGAATAATGATATAATGAAACTCGATTAGTAAAGATCTAAACTCGAATAACACTTTGATGAAACTCGAATAAAGAAACATAAAACTCGAATAAAACTACATAAAACTCGAACAGTTAAAACAAAGAAACTCGATTAAAGAAGCAAGAAACTCGGGCAATGTTGTATAAAACTCGACTATACCTATATGAAACTCGAATGACAAAGGCATAAAACTCGATCAAAGTGTGATAAAACTCGGGCATAATGTTATAAAACTCGGTTGACACTGCAACAAACTCGATTCACACTTGAATCGAGTTTAACATTCCAGAAAAAAATAAAAAATTTCTAAGTATGCACATATATATATATATATCAGTATTTATTACTACCACCTTTTCGTGCATGCTTTTGTACTTTTATTGATATAAAAATTTGAAAACCCATACTACTTATCACTCTAAAAAGTAAGTTGTCCTTTAAAGGACAACTAGCTTGTACTTTTGTATTATTATATTAATAAACAACCTACAACATACAATCATAAAATCGGCCACTCCTTTTTGATAAACACTCAACCGATCTACCTTTTCTTTTCATCATTTCACTAAATCTTAATTAGTTTATCATTATTTTTAATAACCGATTTTCTTCTATAAATAAAAGCCAACACCCATTTTCAAAAATCACACCAACACACATATTCTCTCAAGAAAGAAAATCGGCCAACCATATTTAAAGATTTCAAGTGTTCTTCAAACCTTTGTAAGTTTTCTTATTTAGCTTATTTTCCACCTTAAAATTTATCAAACAGACAAAGTCTTATGTATATTTACCAACCACAAACACTTAAATAAATTTTATACTTTTTCACTAGCACACTGTTCTCTTATAACCACTCGTAAATCATCATGCCAAAATTTTATATATATGCTCTATTTTCATGCACATGCACATGCTCATAGATACATGTATATTTATGAATATATGTATATATATATATATACATACATACGTGAGTATGCATGCATGCAGCAAATTATTTTTAGAAATAAATATCTATAAATCGATATTCACATATAAAATCCCACGAAATTATTTATACATCACCCCCAAGTACATAAAATATTCAAACACGTATTATGATGATATTGACCCGAACTCGTAAAAATATTAGGACGAGTCTCAACCATTCAAACAAGTGTTCAACTCAGATCCAAAAACATCATCAAAAATCAACAAGGTGAGTCTTCATAGTCCCATTTTTCACATTATTATGTTTTGGGATGAAATACATGCTTCGTTTTTATATGGACACAAAAACTTCTCGATTCTATTATGTATTACATATGTGATTTCCGCCCTTATATCATGAAATCGTTAGTTGCATTTGTTTGCAAGCGCGAATATATTGTGGATAGATCTATTGGGAGTCATGTCCCCCACTCGGGTTAGTGGTTTAGCTAACTGCGGGTGCATATATATTCAACACACGGTATTACGTATGGGAATACTGCTCGGGGCAAACTCATTCTAATTAAGCTTCGGTGACATGATGGTTTATGTAATACATCTCATGGAATTTATGATTTTATAAATTCAACTCATCTGATAATGTCCATACAACTGGTCTTTTCGCGTAAACCTATGAACTCACCAACAATTTTTGTTGACGTATTTTAGTATGTATTTTCCGGTAATTAAGGCAAGTGTGCCTTCGGATACACCAACTTTCAAGCTTCCGCATTTCATGGAGTCGCATGCATATTTCGAAACTAACGGAGATTTGACTGCATTATTTTTGGACGCATTAATTATGTATCAGAATCTCTGTATTACGCGAACTTCATTCCTTTCATTTTGTAAAACATTAATACATTTTTAAATTTTAACGATGTAATATTTCGAAAACGTCCATATAGTGGTCGTTCGTTATAATTATGGTTACGCTTCCGCACTCGTCACGTCTCGCTGCCAACCAAGGTAGCAGGGTGTGACAGATTGGTATCAGAGCCAGGTTATAGTGAACTAGGTTGCATTAGTACTCACATTGAGTGCCATTTTGTGTGACTAAATCATATGCCACTACATGGTCCCTTGAATAATGATTTGGGTGACCAGATCAGATTCCAGTATATGGTCACATGAAGTAATTGTAGGTGTGACTAAATCATATTCTAGTATATGGTAACAAGAAGAAATTTGTTATGTGACTAAATGATTAACTCAAGTTTGTCACAAAAGATTTTAGTGTAGCCAAATGCAGACACTATATGGTAACATAAGTTAGTGGCTGTGGCCAAAGTGTAGTGTGTGTTAGAATGTAAACATCTAATACATAGTAGTCACATTGAGTGCCATTTTGTGTGACTAAATCACATGCCACTATATGTTCACTTGAATAATGATTTTGGTGACCAAATCATATTCCAGTATATGGTCACATGAAGTAATTGTATGTGTGACTAAATCATATTCCAGTATATGGTCACATGAAGTAATTTGTTATGTGGCTAAATCATGAACTCGAGTTTGTCACACAAGATTTTAGTGTAGCCAAAAGCAGACACTATATGGTCACATAAGTTAGTGAGTGTGGCTAAAGTGTATTGTGTGTTAGAATGTAAAAATCTAATACCTAGTAGTCACATTGAGTGCCATTTTCTGTGACTAAATCATATGCCACTATATGGTCACTTGAATAATGATTTGGATGACCAAATCATATTCCAGTATATGGCCACATGGGGTAATTGTATGTGTGAGAAAATCATTTTCCAGTATATGGTCACACGAAGTAATTTGTTATGTGGCTAAATCATGAACTCGAGTTTGTCACACAAGATTTTAGTGTAGCCAAAAGCAGACACTATATGGTAACATAAGTAAGTGTGTGTGGCCAAAGTGTAGTGTGTGTTAGAATGTAAAAATCTAATACATAGTAGTCACATTGAGTGCAATTTTGTGTGACTAAATCATATTCCACTATATGGTCACTTGAATAATGATATTGGTGACCAAATCATATTCCATTATATGGTCACATGAACTAATTGTATGTGTGACTAAATCATATTCCATTATATGGTCACACGAAGTAATTTGTTATGTGACTAAATCATGAACTCGAGTTTGTCACACAAGATTTTAGTGTAGCCAAAATCAGACACTATATGGTAACATAAGTTAGTGTGTGTGGCCAAAGTGTAGTGTGTGTTAGAATGTAAAAATCTAATACATAGTAGTCACATTGAGTGCAATTTTGTGTGACTAAATCATATGCCACTATATGGTCACTTGAATAATGATTTGGATGACCAAATCATATTCCAATATATGGCAACATGGGGTAATTGTATGTGTGAGAAAATCATATTCCAGTATATGGTCACAAGAAGAAATTTGTTATGTGGCTAAATCATGCACTCGAGTTTGTCACGCAAGATTTTAGAGTAGCCAAAAGCAGACACTATATGGTAACATAAGTTAGTGTCTGTGGCCAAAGTGTAGTGTGTGTTAGAATGTAAAAACCTAATACGTAGTAGTCACATTGAGTGATATTTTGTGTGACTAAATCATATGCCACTATATGGTCACTTGAATAATGATTTTTGTGAGCAAATCATATTCCAGTATATGGTCAAATGAAGTAATTGTATGTGTGACTAAATCATATTCCAGTATATGGTCACATGAAGTAATTTGTTATGTGACTAAATCATGAACTCGAGTTTGTCACACATAATTTTAGTGTAGCCAAAAGCAGACACTATATGGTCACATAAGTTAGCATGTGTGGCTAAAGTGTATTGTGTGTTAGTATGTAAAAATCTAATACGTAGTAGTCTCATTGAGTGCCATTTTGTGTGACTAAATCATATGCCACTATATGGTCACTTGAATAATGATTTGGATGACCAAATCATATTCCAGTATATGGTCAAATGAAGTAATTGTATGTGTGAGAAAATCATATTCCAGTATATGGTCACATGAAGTAATTTGTTATGTGGCTAAATCATGAACTCGAGTTTATCACAAAAGATTTTAGTGTAGCCAAAAGCGGAAACTATATGGTAACATAAGTTAGTGTCTGTGGCCAAAGTGTAGTGTGTGTTAGAATGTAAAAATGTAATACGTAGTAGTCACATTGAGTGCCATTTTGTGTGACTAAGTCATATGCCACTATATGGTCACTTGAATAATGATTTTGGTGATCAAATCATATTCCAGTATATGGTCACATGAAGTAATTGTATGTGTGGCTAAATCATATTCCAGTATATGGTCACATGAGGTAATTTGTTATGTGGCTAAATCAGGAACTCGAGTTTGTCACACAATATTTTAGTGTAGCCAAAAGCAGACAATATATGGTCACATAAGTTAGTATGTGTGGCTAAAGTGTAGAGTGTGTTAGAATGTAAAAATCTAATACGTAGTAGTCACGTTGAGTGCCATTTTGTGTGACTAAATCATATGCCACTACATGGTCTCTTAAATAATGATTTGGGTGACCAGATCATATTCCAGTATATGGTCACATGAAGTAATTGTATGTGTGACTAAATCAATTTCCAGTATATGGTCACAAGAAGTAATTTGTTATGTGACTAAATCATTAACTCGAGTTTGTAACACAAGATTTTAGTGTAGCCAAAAGCAGACACTATATGGTCACATAAGTTAGTGTGTGTTAGAATGTAAAAATCTAATACTGGTAGTCACATTGAGTGCCATTTTGTGTGACTAAATCATATGCCACTATATGGTCACTTGAATAATGATTTGGATGACCAAATCATATTCCAGTATATGGCCACATGGGGTAATTGTATGTGTGAGAAAATCATATTCCAGTATATGGTCACACGAAGTAATTTGTTATGTGGCTAAATCATGAACTCGAGTTTGTCACGCAAGATTTTAGTGTAGCCAAAAGCAGACACTATATGGTAACATAAGTTAGTGTGTGTGGCCAAAGTGTAGTGTGTGTTAGAATGTAAAAATCTAATACATAGTAGTCACATTGAGTGCAATTTTGTGTGACTAAATCATATGCCACTATATGGTCACTTGAATAATGATATTGGTGACCAAATCATATTCCATTATATGGTCACATGAAGTAATTGTATGTGTGACTAAATCATATTCCAGTATATGGTCACACGAAGTAATTTGTTATGTGACTAAATGATAAACTCGAGTTTGTTACACATGATTTTAGTGTAGCCAAAAGCAGACAATATATGGTCACATAAGTTAGTATGTGTGGCTAAAGTGTATTGTGTGTTAGAATGTAAAAATCTAATACGTAGTAGTCACATTGAGTGCCATTTTGTGTGACTAAATCATATGCCACTACATGGTCTCTTGAATAATGATTTGGGTGACAAGATCAGATTCCAGTATATGGTCACATGAAGTAATTGTAGGTGTGACTAAATCATATTCCAGTATATGGTCACATGAAGTAATTTGTTATGTGGCTAAATCATGAACTCGAGTTTGTCACAAAAGGTTTTAGTGTAGCCAAAAGCAGACATTATATGGTCACATAAGTTAGTATGTGTGGCTAAAGTGTAGAGCGTGTTAGAATGTAAAAATCTAATACGTAGTAGTCACATTGAGTGCCATTTTGTGTGACTAAATCATATGCCAGTACATGGTCTCTTGAATAATGATTTGCGTGACCAGATCATATTCCAGTATATGGTCACACGAAGTAATTGTATGTGTGACTAAATCATATTCCAATATATGGTCACAAGAAGAAATTTGTTATGTGACTAAATCATTAACTCAACTTTGTCATACAAGATTTTAGTGTTGCCAAATGCAGACACTATATGGTAACATAAGTTAGTGTCTGTGGCCAAAGTGTAGTGTGTGTTAGAATGTAAAAATCTAATACGTAGTAGTCACATTGAGTGATATTTTGTGTGACTAAATCATATGCCACTATATGGTCACTTGAATAATGATTTTTGTGACCAAATCATATTCCAGTATATGGTCAAATGAAGTAATTGTATGTGTGACTAAATCATATTCCAGTATATGGTCACATGAAGTAATTTGTTATGTAACTAAATCATGAACTCGAGTTTGTCACACATGATTTTAGTGTAGCCAAAAGCAGACACTATATGGTCACATAAGTTAGTAAGTGTGGCTAAAGTGTATTGTGTGTTAGAATGTAAAAATCTAATACGTAGTAGTCACATTGAGTGCCATTTTCTGTGACTAAATCATATGCCACTATATGGTCACTTGAATAATGATTTGGATGACCAAATCATATTCTAGTATATGGCCACATGGGGTAATTGTATGTGTGAGAAAATCATATTCCAGTATATGGTCACATGAAGTAATTTGTTATGTGGCTAAATCATGAACTCGAGTTTGTCACACAAGATTTTAGTGTAGCCAAAATCAGACGCTATATGGTAAAATAAGTTAGTGTGTGTGGCCAAAGTGTAGTGTGTGTTAGAATGTAAAAATCTAATACATAGTAGTCACATTGAGTGCAATTTTGTGTGACTAAATCATATGCCACTATATGGTCACTTGAATAATGATTTGGATGACCAAATCATATTCCAATATATGGCCACATGGGGTAATTGTATGTGTGAGAAAATCATATTCCAGTATATGGTCACAAGAAGAAATTTGTTATGTGGCTAAATCATGCACTCGAGTTTGTCACGCAAGATATTAGAGTAGCCAAAAGCAGACACTATATGGTCACATAAGTTAGTGTCTGTGGCCAAAGTGTAGTGTGTGTTAGAATGTAAAAACCTAATACGTAGTAGTCACATTGAGTGCCATTTTCTGTGACTAAATCATATGCCACTATATGGTCACTTGAATAATGATTTGGATGACCAAATCATATTCTAGTATATGGCCACATGGGGTAATTGTATGTGTGACTAAATCATATTCCAGTATATGGTCACATGAAGTAATTTGTTATGTGGCTAAATCATGAACTCGAGTTTGTCACACAAGATTTTAGTGTAGCCAAAATCAGACACTATATGGTAACATAAGTTAGTGTGTGTGGCCAAAGTGTAGTGTGTGTTAGAATGTAAAAATCTAATACATAGTAGTCACATTGAGTGCAATTTTGTGTGACTAAATCATATGCCACTATATGGTCACTTGAATAATGATTTGGATGACAAAATCATATTCCAATATATGGCAACATGGGGTAATTGTATGTGTGAGAAAATCATATTCCAGTATATGGTCACAAGAAGAAATTTGTTATGTGGCTAAATCATGCACTCGAGTTTGTCACGCTAGATTTTAGAGTAGCAGAAAGCAGACACTATATGGTAACATAAGTTAGTGTCTGTGGCCAAAGTGTAGTGTGTGTTAGAATGTAAAAACCTAATACGTAGTAGTGACATTGAGTGATATTTTGTGTGACTAAATCATATGCCACTATATGGTCACTTGAATAATGATTTTTGTGAGCAAATCATATTCAAGTATATGGTCACATGAAGTAATTGTATGTGTGGCTAAATCATATTCCAGTATATGGTCACATGAGGTAATTTGTTATGTGGCTAAATCAGGAACTCGAGTTTGTCACACAATATTTTAGTGTAGCCAAAAGCAGACAATATATGGTCACATAAGTTAGTATGTGTGGCTAAAGTGTAGAGTGTGTTAGAATGTAAAAATCTAATACGTAGTAGTCACGTTGAGTGCCATTTTGTGTGACTAAATCATATGCCACTACATGGTCTCTTGAATAATGATTTGGGTGACCAGATCATATTCCAGTATATGGTCACATGAAGTAATTGTATGTGTGACTAAATCAATTTCCAGTATATGGTCACAAGAAGTAATTTGTTATGTGACTAAATCATTAACTCGAGTTTGTAACACAAGATTTTAGTGTAGCCAAAAGCAGACACTATATGGTCACATAAGTTATTGTGTGTTAGAATGTAAAAATCTAATACTGGTAGTCACATTGAGTGCCATTTTGTGTGACTAAATCATATGCCAGTATATGGTCACTTGAATAATGATTTGGATGACCAAATCATATTCCAGTATATGGCCACATGGGGTAATTGTATGTGTGAGAAAATCATATTCCAGTATATGGTCACACGAAGTAATTTGTTATGTGGCTAAATCATGAACTCGAGTTTGTCACGCAAGATTTTAGTGTAGCCAAAAGCAGACACTATATGGTAACATTAGTAAGTGTGTGTGGCCAAAGTGTAGTGTGTGTTAGAATGTAATAATCTAATACATAGTAGTCACATTGAGTGCAATTTTGTGTGACTAAATCATATGCCACTATATGGTCACTTGAATAATGATATTGGTGACCAAATCATATTCCATTATATGGTCACATGAAGTAATTGTATGTGTGACTAAATCATATTCCAGTATATTGTCTCACGAAGTAATTTGTTATGTGACTAAATGATAATCTCGAGTTTGTTACACATGATTTTAGTGTAGCCAAAAGCAGACAATATATGGTCACGTAAGTTAGTATGTGTGGCTAAAGTGTATTGTGTGTTAGAATGTAAAAATCTAATACGTAGTAGTCACATTGAGTGCCATTTTGTGTGACTAAATCATATGCCACTACATGGTCTCTTGAATAATGATTTGGGTGACCAGATCAGATTCCAGTATATGGTCACATGAAGTAATTGTAGGTGTGACTAAATTATATTCCAGTATATGGTTACATGAAGTAATTTGTTATGTGGCTAAATCATGAACTCGAGTTTGTCACAAAAGGTTTTAGTGTAGCCAAAAGCAGACATTATATGCTCACATAAGTTAGTATGTGTGGCTAAAGTGTAGAGCGTGTTAGAATGTAAAAATCTAATACGTAGTAGTCACATTGAGTGCCATTTTGTGTGACTAAATCATATGCCACTACATGGTCTCTTGAATAATGATTTGGGTGACCAGATCAGATTCCAGTATATGGTCACATGAAGTAATTGTAGGTGTGACTAAATCATATTCCAGTATATGGTCACATGAAGTAATTTGTTATGTGGCTAAATCATGAACTCGAGTTTGTCACACATGATTTTAGTGTTGCCAAAAGCAGACACTATATGGTCACATAAGTTAGCATGTGTGGCTAAAGTGAATTGTGTGTTAGAATGTAAAAATCTAATACGTAGTAGTCTCATTGAGTGCCATTTTGTGTGACTAAATCATATGCCACTATATGGTCACTTGAATAATGATTTGGATGACCAAATCATATTCCAGTATATGGTCAAATGAAGTAATTGTATGTGTGAGAAAATCATATTCCAGTATATGGTCACATGAAGTAATTTGTTATGTGGCTAAATCATGAACTTGAGTTTATCACACAAGATTTTAGTGTAGCCAAAAGCGGAAACTATATGGTAACATAAGTTAGTGTCTGTGGCCAAAGTGTAGTGTGTGTTAGAATGTAAAAATGTAATACGTAGTAGTCACATTGAGTGCCATTTTGTGTGACTAAATCATATCCCACTATATGGTCACTTGAATAATGATTTTGGTGATCAAATCATATTCCAGTATATGGTCACATGAAGTAATTGTATGTGTGGCTAAATCATTTTCAAGTATATGGTCACATGAGGTAATTTGTTATGTGGCTAAATCAGGAACTCGAGTTTGTCACACAATATTTTAGTGTAGCCAAAAGCAGACAATATATGGTCACATAAGTTAGTATGTGTGGCTAAAGTGTAGAGTGTGTTAGAATGTAAAAATCTAATACGTAGTAGTCACGTTGAGTGCCATTTTGTGTGACTAAATCATATGCCACTACATGGTCTCTTGAATAATGATTTGGGTGACCAGATCAGATTCCAGTATATGGTCACATGAAGTAATTGTAGGTGTGACTAAATCATATTCCAGTATATGGTCACATGAAGTAATTTGTTATGTGGCTAAATCATGAACTCGAGTTTGTCACAAAAGGTTTTAGTGTAGCCAAAAGCAGACATTATATGGTCACATAAGTTAGTATGTGTGGCTAAACTGTAGAGCGTGTTAGAATGTAAAAATCTAATACGTAGTAGTCACATTGAGTGCCATTTTGTGTGACTAAATCATATGCCACTACATGGTCTCTTGAATAATGATTTGCGTGACCAGATCATATTCCAGTATATGGTCACACGAAGTAATTGTATGTGTGACTAAATCATATTCCAGTATATGGTCACAAGAAGAAATTTGTTATGTGACTAAATCATTAACTCAACTTTGTCATACAAGATTTTAGTGTTGCCAAATGCAGACACTATATGGTAACATAAGTTAGTGTCTGTGGCCAAAGTGTAGTGTGTGTTAGAATGTAAAAATCTAATACGTAATAGTCACATTGAGTGATATTTTGTGTGACTAAATCATATGCCACTATATGGTCACTAGAATAATGATTTTTGTGACCAAATCATATTCCAGTATATGGTCAAATGAAGTAATTGTATGTGTGACTAAATCATATTCCAGTATATGGTCACATGAAGTAATTTGTTATGTAACTAAATCATGAACTCGAGTTTGTCACACATGATTTTAGTGTAGCCAAAAGCAGACACTATATGGTCACATAAGTTAGTAAGTGTGGCTAAAGTGTATTGTGTGTTAGAATGTAAAAATCTAATACGTAGTAGTCACATTGAGTGCCATTTTCTGTGACTAAATCATATGCCACTATATGCTCACTTGAATAATGATTTGGATGACCAAATCATATTCTAGTATATGGCCACATGGGGTAATTGTATGTGTGAGAAAATCATATTCCAGTATATGGTCACATGAAGTAATTTGTTATGTGGCTAAATCATGAACTCGAGTTTGTCACACAAGATTTTAGTGTAGCCAAAAGCAGACACTATATGGTAACATAAGTTAGTGTGTGTGGCCAAAGTGTAGTGTGTGTTAGAATGTAAAAATCTAATACATAGTAGTCACATTGAGTGCAATTTTGTGTGACTAAATCAGATGCCACTATATGGCACTTGAATAATGATATTGGTGACCAAATCATATTCCATTATATGGTCACATGAAGTAATTGTATGTGTGACTAAATCATATTCCAGTATATGGTCACACGAAGTTATTTGTTATGTGACTAAATGATGAACTCGAGTTTGTTACACATGATTTTAGTGTAGCCAAAAGCAGACAATATATGGTCACATAAGTTAGTATGTGTGGCTAAAGTGTATTGTGTGTTAGAATGTAAAAATCTAATACGTAGTAGTCACATTGAGTGCCATGTTGTGTGACTAAATCATATGCCACTACATGGTCTCTTGAATAATGATTTGGGTGACCAGATCAGATTCCAGTATATGGTCACATGAAGTAATTGTAGGTGTGACTTAATCATATTCCAGTATATGGTCACAAGAAGAAATTTGTTATGTGACTAAATCATTAACTCAAGTTTGTCACACAACATTTTATTGTAGCCAAATGCAGACACTATATGGTAACATAAGTTAGTGTCTGTGGCCAAAGTGTAGTGTGTGTTAGAATGTAAAAATCTAATACATAGTAGTCACATTGATTGCCATTTTGTGTGACTAAATCATATGCCACTATATGGTCACTTGAATAATGATTTGGATGACCAAATCATATTCTAGTATATGGCCACATGGGGTAATTGTATGTGTGAGAAAATCATATTCCAGTATATGGTCACATGAAGTAATTTGTTATGTGGCTAAATCATGAACTCGAGTTTGTCACACAAGATTTTAGTGTAGCCAAAAGCAGACACTATATGGTAACATAAGTTAGTGTGTGTGGCCAAAGTGTAGTGTGTGTTAGAATGTAAAAATCTAATACATAGTAGTCACATTGAGTGCAATTTTGTGTGACTAAATCATATGCCACTATATGGTCACTTGAATAATGATATTGGTGACCAAATCATATTCCATTATATGGTCACATGAAGTAATTGTATGTGTGACTAAATCATATTCCAGTATATGGTCACACGATGTAATTTGTTATGTGACTAAATGATGAACTCGAGTTTGTTACACATGATTTTAGTGTAGCCAAAAGCAGACAATATATGGTCACATAAGTTAGTATGTGTGGCTAAAGAGTATTGTGTGTTAGAATGTAAAAATCTAATACGTAATAGTCACATTGAGTGCCATTTTGTGTGACTAAATCATATGCCACTACATGGTCTCTTGAATAATGATATGGGTGACCAGATCAGATTCCAGTATATGGTCACATGAAGTAATTGTAGGTGTGACTAAATCATATTCCAGTATATGGTCACAAGAAGAAATTTGTTATGTGACTAAATCATTAACTCAAGTTTGTCACACAACATTTTAGTGTAGCCAAATGCAGACACTATATGGTAACATAAGTTAGTGTCTGTGGCCAAAGTGTAGTGTGTGTTAGAATTTAAAAATCTAATACATAGTAGTCACATTGATTGCCATTTTGTGTGACTAAATCATATGCCACTATATGGTCACTTGAATAATGATTTGGATGACCAAATCATATTCTAGTATATGGCCACATGGGGTAATTGTATGTGTGAGAAAATCATATTCCAGTATATGGTCACATGAAGTAATTTGTTATGTGGCTAAATCACGAACTCGAATTTGTCACACAAGATTTTAGTGTAGCCAAAAGCAGACACTATATGGTAACATAAGTTAGCGTGTGTGGCCAAAGTGTAGTGTGTGTTAGAATGTAAAAATCTAATACATAGTAGTCGCATTGAGTGCAATTTTGTGTGACTAAATCATATGCCACTATATGGTCACTTGAATAATGATTTGGAAGACCAAATCATATTCTAGTATATGGCCACATGCGGTAATTGTATGTGTGAGAAAATAATATTCCAGTATATGGTCACATGAAGTAATTTGTTATGTGGCTAAATCATGAACTCGAGTTTGTCGTGCAAGATTTTAGTGTAGCCAAAAGCAGACACTATATGGTAACATAAGTTAGTGTGTGTGGCCAAAGTGTAGTGTGTGTTAGAATGTAAAAATCTAATACATAGTAGTCACATTAAGTGCAATTTTGTGTGACTAAATCATATGCCACAATATGGTCACTTGAATAATGATATTGGTGACCAAATCATATTCCATTATATGGTCACATGAAGTAATTGTATGTGTGACTAAATCATATTTCAGTATATGGTCACACGAAGTAATTTGTTATGTGACTAAATGATAAACTCGAGTTTGTTACACATGATTTTAGTGTAGCCAAAAGCAGACAATATATGGTCACATAAGTTAGTATGTGTGGCTAAAGTGTATTGTGTGTTAGAATGTAAAAATCTAATACGTAGTAGCACATTGAGTGCCATTTTGTGTGACTAAATCATATGCCACTACATGGTCTCTTGAATAATGATTTGGGTGACCAGATCAGATTCCAGTATATGGACACATGAAGTAATTGTAGGTGTGACTAAATCATATTCCAGTATATGGTCACAAGAAGTAATTTGTTATGTGACTAAATCATTAACTCAACTTTGTCACACAAGATTTTAGTGTAGCCAAATGCAGACACTATATGGTAACATAAGTTAGTGTCTGTGGCCAAAGTGTAGTGTGTGTTAGAATCTAAAAATCTAATACGTTGTAGTCACATTGAGTGCCATTTTGTGTGACTAAATCATATGCCACTATATGGTCACTTGAATAATGATTTTGGTGACCAAATCATATTCCAGTATATGGTCACATGAAGTAATTGTATGTGTGACTAAATCATATTCAAGTATATGGTCACATGAAGTAATTTATTATGTGGCTAAATCATGAACTCGAGTTTGTCACACAAGATTTTAGTGTTGCCAAAAGCAGACACTATATGGTCACATAAGTTAGTATGTGTGGCTAAAGTGTATTGTGTGTTAGAATGTAAAAATCTAATACGTAAGAGTCACAGTGAGTGCCATTTTGTGTGACTAAATCATATGCTACTATATGGTCACTTGAATAATGATTTGGATGACCAAATCATATTCTAGTATATGGCCCCATGGGGTAATTGTATGTGTGAGAAAATCATATTCCAGTATATGGTCACATGAAGTAATTTGTTATGTGGCTAAATCATGAACTCGAGTTTGTCACACAAGATTTTAGTGTAGCCAAAAGCAGACACTATATGGTAACATAAGTTAGTGTGTGTGTCCAAAGTGTAGTGTGTGTTAGAATGTAAAAATCTATTACATAGTAGTCACATTGAGTGCAATTTTGTGTGACTAAATCATATGCCACTATATGGTCACTTGAATAATGATTTGGATGACCAAATCATATTCCAGTATATGGCCACATGGGGTAATTGTATGTGTGAGAAAATCATATTCCAGTATATGGTCACATGAAGTAATTTGTTATGTGGCTAAATCATGAACTCGAGTTTGTCACGCAAGATTTTAGTGTAGCCAAAAGCAGACACTATATGGTAACATAAGTTAGTGTGTGTGGCCAAAGTGTAGTGTGTGTTAGAATGTAAAAATCTAATACATAGTAGTCACATTGAGTGCAATTTTGTGTGACTAAATCATATGCCACTATATGGTCACTTGAATAATGATATTGGTGACCAAATCATATTCCATTATATGGTCACATGAAGTAATTGTATGTGTGACTAAATCATATTCCAGTATATGGTCACACGAAGTTATTTGTTATGTGACTAAATGATAAACTCCAGTTTGTTACACATGATTTTAGTATAGCCAAAAGCAGACAATATATGGTCACATAAGTTAGTATGTGTGGCTAAAGTGTATTGTGTGTTAGAATGTAAAAATCTAATACGTAGTAGTCACATTGAGTGCCATTTTGTGTGAGTAAATCATATGCCACTATATGGTCACTTGAATAATGATTTTGGTGACAAAATCATATTCCAGTATATGGTCACATGAAGTAATTGTATGTGTGACTAAATCATATTCAAGTATATGGTCACATGAAGTAATTTGTTACGTGGCTAAATCATGAACTCGAGTTTGTCGCACAAGATTTTAGTGTAGCCAAAAGCAGACACTATATGGTCACATAAGTTAGTATGTGTGGCTAATGTGTATTGTGTGTTAGAATGTAAAAATCTAATACGTAAGAGTCACAGTGAGTGCCATTTTGTGTGACTAAATCATATGCCACTATATGGTCACTTGAATAATGATTTTGATGACCAAATCATATTCCAGTATATGGTCACATGAAGTAATTGTATGTGTGACTAAATCGTAGTCCAGTATATGGTCACATGAAGTAATTTGTTATGTGGCTAAATCATGAACTCGAGTTTGTCACAAAAGGTTTTAGTGTAGCCAAAAGCAGACATTATATGGTCACATAAGTTAGTATGTGTGGTTAAAGTGTAGAGTGTGTTAGAATGTAAAAATCTAATACGTAGTAGTCACATTGAGTGCCATTTTGTGTGACTAAATCATATGTCACTACATGGTCTCTTGAATAATGATTTGGGTGACCAGATCAGATTCCAGTATATGGTCACATGAAGTAATTGTAGGTGTGAATAAATCATATTCCAGTATATGGTCACATGAAGTAATTTGTTATGTGGCTAAATCATGAACTCGAGTTTGTCACAAAAGGTTTTAGTGTAGCCAAAAGCAGACATTATATGGTCACATAAGTTAGTATGTGTGGCTAAAGTGTAGAGTGTGTTAGAATGTAAAAATCTAATACGTAGTAGTCACATTGAGTGCCATTTTGTGTGACTAAATCATATGCCACTACATGGTCTCTTGAATAATGATTTGGGTGACCAGATCATATTCCAGTATATGGTCACATGAAGTAATTGTATGTGTGACTAAATCATATTCCAGTATATGGTCACAAGAAGAAATTTGTTATGTGACTAAATCATTAACTCAACTTTGTCACACAAGATTTTAGTGTAGCCAAATGCAGACACTATATGGTAACATAAGTTAGTGTCTGTGGCCAAAGTGTAGTGTGTGTTAGAATGTAAAAATCTAATACGTAGTAGTCACATTGAGTGATTTTTTGTGTGACTAAATCATATGCCACTATATGGTCACTTGAATAATGATTTTTTTGACCAAATCATATCGCAGTATATGGTCAAATGAAGTAATTGTATGTGTGACTAAATCATATTCCAGTATATGGTCACATGAAGTAATTTGTTATGTGACTAAATCAAGAACTCGAGTTTGTCACACATGATTTTAGTGTAGCCAAAAGCAGACACTATATGGTCACATAAGTTAGTAAGTGTGGCAAAAGTGTATTGTGTGTTAGAATGTAAAAATCTAATACGTAGTAGTCACATTGAGTGCCATTTTCTGTGACTAAATCATATGCCACTATATGGTCACTTGAATAATGATTTGGATGACCAAATCATCTTCTAGTATATGGCCACATGGGGTAATTGTATGTGTGAGAAAATCATATTCCAGTATATGGTCACATGAAGTAATTTGTTATGTGGCTAAATCATGAACTCGAGTTTGTCACACAAGATTTTAGTGTAGCCAAAAGCAGACAGTATATGGTAACATAAGTTAGTGTGTGTGGCCAAAAATGTAGTGTGTGTTAGAATGTAAAAATCTAATACATAGTAGTCACATTGAGTGCAATTTTGTGTGACTAAATCATATGCCACTATATGGTCATTTGAATAATGATATTGGTGACCAAATCATATTCCATTATATGGTCACATGAAGTAAATGTATCTGTGACTAAATCATATTCCAGTATATGGTCACACGAAGTAATTTGTTATGTGACAAAATGATGTACTCGAGTTTGTTACACATGATTTTAGTGTAGCCAAAAGCAGATAATATATGGTCACATAAGTTAGTATGTGTGGCTAAAGTGTATTGTGTGTTAGAATGTAAAAATCTAATACGTAGTAGTCACATTGAGTGCCATTTTGTGTGACTAAATCATATGCCACTACATGGTCTCTTGAATAATGATTTGGGTGACCAGATCAGATTCCAGTATATGGTCACATGAAGTAATTGTAGGTGTGACTTAATCATATTCCAGTATATGGTCACAAGAAGAAATTTGTTATGTGACTAAATCATTAACTCAAGTTTGTCACACAACATTTTAGTGTAGCCAAATGCAGACACTATATGGTAACATAAGTTAGTGTCTGTGGCCAAAGTGTAGTGTGTGTTAGAATTTAAAAATCTAATACATAGTAGTCACATTGATTGCCATTTTGTGTGACTAAATCATATGCCACTATATGGTCACTTGAATAATGATTTGGATGACCAAATCATATTCTAGTATATGGCCACATGGGGTAATTGTATGTGTGAGAAAATCATATTCCAGTATATGGTCACATGAAGTAATTTGTTATGTGGCTAAATCATGAACTCGAGTTTGTCACACAAGATTTTAGTGTAGCCAAAAGCAGACACTATATGGTAACATAAGTTAGCGTGTGTGGCCAAATATAGTGTGTGTTAGAATGTAAAAATCTAATACATAGTAGTCACATTGAGTGCAATTTTGTGTGACTAAATCATATGCCACTATATGGTCACTTGAATAATGATTTGGATGACCAAATCATATTCTAGTATATGGCCACATGCGGTAATTGTATGTGTGAGAAAATAATATTCCAGTATATGGTCACATGAAGTAATTTGTTATGTGGCTAAATCATGAACTCGAGTTTGTCGCGCAAGATTTTAGTGTAGCCAAAAGCAGACACTATATGGTAACATAAGTTAGTGTGTGTGGCCAAAGTGTAGTGTGTGTTAGAATGTAAAAATCTAATACATAGTAGTCACATTAAGTGCAATTTTGTGTGACTAAATCATATGCCACTATATGGTCACTTGAATAATGATATTGGTGACCAAATCATATTCCATTATATGGTCACATAAAGTAATTGTATGTGTGACTAAATCATATTTCAGTATATGGTCACACGAAGTAATTTGTTATGTGACTAAATGATAAACTTGAGTTTGTTACACATGATTTTAGTGTAGCCAAAAGCAGACAATATATGGTCACATACGTTAGTATGTGTGGCTAAAGTGTATTGTGTGTTAGAATGTAAAAATCTAATACGTAGTAGCACATTGAGTGCCATTTTGTGTGACTAAATCATATGCCACTACATGGTCTCTTGAATAATGATTTGGGTGACCAGATCAGATTCCAGTATATGGACACATGAAGTAATTGTAGGTGTGACTAAATCATATTCCAGTATATGGTCACAAGAAGTAATTTGTGATGTGACTAAATCATTAACTCAACTTTGTCACACAAGATTTTAGTGTAGCCAAATGCAGACACTATATGGTAACATAAGTTAGTGTCTGTGGCCAAAGTGTAGTGTGTGTTAGAATCTAAAAATCTAATACGTTGTAGTCACATTGAGTGCCATTTTGTGTGACTAAATCATATGCCACTATATGGTCACTTGAATAATGATTTTGGTGACCAAATCATATTCCAGTATATGGTCACATGAAGTAATTGTATGTGTGACTAAATCATATTCCAGTATATGGTCACATGAAGTAATTTGTTATGTGGCTAAATCATGAACTCGAGTTTGTCACACAAGATTTTAGTGTAGCCAAAAGCAGACACTATATGGTCACATAAGTTAGTGAGTGTGGCTAAAGTGTATTGTGTGTTAGAGTGTAAAAATCTAATACCTAGTAGTCACATTGAGTGCCATTTTCTATGACTAAATCATATGCCACTATATGGTCACTTGAATAATGATTTGGATGACCAAATCATATTCCAGTATATGGCCACATGGGGTAATTGTATGTGTGAGAAAATCATATTCCAGTATATGGTCACATGAAGTAATTTGTTATGTGGCTAAATCATGAACTCGAGTTTGTCACACAAGATTTTAGTGTTGCCAAAAGCAGACACTATATGGTAACATAAGTTAAGTGTGTGTGTCCAAAGTGTAGTGTGTGTTAGAATGTAAAAATCTATTACATAGTAGTCACATTGAGTGCAATTTTGTGTGACTAAATCATATGCCACTATATGGTCACTTGAATAATGATTTGGATGACCAAATCATATTCCAGTATATGGCCACATGGGGTAATTGTATGTGTGAGAAAATCATATTCCAGTATATGGTCACATGAAGTAATTTGTTATGTGGCTAAATCATGAACTCGAGTTTGTCACGCAAGATTTTAGTGTAGCCAAAAGCAGACACTATATGGTAACATAAGTTAGTGTGTGTGGCCAAAGTGTAGTGTGTGTTAGAATGTAAAAATCTAATACATAGTAGTCACATTGAGTGCAATTTTGTGTGACTAAATCATATGCCACTATATGGTCACTTGAATAATGATATTGGTGACTAAATCATATTCCATTATATGGTCACATGAAGTAATTGTATGTGTGACTAAATCATATTCCAGTATATGGTCACACGAAGTAATTTGTTATGTGACTAAATGATAAACTCGAGTTTGTTACACATGATTTTAGTGTAGCCAAAAGCAGACAATATATGGTCACATAAGTTAGTATGTGTGGCTAAAGTGTATTGTGTGTTAGAATGTAAAAATCTAATACGTAGTAGTCACATTGAGTGCCATTTTGTGTGAGTAAATCATATGCCACTATATGGTCACTTGAATAATGATTTTGGTGACAAAATCATATTCCAGTATATGGTCACATGAAGTAATTGTATGTGTGACTAAATCATATTCAAGTATATGGTCACATGAAGTAATTTGTTACGTGGCTAAATCATGAACTCGAGTTTGTCGCACAAGATTTTAGTGTAACCAAAAGCAGACACTATATGGTCACATAAGTTAGTATGTGTGGCTAATGTGTATTGTGTGTTAGAATGTAAAAATCTAATACGTAAGAGTCACAGTGAGTGCCATTTTGTGTGACTAAATCATATGCCACTATATGGTCACTTGAATAATGATATTGGTGACCAAATCATATTCCATTATATGGTCACATGAAGTAATTGTATGTGTGACTAAATCATATTTCAGTATATGGTCACACGAAGTAATTTGTTATGTGACTAAATGATAAACTCGAGTTTGTTACACATGATTTTAGTGTAGCCAAAAGCAGACAATATATGGTCACATACGTTAGTATGTGTGGCTAAAGTGTATTGTGTGTTAGAATGTAAAAATCTAATACGTAGTAGCACATTGAGTGCCATTTTGTGTGACTAAATCATATGCCACTACATGGTCTCTTGAATAATGATTTGGGTGACCAGATCAGATTCCAGTATATGGTCACATGAAGTAATTGTAGGTGTGACTAAATCATATTCCAGTATATGGTCACAAGAAGTAATTTGTTATGTGACTAAATCATTAACTCAACTTTGTCACACAAGATTTTAGTGTAGCCGAATGCAGACACTATATGGTAACATAAGTTAGTGTCTGTGGCCAAAGTGTAGTGTGTGTTAGAATCTAAAAATCTAATACGTAGTAGTCACATTGAGTGCCATTTTGTGTGACTAAATCATATGCCACTATATGGTCACTTGAATAATGATTTTGGTGACCAAATCATATTCCAGTATATGGTCACATGAAGTAATTGTATGTGTGACTAAATCATATTCAAGTATATGGTCACATGAAGTAATTTGTTATGTGGCTAAATCATGAACTCGAGTTTGTCACACAAGATTTTAGTGTTGCCAAAAGCAGACACTATATGGTCACATAAGTTAGTATGTGTGGCTAAAGTGTATTGTGTGTTAGAATGTAAAAATCTAATACGTAAGAGTCACAGTGAGTGCCATTTTGTGTGACTAAATCATATGCCACTATATGGTCACTTGAATAATGATTTGGATGACCAAATCATATTCTAGTATATGGCCCCATGGGGTAATTGTATGTGTGAGAAAATCATATTCCAGTATATGGTCACATGAAGTAATTTGTTATGTGGCTAAATCATGAACTCGAGTTTGTCACACAAGATTTTAGTGTAGCCAAAAGCAGACACTATATGGTAACATAAGTTAGTGTGTGTGTCCAAAGTGTAGTGTGTGTTAGAATGTAAAAATCTATTACATAGTAGTCACATTGAGTGCAATTTTGTGTGACTAAATCATATGCCACTATATGGTCACTTGAATAATGATTTGGATGACCAAATCATATTCCAGTATATGGCCACATGGGGTAATTGTATGTGTGAGAAAATCATATTCCAGTATATGGTCACATGAAGTAATTTGTTATGTGGCTAAATCATGAACTCGAGTTTGTCACGCAAGATTTTAGTGTAGCCAAAAGCAGACACTATATGGTAACATAAGTTAGTGTGTGTGGCCAAAGTGTAGTGTGTGTTAGAATGTAAAAATCTAATACATAGTAGTCACATTGAGTGCAATTTTGTGTGACTAAATCATATGCCACTATATGGTCACTTGAATAATGATATTGGTGACCAAATCATATTCCATTATATGGTCACATGAAGTAATTGTATGTGTGACTAAATCATATTCCAGTATATGGTCACACGAAGTTATTTGTTATGTGACTAAATGATAAACTCCAGTTTGTTACACATGATTTTAGTATAGCCAAAAGCAGACAATATATGGTCACATAAGTTAGTATGTGTGGCTAAAGTGTATTGTGTGTTAGAATGTAAAAATCTAATACGTAGTAGTCACATTGAGTGCCATTTTGTGTGAGTAAATCATATGCCACTATATGGTCACTTGAATAATGATTTTGGTGACAAAATCATATTCCAGTATATGGTCACATGAAGTAATTGTATGTGTGACTAAATCATATTCAAGTATATGGTCACATGAAGTAATTTGTTACGTGGCTAAATCATGAACTCGAGTTTGTCGCACAAGATTTTAGTGTAGCCAAAAGCAGACACTATATGGTCACATAAGTTAGTATGTGTGGCTAATGTGTATTGTGTGTTAGAATGTAAAAATCTAATACGTAAGAGTCACAGTGAGTGCCATTTTGTGTGACTAAATCATATGCCACTATATGGTCACTTGAATAATGATTTTGATGACCAAATCATATTCTAGTATATGGTCACATGAAGAAATTGTATGTGTGACTAAATCGTAGTCCAGTATATGGTCACATGAAGTAATTTGTTATGTGGCTAAATCATGAACTCGAGTTTGTCACAAAAGGTTTTAGTGTAGCCAAAAGCAGACATTATATGGTCACATAAGTTAGTATGTGTGGTTAAAGTGTAGAGTGTGTTAGAATGTAAAAATCTAATACGTAGTTGTCACATTGAGTGCCATTTTGTGTGACTAAATCATATGTCACTACATGGTCTCTTGAATAATGATTTGGGTGACCAGATCAGATTCCAGTATATGGTCACATGAAGTAATTGTAGGTGTGAATAAATCATATTCCAGTATATGGTCACATGAAGTAATTTGATATGTGGCTAAATCATGAACTCGAGTTTGTCACAAAAGGTTTTAGTGTAGCCAAAAGCAGACATTATATGGTCACATAAGTTAGTATGTGTGGCTAAAGTGTAAAGTGTGTTAGAATGTAAAAATCTAATACGTAGTAGTCACATTGAGTGCCATTTTGTGTGACTAAATCATATGCCACTACATGGTCTCTTGAATAATGATTTGGGTGACCAGATCATATTCCAGTATATGGTCACATGAAGTAATTGTATGTGTGACTAAATCATATTCTAGTATATGGTCATAAGAAGAAATTTGTTATGTGACTAAATCATTAACTCAACTTTGTAACACAAGATTTTAGTGTAGCCAAATGCAGACACTATATGGTAACATAAGTTAGTGTCTGTGGCCAAAGTGTAGTGTGTGTTAGAATGTAAAAATCTAATACGTAGTAGTCACATTGAGTGATTTTTTGTGTGACTAAATCATATGCCACTATATGGTCACTTGAATAATGATTTTTGTGACCAAATCATATCGCAGTATATGGTCAAATGAAGTAATTGTATGTGTGACTAAATCATATTCCAGTATATGGTCACATGAAGTAATTTGTTATGTGACTAAATCAAGAACTCGAGTTTGTCACACATGATTTTACTGTAGCCAAAAGCAGACACTATATGGTCACATAAGTTAGTAAGTGTGGCTATTGTGTGTTAGAATGTAAAAATCTAATACGTAGTAGTCACATTGAGTGCCATTTTCTGTGACTAAATCATATGCTACTATATGGTCACTTGAATAATGATTTGGATGACCAAATCATCTTCTAGTATATGGCCACATGGGGTAATTGTATGTGTGAGAAAATCATATTCCAGTATATGGTCACATGAAGTAATTTGTTATGTGGCTAAATCATGAACTCGAGTTTGTTACACATGATTTTAGTGTAGCCAAAAGCAGACACTATATGGTAACATAAGTTAGTGTCTGTGGCCAAAGTGTAGTGTGTGTTAGAATGTAAAAATCTAATACGTAGTAGTCACATTTAGTGCAATTTTGTGTGACTAAATCATATGCCACTATATGGTCATTTGAATAATGATATTGGTGACCAAATCATATTCCATTATATGGTCACATGAAGTAATTGTATCTGTGACTAAATCATATTCCAGTAAATGGTCACACGAAGTAATTTGTTATGTGACTAAATGATGTACTCGAGTTTGTTACACATGATTTTAGTGTAGCCAAAAGCAGATAATATATGGTCACATAAGTTAGTATGTGTGGCTAAAGTGTATTGTGTGTTAGAATGTAAAAATCTAATACGTAGTAGTCACATTGAGTGCCATTTTGTGTGACTAAATCATATGCCACTACATGGTCTCTTGAATAATGATTTGGGTGACCAGATCAGATTCCAGTATATGGTCACATGAAGTAATTGTAGGTGTGACTTAATCATATTCCAGTATATGGTCACAAGAAGAAATTTGTTATGTGACTAAATCATTAACTCAAGTTTGTCACACAACATTTTAGTGTAGCCAAATGCAGACACTATATGGTAACATAAGTTAGTGTCTGTGGCAAAAGTGTAGGGTGTGTTAGAATGTAAAAATCTAATACATAGTAGTCACATTGATTGCCATTTTGTGTGACTAAATCATATGCCACTATATGGTCACTTGAATAATGATTTGGATGACCAAATCATATTCTAGTATTTGGCCACATGGGGTAATTGTATGTGTGAGAAAATCATATTCTAGTATATGGTCACATGAAGTAATTTGTTATGTGGCTAAATCATGAACTCGAGTTTGTCACACAAGATTTTAGTGTAGCCAAAAGCAGACACTATATGGTAACATAAGTTAGTGTGTGTGGCCAAAGTGTAGTGTGTGTTAGAATGTAAAAATCTAATACATAGTAGTCACATTGAGTGCAATTTTGTGTGACTAAATCATATGCCACTATATGGTCACTTGAATAATGATATTGGTGACCAAATCATATTCCATTATATGGTCACATGAAGTAATTGTATGTGTGACTAAATCATATTCCAGTATATGGTCACACGAAGTAATTTGTTATGTGACTAAATGATGAACTCGAGTTGGTTACACATGAATTTAGTGTAGCCAAAAGCAGACAATATATGGTCACATAAGTTAGTATGTGTGGCTAAAGTGTATTGTGTGTTAGAATGTAAAAATCTAATACGTAGTAGTCACATTGAGTGCCATTTTGTGTGACTAAATCATATGCCACTACATGGTCTCTTGAATAATGATTTGGGTGACCAGATCAGATTCCAGTATATGGTCACAAGAAGTAATTGTAGGTGTGACTAAATCATATTCCAGTATATGGTCACAAGAAGAAATTTGTTATGTGACTAAATCATTAACTCAAGTTTGTCACACAACATTTTAGTGTAGCCAAATGCAGACACTATATGGTAACATAAGTTAGTGTCTGTGGCCAAAGTGTAGTGTGTGTTAGAATGTAAAAATCTAATACGTAGTAGTCACATTGAGTGCGATTTTGTGTGACTAAATCATATGCCACTATATGGTCACTTGAATAATGATTTTGGTGACCAAATCATATTCCAGTATATGGTCACATGAAGTAATTGTATCTGTGACTAAATCATATTCCAGTATATGGTCACATGAAGTAATTTGTTATGTGGCTAATTCATGAACTAGAGTTTGTCACACAAGATTTTAGTGTAGCCAAATGCAGACACTATATGGTAACATAAGTTAGTGTCTGTGGCCAAAGTGTAGTGTGTGTTAGAATGTAAAAATCTAATACGTAGTAGTCACATTGAGTGCCATTTTGTGTGACTAAATCATACGCCACTATATGGTCACTTGAATAATGATTTTGGTGACCAAATCATATTCCAGTATATGGTCACATGAAGTAATTGTATGTGTGACAAAATCATATTCAAGTATATGGTCACATGAAGTAATTTGTTATGTGGCTAAATCATGAACTTGAGTTTGTCACAAAAGATTTTAGTGTAGCCAAATGCAGACACTATATGGTAACATAAGTTAGTGTCTGTGGCCAAAGTGTAGTGTGTGTTAAAAATGTAAAAATCTAATACGTAGTAGTCACATTTAGTGCAATTTTGTGTGACTAAATCATATGCCACTACATGGTCACTTGAATAATGATATTGGTGACCAGATCAGATTCCAGTATATGGTCACATGAAGTAATTGTAGGTGTGACTAAATCATATTCCAGTATATGGTCACAAGAAGTAATTTGTTATGTGACTAAATCATTAACTCAACTTTGTCCCACAAGATTTTAGTGTAGCCAAATGCAGACACTATATGGTAACATAAGTTAGTGTCTGTGGCCAAAGTGTAGTGTGTGTTAGAATGTAAAAATCTAATACGTAGTAGTCACATTGAGTGCCATTTTGTGTGACTAAATCATACGCCACTATATGGTCACTTGAATAATGATTTTGGTGACCAAATCATATTCCAGTAAATGGTCACATGAAGTAATTGTATCTGTGACTAAATCATATTCCAGTATATGGTCACATGAAGTAATTTGTTATGTGGCTAATTCATGAACTAGAGTTTGTCACACAAGATTTTAGTGTAGCCAAATGCAGACACTATATGGTAACATAAGTTAGTGTCTGTGGCCAAAGTGTAGTGTGTGTTAGAATGTAAAAATCTAATACGTAGTAGTCACATTGAGTGCCATTTTGTGTGACTAAATCATACGCCACTATATGGTCACTTGAATAATGATTTTGGTGACCAAATCATATTCCAGTATATGGTCACATGAAGTAATTGTATGTGTGACTAAATCATATTCAAGTATATGGTCACATGAAGTAATTTGTTATGTGGCTAAATCATGAACTTGAGTTTGTCACACAAGATTTTAATGTTGCCAAAAGCAGACACTATATGGTCACATAAGTTAGTATGTGTGGCTGAAGTGTATTGTGTGTTAGAATGTAAAAATCTAATACGTAAGAGTCACGGTGAGTGCCATTTTGTGTGACTAAATCATATGCCACTATATGGCCACTTGAATAATGATTTGGATGACCAAATCATATTCTAGTATATGGCCACATGGGGTAATTGTATGTGTGAGAAAATCATATTCCAGTATATGGTCACATGAAGTAATTTGTTATGTGGCTAAATCATGAACTCGAGTTTGTCACACAAGATTTTAGTGTAGCCAAAAGCAGACACTATATGGTAACATAAGTTAGTGTGTGTGGCCAAAGTGTAGTGTGTGTTAGAATGTAAAAATCTAATACATAGTAATCACATTGAGTGCAATTTTGTGTGACTAAATCATATGCCACTATATGGTCACTTGAATAATGATTTGGATGACCAAATCATATTGCAGTATATGGCCACATGGGGTAATTGTATGTGTGAGAAAATCATATTCCAGTATATGGTCACATGAAGTAATTTGTTATGTGGCTAAATCATGAACTCGAGTTTGTCACGCATGATTTTAGTGTAGCCAAAAGCAGACACTATATGGTAACATAAGTTAGTGTGTGTGTCCAAAGTGTAGTGTGTGTTAGAATGTAAAAATCTAATACATAGTAGTCACATTGAGTGCAATTTTGTGTGACTAAATCATATGCCACTATATGGTCACTTGAATAATGATATTGGTGACCAAATCATATTCCATTATATGGTCACATGAAGTAATTGTATGTGTGACTAAATAATATTCCAGTATATGGTCACACGAAGTAATTTGTTATGTGACTAAATGATAAACTCGAGTTTGTTACACATGATTTTAGTGTAGCCAAAAGCAGACAATATATGGTCACATTAGTTAGTATGTGTGGCTAAAGTGTATTGTGTGTTAGAATGTAAAAATCTAATACGTAGTAGTCACATTGAGTGCCATTTTGTGTGAGTAAATCATATGCCACTACATGGTCTCTTGAATAATGATTTGGGTGACCAGATCAGATTACAATATATGGTCACATGAAGTAATTGTAGGTGTGACTAAATCATATTCCAGTATATGGTCACAAGAAGTAATTTGTTATGTGACTAAATCATTAACTCAACTTTGTCACACAAGATTTTAGTGTAGCCAAATGCAGACACTATATGGTAACATAAGTTAGTGTCTGTGGCCAAAGTGTTGTGTGTGTTAGAATGTAAAAATCTAATACGTAGTAGTCACATTGAGTGCCATTTTGTGTGACTAAATCATACGCCACTATATGGTCACTTGAATAATGATTTTGGTGACCAAATCATATTCCAGTAAATGGTCACATGAAGTAATTGTATCTGTGACTAAATCATATTCCAGTATATGGTCACATGAAGTAATTTGTTATGTGGCTAAATCATGAACTCGAGCTTGTCACACTATATTTTAGTGTAGCCAAAAGCAGACACTATATGGTCACATAAGTTAGTATGTGTGGCTAAAGTGTATTGTGTGTTAGAATGTAAAAATCTAATACGTAAGAGTCACAGTGAGTGCCATTTTGTGTGACTAAATCATATGGCACTATATGGTCACTTGAATAATGATTTTGATGACCATATCATATTCCAGTATATGGTCACATGAAGTAATTGTATGTGTGACTAAATCGTATTCCAGTATATGGTGACATGAAGTAATTTGTGATGTGGCTAAATTATGAACTCGAGTTTGTCACAAAAGGTTTTAGTGTAGCCAAAAGCAGACATTATATGGTCACATAAGTTAGTATGTGTGGTTAAAGTGTAGAGTGTGTTAGAATGTAAAAATCTAATACGTAGTAGTCACATTGAGTGCCATTTTGTGTGACTAAATCATATGCCACTACATGGTCTCTTGAATAATGATTTGGGTGACCAGATCATATTCCAGTATATGGTCACATGATGTAATTGTATGTGTGACTAAATCATATTCCAGTATATGGTCACAAGAAGAAGTTTGTTATGTGACTACATCATTAACTCCACTTTGTCACACAAGATTTTAGTGTAGCCAAATGCAGACACTATATGGTAACATAAGTTAGTGTCTGTGGCCAAAGTGTAGTGTGTGTTAGAATGTAAAAATCTAATACATAGTAGTCACATTGAGTGCAATTTTGTGTGACTAAATCATATGCCACTATATGGTCACTTGAATAATGATTTGGATGACCAAATCATATTCCAGTATATGGCCACATGGGGTAATTGTATGTGTGAGAAAATCATATTCCAGTATATGGTCACATGAAGTAATTTGTTATGTGGATAAATCATGAACTCGAGTTTGTCACACAAGATTTTAGTGTAGCCAAAAGCAGACACTATATGGTAACATAAGTTAGTGTGTGTGGCCAAACTGTAGTGTGTGTTAGAATGTAAAAATCTAATACATAGTAGTCACATTGAGTGCAATTTTGTATGACTAAATCATATGCCACTATACGATCACTTGAATAATGATTTGGATGACCAAATCATATTCCAGTATATGGCCACATGGGGTAATTGTATGTGTGAGAAAATCATATTCCAGTATATGGTCACATGAAGTAATTTGTTATGTGGCTAAATCATGAACTCGAGTTTGTCACGCAAGATTTTCGTGTAGCCAAAAGCAGACACTATATGGTAACATAAGTTAGTGTGTGTGGCCAAAGTGTAGTGTGTGTTAGAATGTAAAAATCTAATACATAGTAGTCACATTGAGTGCAATTTTGTGTGACTAAATCATATGCCACTATATGGTCACTTGAATAATGATATTGGTGACCAAATCATATTCCATTATATGGTCACATGAAGTAATTGTATGTGTGACTAAATCGTATTCCAGTATATGGTCACACGAAGTAATTTGTTGTGTGACTAAATGATAAACTCGAGTTTGTTACACATGATTTTAGTGTAGCCAAAAGCAAACAATATATGGTCACATAAGTTAGTATGTGTGGCTAAAGTGTATTGTGTGTTAGAATGTAAAAATCTAATACGTAGTAGTCACATTGAGTGCCATTTTGTGTGAGTAAATCATATGCCACTACATGGTCTCTTGAATAATGATTTGGGTGACCAGATCAGATTCCAGTATATGGTCACATGAAGTAATTGTAGGTGTGACTAAATCATATTCCAGTATATGGTCACAAGAAGTAATTTGTTATGTGACTAAATCGTTAACTCAACTTTGTCACACAAGATTTTAGTGTAGCCAAATGCAGACACTATATGGTAACATAAGTTAGTGTCTGTGGCCAAAGTGTAGTGTGTGTTAGAATGTAAAAATCTAATACGTAGTAGTCACATTGAGTGCCATTTTGTGTGACTAAATCATATGCCACTATATGGTCACTTGAATAATGATTTTGGTGACCAAATCATATTCCAGTATATGGTCACATGAAGTAATTGTATGTGTGGCTAAATCATATTCCAGTATATGGTCACATGAGGTGATTTGTTATGTGGCTAAATCATGAACTCGAGTTTGTCACACAATATTTTTGTGTTGCCAAAAGCGGACAATATATGGTCACATAAGTTAGTATGTGTGGCTAAAGTGTAGAGTGTGTTAGAATGTAAAAATCTAATACGTAGTAGTCACATTGAGTGCCATTTTGTGTGACTAAATCATATGCCACTACATGGTCTCTTGAATAATGATTTGGGTGACCAGATCATATTCCAGTATATGGTCACATGAAGCAATTGTATGTGTGACTAAATCAATTTCCAGTATATGGTCACAAGAAGGAATTTGTTATGTGACTAAATCATTAACTCGAGTTTGTAACACAAGATTTTAGTGTAGCCAAAAGCAGACACTATATGGTCACATAAGTTAGTGTGTGTTAGAATGTAAAAATCTAATACTGGTAGTCACATTGAGTGCCATTTTGTTTGAGTAAATCATATGCCACTATATGGTCACTTGAATAATGATTTGGATGACTAAATCATATTCCAGTATATGGCCACATGGGGTAATTGTATGTGTGAGAAAATCATATTCCAGTATATGGTCACATGAAGTAATTTGTTATGTGGCTAAATCATGAACTCGAGTTTGTCACGCAAGATTTTAGTGTAGCCAAAAGCAGACACTATATGGTAGCATAAGTTAGTGTGTGTGGCCAAAGTGTAGTGTGTGTTAGAATGTAAAAATCTAATACATAGTAGTCACATTGAGTGCAATTTTGTATGACTAAATCATATGCCACTATATGATCACTTGAATAATGATTTGGATGACCAAATCATATTCCAGTATATGGCCACATGGGGTAATTGTATGTGTGAGAAAATCATATTCCAGTATATGGTCACATGAAGTAATTTGTTATGTGGCTAAATCATGAACTCGAGTTTGTCACGCATGATTTTAGTGTAGCCAAAAGCAGACACTATATGGTAACATAAGTTAGTGTGTGTGTCCAAAGTGTAGTGTGTGTTAGAATGTAAAACTCTAATACATAGTAGTCACATTGAGTGCAATTTTGTGTGACTAAATCATATGCCACTATATGGTCACTTGAATAATGATATTGGTGACCAAATCATATTCCATTATATGGTCACATGAAGTAATTGTATGTGTGACTAAATAATATTCCAGTATATGGTCACACGAAGTAATTTGTTATGTGACTAAATGATAAACTCGAGTTTGTTACACATGATTTTAGTGTAGCCAAAAGCAGACAATATATGGTCACATTAGTTAGTATGTGTGGCTAAAGTGTATTGTGTGTTAGAATGTAAAAATCTAATACGTAGTAGTCACATTGAGTGCCATTTTGTGTGAGTAAATCATATGCCACTACATGGTCTCTTGAATAATGATTTGGGTGACCAGATCAGATTCCAATATATGGTCACATGAAGTAATTGTAGGTGTGACTAAATCATATTCCAGTATATGGTCACAAGAAGTAATTTGTTATGTGACTAAATCATTAACTCAACTTTGTCACACAAGATTTTAGTGTAGCCAAATGCAGACACTATATGGTAACATAAGTTAGTGTCTGTGGCCAAAGTGTTGTGTGTGTTAGAATGTAAAAATCTAATACGTAGTAGTCACATTGAGTGCCATTTTGTGTGACTAAATCATACGCCACTATATGGTCACTTGAATAATGATTTTGGTGACCAAATCATATTCCAGTAAATGGTCACATGAAGTAATTGTATCTGTGACTAAATCATATTCCAGTATATGGTCACATGAAGTAATTTGTTATGTGGCTAAATCATGAACTCGAGCTTGTCACACAATATTTTAGTGTAGCCAAAAGCAGACACTATATGGTCACATAAGTTAGTATGTGTGGCTAAAGTGTATTGTGTGTTTGAATGTAAAAATCTAATACGTAAGAGTCACAGTGAGTGCCATTTTGTGTGACTAAATCATATGGCACTATATGGTCACTTGAATAATGATTTTGATGACCATATCATATTCCAGTATATGGTCACATGAAGTAATTGTATGTGTGACTAAATCGTATTCCAGTATATGGTGACATGAAGTAATTTGTGATGTGGCTAAATTATGAACTCGAGTTTCTCACAAAAGGTTTTAGTGTAGCCAAAAGCAGACATTATATGGTCACATAAGTTAGTATGTGTGGTTAAAGTGTAGAGTGTGTTAGAATGTAAAAATCTAATACGTAGTAGTCACATTGAGTGCCATTTTGTGTGACTAAATCATATGCCACTACATGGTCTCTTGAATAATGATTTGGGTGACCAGATCATATTCCAGTATATGGTCACATGATGTAATTGTATGTGTGACTAAATCATATTCCAGTATATGGTCACAAGAAGAAGTTTGTTATGTGACTACATCATTAACTCCACTTTGTCACACAAGATTTTAGTGTAGCCAAATGCAGACACTATATGGTAACATAAGTTAGTGTCTGTGGCCAAAGTGTAGTGTGTGTTAGAATGTAAAAATCTAATACATAGTAGTCACATTGAGTGCAATTTTGTGTGACTAAATCATATGCCACTATATGGTCACTTGAATAATGATTTGGATGACCAAATCATATTCCAGTATATGGCCACATGGGGTAATTGTATGTGTGAGAAAATCATATTCCAGTATATGGTCACATGAAGTAATTTGTTATGTGGATAAATCATGAACTCGAGTTTGTCACACAAGATTTTAGTGTAGCCAAAAGCAGACACTATATGGTAACATAAGTTAGTGTGTGTGGCCAAACTGTAGTGTGTGTTAGAATGTAAAAATCTAATACATAGTAGTCACATTGAGTGCAATTTTGTATGACTAAATCATATGCCACTATACGATCACTTGAATAATGATTTGGATGACCAAATCATATTCCAGTATATGGCCACATGGGGTAATTGTATGTGTGAGAAAATCATATTCCAGTATATGGTCACATGAAGTAATTTGTTATGTGGCTAAATCATGAACTCGAGTTTGTCACGCAAGATTTTCGTGTAGCCAAAAGCAGACACTATATGGTAACATAAGTTAGTGTGTGTGGCCAAAGTGTAGTGTGTGTTAGAATGTAAAAATCTAATACATAGTAGTCACATTGAGTGCAATTTTGTGTGACTAAATCATATGCCACTATATGGTCACTTGAATAATGATATTGGTGACCAAATCATATTCCATTATATGGTCACATGAAGTAATTGTATGTGTGACTAAATCGTATTCCAGTATATGGTCACACGAAGTAATTTGTTGTGTGACTAAATGATAAACTCGAGTTTGTTACACATGATTTTAGTGTAGCCAAAAGCAGACAATATATGGTCACATAAGTTAGTATGTGTGGCTAAAGTGTATTGTGTGTTAGAATGTAAAAATCTAATACGTAGTAGTCACATTGAGTGCCATTTTGTGTGACTAAATCATATGCCACTACATGGTCTCTTGAATAATGATTTGGGTGACCAGATCAGATTCCAGTATATGGTCACATGAAGTAATTGTAGGTGTGACTAAATCATATTCCAGTATATGGTCACAAGAAGTAATTTGTTATGTGACTAAATCATTAACTCAACTTTGTCACACAAGATTTTAGTGTAGCCAAATGCAGACACTATATGGTAACATAAGTTAGTGTCTGTGGCCAAAGTGTAGTGTGTGTTAGAATGTAAAAATCTAATACGTAGTAGTCACATTGAGTGCCATTTTGTGTGACTAAATCATATGCCACTATATGGTCACTTGAATAATGATTTTGGTGACCAAATCATATTCCAGTATATGGTCACATGAAGTAATTGTATGTGTGGCTAAATCATATTCCAGTATATGGTCACATGAGGTGATTTGTTATGTGGCTAAATCATGAACTCGAGTTTGTCACACAATATTTTAGTGTTGCCAAAAGCAGACAATATATGGTCACATAAGTTAGTATGTGTGGCTAAAGTGTAGAGTGTGTTAGAATGTAAAAATCTAATACGTAGTAGTCACATTGAGTGCCATTTTGTGTGACTAAATCATATGCCACTACATGGTCTCTTGAATAATGATTTGGGTGACCAGATCATATTCCAGTATATGGTCACATGAAGCAATTGTATGTGTGACTAAATCAATTTCCAGTATATGGTCACAAGAAGTAATTTGTTATGTGACTAAATCATTAACTCGAGTTTGTAACACAAGATTTTAGTGTAGCCAAAAGCAGACACTATATGGTCACATAAGTTAGTGTGTGTTAGAATGTAAAAATCTAATACTGGTAGTCACTTGAGTGCCATGACTAAATCATATGCCACTATATGGTCACTTGAATAATGATTTGGATGTCCAGTATATGGCCACATGGGGTAATTGTATGTGTGAGAAAATCATATTCCAGTATATGGTCACATGAAGTAATTTGTTATGTGGCTAAATCATGAACTCGAGTTTGTCACGCAAGATTTTAGTGTGCCACTATATGGTCACTTGAATAATGATTTGGATGTCACTTGAATAATGATTTGGATGACTAAATCATATTCCAGTATATGGCCACATGGGGTAATTGTATGTGTGAGAAAATCATATTCCAGTATATGGTCACATGAAGTAATTTGTTATGTGGCTAAATCATGAACTCGAGTTTGTCACGCAAGATTTTAGTGTAGCCAAAAGCAGACACTATATGGTAACATAAGTTAGTGTGTGTGGCCAAAGTGTAGTGTGTGTTAGAATGTAAAAATCTAATACATAGTAGTCACATTGAGTGCAACTTTGTGTGACTAAATCATATGCCACTATATGGTCACTTGAATAATGATATTGGTGACCAAATCATATTCCATTATATGGTCACATGAAGTAATTGTATGTGTGACTAAATCATATTCCAGTATATGGTCACACGAAGTAATTTGTTATGTGACTAAATGATAAACTCGATTTGTTACACATGATTTTAGTGTAGCCAAAAGCAGATAATATATGGTCACATAAGTTAGTATGTGTGGCTAAAGTGTATTGTGTGTTAGAATGTAAAAATCTAATACGTAGTAGTCACATTGAGTGCCATTTTGTGTGACTAAATCATATGCCACTACATGGTCTCTTGAATAATGATTTGGGTGACCAGATCAGATTCCAGTATATGGTCACATGAAGTAATTGTAGGTGTGACTAAATCATATTCCAGTATATGGTCACAAGAAGAAATTTGTTATGTGACTAAATCATTAACTCAACTTTGTCACACAAGATTTTAGTGTAGCCAAATGCAGACACTATATGGTAACATAAGTTAGTGTCTGTGGCCAAAGTGTAGTGTGTGTTAGAATGTAAAAATCTAATACATAGTAGTCACATTGAGTGCCATTTTGTGTGACTAAATCATATGCCACTATATGTTCACTTGAATAATGATTTTGGTGACCAAATCATATTCCAGTATATGGTCACATGAAGTAATTGTATGTGTGACTAAATCATATTCCAGTATATGGTCACATGAAGTAATTTGTTATGTGGCTAAATCATGAACTCGAGTTTGTCACACATGATTTTAGTGTAGCCAAAAGCAGACACTATATGGTCACATAAGTTAGTATGTGTGGCTAAAGTGTATTGTGTGTTAGAATGTAAAAATCTAATATGTAGTAGTCACATTGAGTGCCATTTTGTGTGACTAAATCATATGCCACTATATGGTCACTTGAATAATGATTTGGGTGACCAGATCATATTCCAGTATATGGTCACATGAAGTAATTGTATGTGTGACTAAATCAATTTCCAGTATATGGTCACAAGAAGTAATTTGTTATGTGACTAAATCATTAACTCGAGTTTGTAACACAAGATTTTAGTGTAGCCAAAAGCAGACACTATATGGTCACATAAGTTAGTGTGTGTTAGAATGTAAAAATCTAATACTGGTAGTCACATTGAGTGCCATTTTGTGTGACTAAATCATATGCCACTATATGGTCACTTGAATAATGATTTGGATGACCAAATCATATTCCAGTATATGGCCACATGGGTTAATTGTATGTGTGAGAAAATCATATTCCAGTATATGGTCACATGAAGTAATTTGTTATGTGGCTAAATCATGAACTCGAGTTTGTCACGCAAGATTTTAGTGTAGCCAAAAGCAGACACTATATGGTAACATAAGTTAGTGTGTGTGGCCAAAGTGTAGTGTGTGTTAGAATGTAAAAATCTAATACATAGTAGTCACATTGAGTGCAAATTTGTGTGACTAAATCATATGCCACTATATGGTCACTTGAATAATGATATTGGTGACCAAATCATATTCCATTATATGGTCACATGAAGTAATTGTATTTGTGACTAATTCATATTCCAGTATATGGTCACACGAAGTAATTTGTTATGTGACTAAATGATAAACTCGATTTGTTGCACATGATTTTAGTGTAGCCAAAAGCAGACAATATATGGTCACATAAGTTAGTATGTGTGGCTAAAGTGTATTGTGTGTTAGAATGTAAAAATCTAATACGTAGTAGTCACATTGAGTGCCATTTTGTGTGACTAAATCATATGCCACTACATGGTCTCTTGAATAATGCTTTGGGTGACCAGATCAGATTCCAGTATATGGTCACATGAAGTAATTGTAGGTGTGACTAAATCATATTCCAGTATATGGTCACATGAAGTAATTTGTTATGTGGTTAAATCATGAACTCGAGTTTGTCACAAAAGGTCTTAGTGTAGCCAAAAGCAGACATTATATGGTCACATAAGTTAGTATGTGTGGCTAAAGTGTAGAGTGTGTTAGAATGTAAAAATCTAATACGTAGTAGTCACATTGAGTGCCATTTTGTGTGACTAAATCATATGCCACTACATGGTCTCTTGAATAATGATTTGGGTGACCAGATCATATTCCAGTATATGGTCACATGAAGTAATTGTATGTGTGACTAAATCATATTCCAGTATATGGTCACAAGAAGAAATTTGTTATGTGACTAAATCATTAACTCGACTTTGTCACACAAGATTTTAGTGTAGCCAAATGCAGACACTATATGGTAACATAAGTTAGTGTCTGTGGCCAAAGTGTAGTGTGTGTTAGAATGTAAAAATCTAATACATAGTAGTCACATTGAGTGCCATTTTGTGTGACTAAATCATATGCCACTATATGTTCACTTGAATAATGATTTTGGTGACCAAATCATATTCCAGTATATGGTCACATGAAGTAATTGTATGTGTGACTAAATCATATTCCAGTATATGGTCACATGAAGTAATTTGTTATGTGGTTAAATCATGAACTCGAGTTTGTCACACATGATTTTAGTGTAGGCAAAAGCAGACACTCTATGGTCACATAAGTTAGTATGTGTGGCTAAAGTGTATTGTGTGTTAGAATGTAAAAATCTAATATGTAGTAGTCACATTGAGTGCCATTTTGTGTGACTAAATCATATGCCACTATATGGTCACTTGAATAATGATTTGGATGACCAAATCATATTCCAGTATATGGTCAAATGAAGTAATTGTATGTGTGAGAAAATCATATTCCAGTATATGGTCACATGAAGTAATTTGTTATGTGGATAAATCATGAACTCGAGTTTATCACACAAGATTTAAGTGTAGCCAAAAGCGGACACTATATGGTAACATAAGTTAGTGTCTGTTGCCAAAGTGTAGTGTGTGTTAGAATGTAAAAATGTAATACGTAGTAGTCACATTGAGTGCCATTTTGTGTGACTAAATCATATGCCACTATATGGTCACTTGAATAATGATTTTGGTGACCAAATCATATTCCAGTATATGGTCACATGAAGTAATTGTATGTGTGGCTAAATCATATTCCAGTATATGGTCACATGAGGTAATTTGTTATGTGGCTAAATCATGAACTCGAGTTTGTCACACAATATTTTAGTGTAGCCAAAAGCAGACAATATATGGTCACATAAGTTAGTATGTATGGCTAAAGTGTAGAGTGTGTTAGAATGTAAAAATCTAATACGTAGTAGTCACATTGAGTGCCATTTTGTGTGACTAAATCATATGCCACTACATGGTCTCTTGAATAATGATTTGGGTGACCAGATCATATTCCAGTATATCGTCACATGAAGTAATTGTATGTGTGACTAAATCAATTTCAAGTATATGGTCACAAGAAGTAATTTGTTATGTGACTAAATCATTAACTCGAGTTTGTAACACAAGATTTTAGTGTAGCCAAAAGCAGACACTATATGGTCACATAAGTTAGTGTGTGTTAGAATGTAAAAATCTAATACTCGTAGTCACATTGAGTGCCATTTTGTGTGACTAAATCATATGCCACTATATGGTCACTTGAATAATGATTTGGGAGACAAAATCATATTCTAGTATATGTAAAATGAAGTAATTGTATGTGTGACTAAATCATATTAGTGAAGACCACCCATTACGGGGCGGTAGTCACGAGTCTAGGTCCCACATCATGCAATACGATATCAATCAAACTAAGATAGATTAATTAATTGCCGAATTATAAATTACATGTACAAGCATATTAGGATTTAAGTTTAATACAGATTACCGATTTTAAATTAAACTTATAAAGGGCACAAGTCTAATCTAATTCATGTCATCATATAATCTAAATAAATCTACCCAGATCACCATAATATCGTCATCCAATTAGTATCAAAATGGGGTCGCTGAGTAGAGGTCTATGAAACTTCTGTCTTGAGCAGGTAAGACCTAAGAACTAGATCCGGCAGGTGACTTTCCTTTGTCTTTTCCTGTAAAAATGTGAAGTAGCAACTGTAAGCAACGCTTAGTGAGTAAATAGATTTTCAAATTAAAGTCTAGCGTGATATGTCAAGGCTGCCGCTTCAGCCACTCATGATTGAGACATAGAAGTCATAGAGTCGTATGATGATCTAGCCACGCTTACGCTTAAATCGTGGGGATCAGCCACATACTGGGCTAGCTACCAGTAAATCAACGTGGCGGAACATCGGAGGTCATTACCAAGTTCAATAGAACTGGTGAAATAGCCAGGTCTAGAACGATAGACCGATAAGGCTAATCAAGCTGAATCAATATGTCCAAGTATATGCAATGATGAAGCATACGTAATCAATGTCATGATAGCAGTGTTCTTAAAGCAATATCTGAAATGAACAATAAAAGCAATATCATATGAAATGATAAGTCAAATACCTATCATGATCCACTGGGCAACACCCAACCATGGTGTGCACAGGTCACAATCCAGCTGATAATATGAATGTCAATCAATCTAGTATCAACAATATGTCTCAACTGGAAATGCAAGCATGTTAAATCTGAATATCTATAACTCACAGTGTTGGGTCTTTATCAAACAGATGTAAAATCTGTCACCTGAGTTATCTCAGGATTTTATCTCAATCTGTTCTCTGTCAAATCATATCTTTGACACACTTTATAAATCTTTAAATCTTTTGTTCAGAATTTCACTGAACCAGTCCAGAATTATCATGTCAAATCATATTAATATCATCATCTTTATCTTTAAATTCCTTATATTATCTGATTCTGATAACTTGTTTATTCATAACTCATTCTTTGTTTCATAAGTTCTCAAGGGTCAATATATATATATTAATATATATAATTATTTTACTAACTATCTCGTCAATTTATGAGTTGTCCATGTACTTTCTTCAATATATTCGAATTTAAGGAGTGGGTTTCGAGTTTAACACATAAATTCGAATATAGGAAATTAAATTCAAACCAATGTTCGAATATATAAACCAAGTTCGAATCACAAACATCAAATTCGAATCCTACAGAGACAAATTCAATTGATGTGTGTGGACTTAGGAATTTGAAATGTGTGTCAACTTAGGAATTTATCATCAAATTCGAATAGTAGGTAAATCTTCGAATCATAACTTTGACTATAACACTCAAAGTCAAATTCTATCATTAAATTCGAATGTGCAATAAATTTTTGAATTCATAATTCGACTTTAATGCCAATCCTTCATTCGAGTTTATTAAATTCGAATTATGTTTTTCGAATTTAATGATTAATTTCGAATATATTTTCGAATTTAACTGAATTTCGAGTTTGTTCTATGTATTTTCGAGTTTGTTCTTGGCATTCTCAAATTTGTTCATATTTACAGCTTTTAAACTTGAATTTCAAAGCCATAAATCACGAATATAATGAGTATTAAGCCTAGGTTCGTTTATTTTATACTTAATCTAGTTAAAAACTTAGGCTAAATTAACTTAAATCATACAAAATAATTAAATTCGAATTTATTCTTAAAACCGAAAATATATAAAAGCTTAAAAATATCGATTCTTACCTCAAATTCGCACGAAATCATGTATGGAATAGCAGATTTGTGTAGAATTCTTCAAGATCTTTCCGATGACGTATAAAACTCGATAATCAGACGGTCGGTTTGGGAGATAATTTAGAGAGAAGGTATAGAGAGAAAGTTAGAGAGACAGTAGAGAGAGAGTCTGATTTTTGGAATGAATAAAAATAAACTTAATTACGTTTATATACTTCATCTAGTTATATTTGTTACTTAACCCACTATTATTTTTGTATCTTATATCTCTTTTATTTAATTATCTTTAATAATTATTAAATCATAATCTTTAAATATTTATATAATTCAATTAATATTTCATAACTTAATTAACTTATAAATCAAATAATTACATTATCGGTTCGAAAATACTGAATTTACGACTGGGTCAAAAGTTAGGTTGTTACAGAATGGGCTCCACCACGCACAAACTTCGTCCCCGAAGTTAGTTATGTTCGAACAGACTGGGATAAGTAGCTTTCATGACATCTTCAGATTCCCAAGACTGATGCGAACCTTTGTGGTGTTTCCACTGGACGAGCACCATCTGTATTTCTTTATTTCTAAGCTTCTTGGTCTTCGAGTCAAGAATACGTTCTGGCTCTTCAACCACTCAAAACTTCTCATCAATTTTCAAGTTAACGTGTGGTATTTGAACTTCTCTTTCGTCTGCTAAGCTCTTTCTCAGATGATTGACATGGAATATAGGATGTATTCCAGATAAGTCCGCTGGCAGTTCAAGACGATAAGATTGATTTCCTATCTTTTCGACAATCTTGAACGGACCGATGAATCTCGGAGCTAGCTTATTTCTTTTTATGAATCTTACCACATTCATCATTGGAGATACTTTCAGCATCAGCCAATCGTTAACCGCAAAGCTGATAGATCTGTGTCGATTATCAATATATGACTTCTGCCTGCTTTGAGCTTCAAGAATGTTCCTTCTGACAAGTTGAATCTTTTCATGAGTCAGCTGTAGAAGGGCAGGTCCTGCTATTGGCGATTCACCTGTTTCACGCCAACAGGTGGGAGTTCTGCACTTTCGTCCGTACAAAGCTTCAAAAAGAGCCATCTTGACCGTAGAGTGATAACTGTCGTTGTAAGAGAATTCGACCAACGGCAAGTGGTCATCCCAATTACCACCCAGATCAAGAACACAGGCACGAAGCATATCTTCAAGAGTTAGGATAGTACGCTCACTCTGGCCATCTGCATTAGGATGATAAGAAGTACTCATAGAGATCCGAGTACCCATCCCTTCTTGCAGTGCTTGCCAGAATCTCGAAGTGAAACGACTATCACGATCAGAGACGATTGATTTCGGCACACCATGTCGAGAAATGATTTCAGTAATGTACATCTGTGCCAATCTATCAAGGGAGTTTGTCTCTTTCATCGGTATAAAGTGAGCTGACTTCGTTAATCGGTCCACGACTACCCAGATGTAGTCGTGCTGTCTATTGGTTCTCGGCAACTTCGTGACGAAGTCCATTGTTATATGCTCCCACTTCCACTCAGGAACTGGCAGTGGTTGCATATTCCCGAAGGGTTTCTGGTGTTCTGCCTTAACCATCTGACAGATTTTGCAGCTTTCAACATAATGACCGATGTCTTTCTTCATTCCTGGCCACCAGTAATCAGCTTTCAGATCGAAATACATCTTTGAGCTGCCAGGATGAACAGATAATTTGGACTTGTGAGCTTCAGATAGAAGAGTGCTACGGCTTGAACCATACTTAGGGATCCAGATTCGGTTTCCCTTGAGACAATGAATTCCCAAATGATTCAGAGTTAGAAATTGTAGCTGCCCTTTAAGATCTTCAGAACAGAGATTCTCTTCTTTCAGTGCTTCAGCTTGAGCAACTCTGATGTCTTCAATAAGATCAGAAGAGAATATAACCGGAGTTAGGGCATAGCAGCACTTTTCTGGATAAACTTTTCTACTCAAAGCATCCGCGACAAAATTAGCTTTGTCGGGATGATATAGGATCTCGCAATCATAGTCCTTGATAAGCTCCAAGGACCGTCGCTGTTTCATATTCAGATCCTTTTGAGTAAAAAGATGTTTGAGACTCTTATGATCGGTGTAGAGCTGACACCGAGTCCCATAAAGGTAATGCCGCCGGATTTTCAGTGCAAAGGTAACGGCAGCCAACTCAAGATCACGAGTTGGTGCACTTTTCTCGTAATCTTTCAATTGCCTTGAAGCGTAGGCAATTACTTTTCCCCTTTGCATTAGAACACATCCTAAGCCAGTACCAGATGCGTCGCTGTAAACGACAAAATCATCGTTTCCTTCTGGTAAGGCTAGGATTGAAGCTTGAATAAGCTTCTGTTTCAGAATGTCGAATGCCTCTGGCTGTTTATCGGCCCATACGAAAGGTGTATACTTTCGTGTTAACATAGTAAGTGGCACAGCAATCTTTGAGAAGTCCTTTATGAATCGCCGATAATAGCCGGCTAATCCAAGGAAACTTCTTATTTAAGAGGCATTGCGAGGCGTTTGCCATTTCTGAACTGCCTCGACTTTAGATGGATCTACTGAAATACCTTCGCCAGATATGACATGGCCAAGGAATTGAATCTAGAAAGAAATCAGAGTGAAATTTCAAGTTTTGTTTCAATCAAAGAACGCTTAGGAATGACTCAAGACAATATAAAGTTGTACCTGTCTGAGCCAGAATTCGCACTTAGAGAATTTTGCGTAGAGTCTTTCTTTTCTCAGTAACTCTAGCAATTGTCGTAGATGAATAGAAAGATCAGCCTCCGTTTTAGAGTAAATCAGAATATCGTCTATGAATACGATAACTAACTTATCCAACATCGGTCTGCACACGCGATTCATGAGGTCCATGAACGCCGCTGGTGCATTTGTTAAGCCGAACGGCATCACGAGAAATTCGTAATGACCGTATCTTGTTCGGAAGGCTGTCTTCGGAATATCCTCATCTCTAACTTTTAATTGATGATACCCAGAACGAAGATCAATCTTAGAAAAGTAGCTGGCTCCTTGTAGCTGATCAAACAGATCATCAATTCTTGGAAGAGGATACTTATTCTTTATTGTGACTTTGTTCAACTCACGATAATCGAGGCACATTCGAAAAGTTCCGTCTTTCTTCTTAACGAATAAGATAGGTGCACCCCACGGAGATGAACTTGGTCGGATAAACCCCTTTTCTAACAGCTCTTGCAACTGTTTTGACATTTCCTGCATTTCTGCAGGTGCAAGTCTGTAAGGAGCTTTTGCGATAGGAGCCGCACCAGGAACCAAGTCAATAATGAACTCGACTTGACGTTCCGGTGGTACTCCGGAAATATCATCATGAAAGATGTCTGGGAACTCACAGATGATCGGGATATCAGATAGAGATTTCTTTTCAGAGTTTGATTCAGAAGAGACGTAGCACAGATAAGATTCGTGACCCTTAGACAAACATTTGTGAGCTTTCTCTACAGAAATAAAGCAGTGAGCACCTTTTCTTTTCTCTCCTTTGATTTCCAATACTCGGCCTTCTGAGGACTTGATTTTGATGATCCGACGGTTGCATACGATCGTTGCTTCGTTGTTTATTAGCCAATCCATGCCGATAATAACGTCAAACTCCTTTAGAAGAATCGGTATAAGATCGAGGTTGAATACTATATTATTTACGAGCAAAGTGCAGTTTCGGTAGACAGAATCAGCCATAACATAGTGGTTACTGGCTGTCTCGATATCAATTACAACAGGAAGCTTTGATGGGGATTTAGATAATCTTGATGCAAAAGAAGTTGATATGAAGGAACGACTCGCGCCGGTATCAAATAATACTCGGGCAGGAATGGAGTTAAGTAAAAACATACCCGTAACTACATTAGGGGTTTCCTTTGCTTCTTCGGCCGTTATCTGAAACGCACGTGTCCTTGCTGTCGGAGTTGCAGCAGAACTTTTTACTGTAGACCCTCCAGCCGACGAAGGTGATTGAAATCGTTGCCCGCTTCGACACTGATACATAAAGTGTCCTCTTTTCCCGCATTTTGCACATCCTCGTCCCTGTTGTGGGCATTCTTCACTGCTGTGACCGATCATGTTGCACGCAAAACAAGTAACATCCTCTGGGTTGCACAATCCCATGTGTGACTTTCTGCATCTTTTGCAGAATCGCGACTCGTTCGTTAGTGAATACCCTTGGGCTTTCGAATGCAAGCTATACTGTTGGGATTGCTGGGGTTGTGATTTACTTGTCTTGAAAAATCTGCCAAATCTTTGTTTCTTCGGAGGAGATGGATTCGTCGGGTTAGTCGTTGGAGCATAAAGCTGATCACCATACTCTAGGTATCCTCTCTCGATCTGTCTGGCTGCTTCGACCATTTCCAAGTAACTCTTATACTTTATTGCGCTCATCGGATGACGGTATCTCGGGTTAAGTCCTCCACGGAATCTATTCATCTTTCGTTCCTCAGTAGCTACTTGATATGAGGAGTAACCGCAAAGCTGAGAGAATTCGTGCTCGTATTCGTCAACAGTCTTTGTTCCCTGAGTCAGCTGCATTAGTTGGACTTCCATCTTATCTTGTTGATCGATCGGGCAATACTTTGCGTTAAACATATCGATAAACTGATCCCATTCCAAAGTCTGAATTACCTCCTCTCCATAGATACTCCACTGAGTCTTCCACCAAGCACGGGCAGCACCAACAAACAACGCAGAAGCATAGCTCACTTTCTTTGAATCTAAGCAGTCAGAGATTCTAAAGATCTCTTCAGTATGGCTGATCCAATCCATCGCCTGAATTGGATTCACTGTACCCTCAAAGTTAAGGGCACCGCCCACTTTAAAATCTATAACTTTACAACCTTTTGGCTGCTCGATTTGGGTTTCATGGGTAGAGTTATCAGAATCACATTCGTCATTCTGGACTTGTTTATCTTTTCTCTTATTTTTCTTATCTTCACGTCTTTTAGCTTCGGCCTCATCTCTGGCCTGAAACTGTTCTTGCATTCTCTTATTTTGTTGTTCGGAATGTTGGGCTAAAAGTTGTTGCATCATTTCAAACATCTGTTGTGGGGTCATGTTTGATATGTCACCTGATCCTAATCCTGACATCTTTAACTGAAAATTAAAATCAATTAACTATCAGTTTATAGACTTAGATCTATGTACCCTTTTTCCCATCCTAACAGTCTGTACATCCTATCTCAGTTCAAACCACCTAAATGATTGATACATATGTATTGCTTCAGTTTGAGACCAAGTATACTCTCGTAATACTTGATTCACTCAAACTATGGGCTCTGATACCATCCTGTGAAGACCAGCCCTTATGGGGCGGTAGTCACGAGTCTAGCTCCCACATCATGCAATACGATATCAATCAAACTAAGATAGAGTAATTAATTGCGAAATTTTAAATTACGGGCACAAGCATATTAGGATTTAAGTTTAATACAGATTACCGATTTTAAATTAAACTTATAAAGGGCACAAGTCTAATCTAATTCATGTCATCATATAATCAAAATAAATCTACCCAGATCACCATAATATCGTCATCCAATTAGTACCAAAATGGGGTCGCTGAGTAGAGGTCTATGAAACTTCTGTCTTGAGCGTGTAAGACCTAAGAACTAGCTCCGGCAGGCGACTTTCCTTTGTCTTTTACTGTAAAAATGTGAAGTAGCAACTGTAAGCAACGCTTGGTGAGTAAATAGATTTTCAAATTAAACATGCATTGTCAAGCGGATCATCATAAGTCTAGCGTGATATGTCAAGGTTGCCGCTTCAGCCACTCATGATTGAGACATAGAAGTTATAGAGTCGGATGATGATCAAGCCACGCTCACGCTTAAATCGTGGGGATCAGCCACATACTGGGCTAGCTACCAGTAAATTAACGTGGCGGAACATCGGAGGTCATTACCAAGTTCAATAGAACTGGTGAAATAGCCAGGTCTAGAACGATAGACGGATAAGGCTAATCAAGCTGAACTATACTGCTGAGATTGCTGGGACTGAGACTTATTTGGCTTAAAGAATCTGCCTAATCGGTCATAGTAGTGAAGAGTGCCCACAGCAAGGACGCGGATGTGAGAAATGCGGGAAAAGAGGACACTTCATGTATTAGTGTCGCAGCGGGCAACGAGGACAGTCACAGTCGTCAGCGGGAGGATCTACGATGAAGAGTTCAGCTGCTACTCCGACCGCAAGGACTCGAGCTTTTCAAATAACAGCTGAGGAAGCAAAAGAAACACCTGACGTAGTTACCGGTACGTTCATGCTTAACTCAATTCCTGCTCGCGTATTATTTGATTCCGGTGCTAGTCGTTCCTTCATATCTACTACTTTTGCATCAAGATTATCTAAATCCCCGTCAAAGTTTCCTATTGTAATTGATATCGACACAGCTAGTAACCACTATGTTATGGCTGATTCTTTCTACCGAAACTGCACTTTGCTCGTAAATAATATAGTATTCAACCTCGATCTTGTACCGATTCCGCTAAAGGAGTTTGACGTTATTATCGACATGGATTGGCTAATAAACAACGAAGCAACGATCGTATGCAACCGTCGGATCATCAGAATCAAGTTCTCAGACGGCCGAGTATTGGAAATCAAAGGAGAGAAAAGAAAAGGTGCTCACTGCTTTATTTCTGTAGAGAAAGCTCACAAATGTTTGTCTAAGGGTAACGAATCTTATCTGTGCTACGTCTCTTCTGAATCAAACTCTGAAAAGAAATCTCTATCTGATATCCCGATCGTCTATGAGTTCCAAGACGTCTTTCCTGATGATATTTCCGGAGTACCACCAGAACGTCAAGTCGCGTTCAGTATTGACTTGGTTCCTGTTGCGGCTCCTATCGCAAAAGCTCCTTACAGACTTGCACCTGCAGAAATGCAGGAAATGTCAAAACAGTTGCAAGAGCTGTTAGAAAAGGGGTTTATCCGACCAAGTTCATCTCCGTGGGGTGCACCTGTCTTATTCGTTAAGAAGAAAGACGGAACTTTTCGAACGTGCATCGATTATCGTGAGTTGAACAAAGTCACAATAAAGAATAAGTATCCTCTGCCCAGAATTGATGATCTGTTTGATCGGCTACAAGGAGCCAGCTACTTTTCTAAGATTGATCTTCGTTCTGGGTATCATCAATTAAAAGTTAGAGATGAGGATATTCCGAACACAGCCTTCCGAACAAGATACGGTCATTACGAATTTCTCATGATGCCGTTCGGCTTAACAAATGCATCAGCGGCGTTCATGGACCTCATGAATCGCGTGTGCAGACCGATGTTGGATAAGTCACTTATCGTATTCATAGACGATATTCTGATTTACTCTAAAACGGAGGCTGATCTAACTATTCATCTACGAAAATTGCTAGAGTTACTGAGAAAAGAAAGACTCTACGCAAAATTTTCTAAGTGCATATTCTGGCTCAGACGGGTACAACTTTATATTGTCTTGAGTCAATCCTAAGCGTTCTTTGATTGAAACAAAACTTGAAAATTTTACTCTGATACCATCCTGTGAAGACCACCCCTTGCGGGGCAATCCTTACGAGTCTAGGTCCCACATCATTCAATACGATATCAATCATACTAAGATAGGGTAATTAAATTGCGGAATAATAAATTACATGTACATACAGATTAGGATTTAAGTTAAATACAGATTACATATTTCAAATTAAAGTTATAAAAGGGTACCATCTAATCTAATCATTACATCATGGAATAATATCAAATCTACACAAAACCACAACATTTGCTGTCTTCCAATCAGTACCGAAAGGTTTTGTTGTGTAGTGGTCTATAGAAACTTCGGTCTTGATCTTTAATAGACCTAAGAGCTAGGTCCGGCAGGTGACTTTCCTTTATCTTTTCTTGTAAAAATTATAATGTAGCAACTGTAAGCAAAGCTTAGTGAGTTATAGATATTCAGATTTAACAGGCTTGCATTTCCAGTTGAGACATATTGTTGATGCTAGATTGATTGACATTCGTATTATCAGCTGGATTGTGACATGTGCACACTATGGTTAGGTGTTGCCCAGTGGATCATGATAGGTATTTGACTTATCATTTCATATGATATTGCTTTTACTATTCATTTCAGATATTGCTTTAAGAACACTGCTATCATGACATTGATTACGTATGCTTCATCATTGCATATACTTGGACATATTGATTCAGCTTGATTAGCCTTATCGGTCTATCGTTCTAGACCTGGCTATTTCACCAGTTCTATTGAACTTGGTAATGACCTCCGATGTTCCGCCACGTCGACAAAGGTATTTGACTTATCATTTCATATGAGGGCTGTAGCGGCAGCCAAGACATATCAGGCTAGACTAATGATCCGCTTGACATGCATGTTAATTTGGAAATCTATTTACTCACTAAGCTTTGCTTACAGTTGCTACATTATAACTTTTACAGGAAAAGATAAAGGAAAGTCACCTGCCGGATCTAGCTCTTAGGTGTATTAAAGATCAAGACAGAAGTTTCTATAGACCACTACACAACAAACGGCTTGCTTCTTTTTATGTTTATTTCTCTTTTCAGTTTTCTTTATTGATTCAATTTGCTCTAGCATAAACTTGTTTTGTTGCTCATTATTCTGGGTTTTTAGTTGTTGCATCATTTCCAGGACTTGCTCTGGGGTCATGCCACCTGATGGTCCACCTTCTCCAGACATAGCTCTAAAATTCAAATCACTAAATATTTAGCTCATTAGTCTAGCACATTGTACCCTTTCATGTCCCGTCCTACTAGTCTCTGAAACCAATCTTAGTTCAAGCCATCCTGTCATGATTGATACTATAACATTGCACAAGTTTGAGATCATGTATTACACGTAATACAATGATTCACTCAAACTATTGCTCTGATACCATCCTGTGAGACCCAAGATTTCTCAAAGGTCTCAAGTCTAGGCCCAGTAGCAAGTCCTGGAAATGATGCAACAACTAATAACCCAGAATAATGAGCAACAAAACAAGTTTATGCTAGAGCAAATTGAATCAATAAAGAAAACTGAAAAGAGAAATAAACATAAAAAGAAGCAAGCTGAACAGTCAAGCGAATCGGAATCCGATAAAATTGGAACAGGTTCTAATGCACTTCAAGCTCTTTCAAGTCCTGACCTATGAACTAGGTCCAGCCAATCGTTTGCCTTTACCTGAAAAATAATACAACAACGAGGTAAGCTTATTTAACTGTGAGTTGTAGATTTCACTTTAACTGCATATTATGTGAATTGAGACTTTTGTTGCATGATCCTGATTTTATTGACATTCTGATCTTGAGCTTATTGATTTATATTATCATAGTATATTTACTATGATTTGTTGAGCTGAGCATTTATTCTACCAGAATCTATTTCATTGATGAGTCATTTGATTGTTAAGCTTAACTCCATCACTATTGCTCAGTGTTGGGTTAATGTTAGGCTTATGATGTGCTGATTATGTGATGAAAGCAGAGAGGGTAGCTAGAGCTGAGCATTCCGATGATATCCATATAGAGCTTTTACTGGTAGCTAGCCCAGTACGTGGCTGATCCCCACTAATGATGCGTGTGTATGGATTTTTCATCATCCGAGCATTCCTTATGAAATTGTCTAAAAGTCTCAAGAGCAACAACAGTTTTATAACTGGGAGCTGAGCAAAGTCGCGCATCTAAAGAGCATTAATTGGCCAATGTCCCTTCGAGATTGAGCTGTGCGTGAGCCTAGTGCAGTGCATAAGCAATAGAGCTGAGCCGTGCATGAGCCGAGTGCAGTGCATGTGCTTCCGCGTTTATAATTGCATGTTAAATGTGAAATTCTACAATCTCACTAAGCAAATAAGCTTACCTCGTTGTTGTATTATTTTTCAGGTAAAGGCAAAGGATTAGCTGGACCTAGTTCATAGGTTAGGACTTGAAAGAGCTTGAAGTGCATTAGAACCTCTTCCAAAACCTTGGTACTTGATTAAAGATAAAGCTTTGGGGTTTGGGCTAGTTTACATTTGTGCTTTGATTAAATAGTCTAGAAGTTTGTACCTTATACTTAGTCTTTTGTCTCTGATTGTAATTAACTTTTATTCCACAACTGTAAATTTTATCTTAGTTTCATGATTGATATTGCGTTGCTACTGGGCCTAGACTTGAGACCTTTGAGAAATCTGGCTGTTTCTGTCTACTGAAACTACACTTTGCTCATAAATAATATAGTATTCAACCTCGATCTTATACCGATTCCGCTAAAGGAGTTTGACGTTATTATCGGCATGGATTGGCTAATAAACAACGAAGCAACGATCGTATGCAACCGTCGGATCATCAGAATGAAGTCCTCAGACGGCCGAGTATTGGAAATCAAAGGAGAGAAAAGAAAAGGTGCTCACTGCTTTATTTCTGTAGAGAAAGCTCACAAATGTTTATCTAAGGGTCACGAATCTTATCTGTGCTACATCTCTTCTGAATCAAACTCTGAAAAGAAATCTCTATCTGATATCCCGATCGTCTGTGAGTTCCCAGACGTCTTTCCTGATGATATTTCCGGAGTACCACCGGAACGTCAAGTCGAGTTCAGTATTGACTTGGTTCCTGGTGCGGCTCCTATCGCAAAAGCTCCTTACAGACTTGCACCTGCAGAAATGCAGGAAATGTCAAAACAGTTGCAAGAGCTGTTAGAAAAGGGGTTTATCCGACCAAGTTCATCTCCGTGGGGTGCACCTGTCTTATTCGTTAAGAAGAAAGACAGAACTTTTCGAATGTGCATCGATTATCGTGAGTTGAACAAAGTCACAATAAAGAATAAGTATCCTCTGCCCAGAATTGATGATCTGTTTGATCGGCTACAAGGAGCCAGCTACTTTTCTAAGATTGATCTTCATTCTGGGTGTCATCAATTAAAAGTAAGAGATGAGGATATTCCGAAGACAGCCTTCCGAACAAGATACGGTCATTACGAATTTCTCGTGATGCCTTTCGGCTTAACAAATGCACCAGCGGCGTTCATGGACCTCATGAATCGCGTGTGCAGACCGATGTTGGATAAGTCAGTTATCGTATTCATTGACGATATTCTGATTTACTCTAAAACGGAGGCTGATCATTCTATTCATCTACGACAATTGCTAGAGTTACTGAGAAAAGAAAGACTCTACGCAAAATTCTCTAAGTGCGAATTCTGGCTCAGACAGGTACAACTTTATATTGTCTTGAGACATTCCTAAGCGTTCTTTGATTGAAACAAAACTTGAAATTTCACTCTGATTTCTTTCTAGATTCAATTCCCTGGCCATGTCATATCTTGTGAAGGTATTTCAGTAGATCCATCTACAGTCGAGGCAGTTCAGAAATGGCAAACGCCTCGCAATGCCTCTGAAATAAGAAGTTTCCTTGGATTGGCCGGCTATTATCGGCGATTCATAAAGGACTTCTCAAAGATTGCTGTGCCACTTACTATGTTAACACGAAAGAATACACCTTTCGTATGGGCCGATAAACAGCAAGAGGCATTCGACATTCTGAAACAGAAGCTTATTCAAGCGCCAATCCTAGCCTTACCAGAAAGAAAACGATGATTTTGTCGTTTACAGCGACGCATCTGATACTGGCTTAGGATGTGTTCTAATGCAAAGGGGAAAAGTAATTGCCTACGCTTCAAGGCAATTGAAAGATTACGAGAAAAGTGCACCAACTCATGATCTAGAGTTGGCTGCCGTTACCTTTGCACTGAAAATCTGGCGGCATTACCTTTGTGGGACTCGGTGTCAGCTCTACACCGATCATAAGAGTCTCAAACATCTTTTTACTCAAAACGATCTGAATATGAAACAACGACGGTCCTTGGAGCTTATCAAGGACTATGATTGCGAGATCCTATATCATCCCGGCAAAGCTAATGTTGTCGCGGATGCTTTGAATAGAAAAGTTTATCTAGAAAAGTGCTGCTATGCCCTAACTCCGGTTATATTCTCTTCTGATCTTATTGAAGACATAAGAGTTGCTCAAGCTGAAGCACTGAAAGAAGAGAATCTCTGTTCTGCAGATCTTAAAGGGCAGCTACAATTTCTATCTCTGAATCATTTGGGACTTCATTGTCTCAAGGGAAACCGAATCTGGATCTCTAAGTATGGTTCAATCCGTAGCACTCTTCTATCTGAAGCTCACAAGTCCAAATTATCTGTTCATCCTGGCAGCTCAAAGATGTATTTCGATCTGAAAGCTGATTACTGGTGGCCAGGAATGAAGAAAGACATCGTTAAATATGTTGAAATCTGCAAAATCTGCCAGATGGTTAAGGCAGAACATTAGAAGCCCTTCGGGGATATGCAACCACTGCCAGTTCCTGAGTGGAAGTGGGAGCATATAACAATGGACTTCATCACGAAATTGCCTAAAACCAAGAGACAGCACGACTCCATCTGGGTAGTCGTGGACCGATTAACGAAGTCAGCTCACTTTATACCGATGAAAGAGACAAACTCCCTTAATAGATTGGCACAAATGTACATTACTGAAATCATTTCTCGACATGGTGTGCCGAAATCAATCGTCTCTGATCGTGATAGTCGTTTCACTTCGAGATTCTGGCAAGTACTGCAAGAAGGGATGGCTACTCGGATCTCTATGAGTACTGCTTATCATCCTAATGCAGATGGCCAGAGTGAGCGTACTATCCTAACTCTTGAAGATATGCTTCGTGCCTGTGTTCTTGATCTGGGTGGTAATTGGGATGACCACTTGCCGTTGGTCGAATTCTCTTACAACAACAGTTATCACTCTACGATCAAGATGGCTCCTTTTGAAGCTTTGTACGGACGAAAGTGCAGAACTCCCACCTGTTGGCGCGAAACAGGTGAATCGCCAATAGCAGGACCTGCCCATCTACAGCTGACTCATGAAAAGATTCAACTTGTCAGAAAAAACATTCTTGAAGCTCAAAGTAGGCAGAAGTCATATTATGATAATCGACACAGATCTATCAGCTTTGCGGTTAACGATTGGGTGATGCTGAAAGTATCTCCAATGAAGAATGTGGTAAGATTCATAAAAAGAAATAAGCTAGCTCCGAGATTCATCGGTCCGTTCAAGATTGTCGAAAAGATAGGAAATCAATCTTATCATCTTGAACTGCCAGCGGACTTATCTGGAATACATCCTGAATTCCATGTTAGTCATCTAAGAAAGAGCTTAGCAGACGAAAGAGAAGTTCAAATACCACACGTTAACTTGCAAATTGATGAGAAGCTTAGAGTGGTTGAAGAGCCAGAACGTATTTTGGACTCGAAGACCAAGAAGCTTAGAAATAAAGAAATACAGATGGTGCTCGTCCAGTGGAAACACCACAAAGGTTCGCATCAGTCTTGGGAATCTGAAGATGTCATGAAAGCTACTTATCCCGGTCTGTTCGAACACAGCTAACTTCGGGGACGAACTTTGTGCGTGGTGGAGCCCATTCTGTAACAATCTAACTTTTGACCCAGTCATAAATTCAGTATTTTGAACCGATAATGTAATAATGTTACATTATTTGAATTATAATTTAATTAAGTTATGAAATATTTAATTAAATTATATAAATATTTATATTATGAATTAATAAATTATTAAAGATAATTAAATAAAATAGATATAATATACAAAAATGAAAATGGGTTAACTAGCAAATATAACTAGATGAAGTATATAAACGAGATTTATTATTCATTTAAACATTTTTACTCTCTCTCTACTCTCTCTTTACCTTCTCCCTAGAATTACTTCCAAACCGACCGGCCGATTCTTGAGTTTTATATATCGTTTGAAAGATCTCGGAGAATACTACACGAATCTGCTATCACTTGTTCTATTTCGTACGAATTTGAGGTAAGAACCGATACTTTTAGTTTTCATATTTTCAGTTTTGAAAATAAGAAATACGAATTTATCAATTTTCATGAGATTAAAGTTATTTAACTTGAGTTTTAAATAGAATATGTGTAATATAATCGAACTTAGGTTTATTACGTAACATATTCGTGATTTTAGGCCTAGAAATGTATGATTTAAAGCTGTAAATATGAACAAATTCGAGAATGCCAAGAACAAACGCGAAATACATAGAACAAACTCGAAATTAAGTTAAATTCGAAAATATAATCGAATTTAATCATCAAATTCGAAAAAGGTCTTCGAATTTAATGCTTGGTTCGAACTTAACTCCTAAATTCGAAATCAAATTCGAATTTAAGTCTTAATCGAATTTAGTACACTTGAAATAATTAAATTGATTTGACTTTAATATAGGAATTCGAAACTTGACAAATATATTCGAATGAGAGCTTCGATTTTAATATTAAATTCAAGATACATATCTTGAATTTGTCATTGATTTGACTTTAATTTTATGTTCAAAATAGTATTCTATTTTAGTTATATATATATATATATATATATATATATATATATATATATATATATATATATATATATATATATATATATATATATATATATATATATATATATATATATATTAACCCTTGAGAAATTATGAAACAAAGAATATTAATGAAAGAATGATTTATGAATAAACAAGTTATCAGAATCAGATAAAATAAAGATTTTAAAAATAATAGACGATGATATTAACATGATATGATATGATAATTCTGGGCAGGTTCAGTGAAATTCTGAAAATAGATATAAAGATTTAAAGATTTAAAAGCGGGTCAAAGACTTGAATTGACAGAGAACAGATTGAGATAAAATCCTGAGATAACTCAGGTGGCAGATTTTACTTTTGTTTGATAAAGACCCAACACCGTGAGTTATAGATATTGAGATTTAACATGCTTGCATTTCCGGTTGAGACATATTGTTGATGCTAGATTGATTGACATTCATATTATCAGCTGGATTGTGACCTGTGCACACAATGGTTGGGTGTTGCCTAGTGGATCATGATAGCTATTTGACTTATCATTTCATATGATATTGCTTTTAGAACACTGCTATCATGACATTGATTACGTATGCTTCATCATTGCATATACTTGGACATATTGATTCAGCTTGATTAGCCTTATCGGTCTATCGTTCTAGACCTGGCTATTTCACCAGTTCTATTGAACTTGGTAATGACCTCCGATGTTCCGCCACGTTGATTTACTGGTAGCTAGCCCAGTATGTGGCTGATCCCCACAATTTAAGCGTGAGCGTGGCTTGATCATCATCCGACTCTATGACTTCTATGTCTCAATCACGAGTGGCTGAAGCGGCAGCCTTGACATATCACGCTAGACTTATGATGATCCGCTTGACAATGCATGTTTAATTTGAAAATCTATTTACTCACTAAGCGTTGCTTACAGTTGCTACTTCACATTTTTACAGGAAAAGACAAAGGAAAGTCACCTGCCGGACCTAGTTCTTAGGTCTTACACGCTCAAGACAGAAGTTTCAAAGACCTCTACTCAGCGACCCCATTTCGGTACTAATTGGATGACGATATTATGGTGATCTGGGTAGATTTATTTTGATTATATGATGACATGAATTAGATTAGACTTGTGCCCTTTATAAGTTTAATTTAAAATCGGTAATCTGTATTAAAGTTAAATCCTAATATGCTTGTACATGTAATTTACAATTCCGCAATTAATTACTCTATCTTAGTTTGATTGATATCGTATTGCATGATGTGGGACCTAGACTAGTGAGAACCGCCCCGTAAGGGGTGGTCTTCACAGGATGGTATCAGAGCCCCAAACTCGAAATACATGATTTTGACGTTGGATGATGATAAAATGGGTCAAAGATTTGATTTGACAGAGAGCAGATTGAGATAAAATCCTGAGATAACTCAGGTGGCAGATTTTATATCTGTTTGATAAAGACCCAACACTGTGAGTTAGATATTCAGATTTAACATGCTTGCATTTCCGGTTGAGACATATTGTTGATGCTAGATTGATTGACATTCATATTATCAGTTGGATTGTGACCTGTTGTCACACCCTGCCACCTTGGTTGGCAGCGAGTCGTAACGAGTGCGGAAGCGTAACAATAATTATAACGAACGACCACTATATGGACGTTTTCGAAATATTACATCATTAAAATTTAAAAATGTAATAATGTTTTACAAGATGAAAGGAAATGAAGTTCGCGTAATACAGAGATTCTAATACATAATTAATGCGTCCAAAAATAATGCAGTCAAATCTCCGTTAGTTTCGAAATATGCATGCGACTCCATGAAATGCGGAAGCTTGGAAAGTTGGTGTATCCGAAGGCACACTTGCCTTAATTACCTGAAAATACATGCTAAAATACGTCAACAAAATTGTTGGTGAGTTCATAGGTTTACACGAAAAGACCAGTTGTATGGACATTATCAGATGCGTTTGAATTTATAAAATCATAAATTCCATGAGATGTATTACATAAACCATCATGTCACCGAAACTTAATTAGAGTGAGTTTGCCCCGAGCAGTATTCCCATACGTAATACCGTGAGTTGAATATATATGCACCCGCCGTTAGCTAAACCACTAACCCGAGTGGGGGACATGACTCCCAATAGATCTATCCACAATATATTCGCGCTTGCAAACAAATGCAACTAACGATTTCATGATATAAGGGCGGAAATCACATATGTAATACATAATAGAATCGAGAAGTTTTTTTGTGTCCATATAAAAACGAAGCGTGCATTCCATCCCAAAACATAATAATGTGAAAAATGGGACTATGAAGACTCACCTTGTTGATTTTTGATGATATTTTTTTTTTTTTGGATCTGAGTTGAACACTTGATTGTATAGTTGAGACTCGTCCTAATATTTTTACGAGTTCGGGTCAATATTATCATAATACGAGTTTGAGTACTTCGTAATTATTTTCATGTACTTGTGATGTATGAATAATTTTTGTGGATTTTATATGTGAGTATCGATTTATGGATATTTATTTCTAAAAAAAATAATTTGTTGCATGCATGCATACTCACGTATATATGTATACATATATATATATACATATATTCATAAATATATATGTATCTATGAGTATGTACATGTGCATGAAAATAGAGCATATATATAAAATTTTGGCATGATGATTTTACGAGTATTATGAAAACCGAGTTGTAAATTTTAGTAAATATATTTAAAAAAAATTTTTTCATCTTTTTATAAATTTTTAAGGTGGAAAATAAGAAAAACTTACAAAAGTGGAAGAACACTTGAAATCGATATGGTTGGCCGATTTTTCTTTCTTTGAGAGAATATGTATGTTGGTGTGTTTTTGTGAAATGGGTTTTGTCTTCTATTTATAGAAGAAAAAGGGTTATAAAAAAAATAATGATAAACTAATTAATATTTAGTGAAATGATGAAAAGTAAAAAGGTAAATCGGTTGAGTGTTGGACAAAATAGTGTGGCCGATTTTAATGAGTGTATGTTGCATGGAGTTTATTAATATAATAATACAAAAGTACAAGCTAGTTGTCCTTTAAAGGACAACTTACTTTTTAGAGTGATAAGTAGTATGGCTTTTCAATTTTTATATTAATAAAAGTACAAAAAGGCGTGCAAAAGAGGTGGCAGCATTTATTATTACTGCATATATATACGTACTTAGAAAATTTTTCTGGAATGTTAAACTCGATTCAAGTGTGAATCGAGTTTGTTGCAGTGTCAATCGAGTTTTATAACATTTTGCCCGAGTTTTATCACACTTTGATCGAGTTTTATGCCTTTGTCATTCATGTTTTATATAGCTATAGTCGAGTTTCATACAACATTGCCCGAGTTTCTTGCTTCTTTAATCGAGTTTCTTTGTTTAACTGTTCGAGTTTTATGTGGTTTTATTCGAGTTTTATGTTTCTTTGTTCGAGTTTCATCCCTTAGAAATCGAGATTTGTATCTTCATTGTTCGAGTTTTATACTGCCTCATCCGAGAAAATTATCTCTTTATTCGAGTTTCATCAAAGTGTTGTTCGAGTTTAGATCTTTACTAATCGAGTTTCATTATATCATTATTCGAGTTTATTACTTCTTTCATCGAGATTCATACAACACCATTCGAGTTTATTGATTATATGATTCGAGATTCATATAATTTCATTCGGGTTTATTACTTCATTATTCGAGTTTTATATTAGTTTATTTTTTGAGTTTCATACCTTATTTTTAGGCCAGTTGTTACAGTCTCCCCCTGTTGAAGGAATTTCGTCCCGAAATTAGCTCGTGTTCTCCTCTGCTTGGACTTTTGAGAACAGCTGGGGGTACTTCTCTCGGAATTGATCTTCGCGTTCCCAAGTAAACTCAGGACCTTGTTTAGAGTTCCATCGGACCTTTATTATTGGAATTCGACTGTGCTTGAGTTTCTTGACTTCTCGGTCCATTATTTCCACCGGTTGCTCAATGAAATTCAGCTTATCGTCTATCTCCAGCTCGTCCATGGGTATCACGAGTGATTCACCAGCCAGACATTTCTTAAGATTGGATACGTGGAAGGTATTATGAACGTTACTAAGCTCTGGGGGTAGATCGAGTCGGTAAGCTACCGGGCCAATTCTTCTGGTGATTTTGAATCGTCCGATATAACGAGGATTGAGTTTTCCTCGTTTTCCAAAACGGATTACGCCTTTCCAAGGCGAGACTTTCAGCATCACTTGATCTCCCTCTTGGAATTCCAAATCCTTCCGTCGGATGTCTGCATAACTCTTCTGTCGATCCCGCGCAATCTTCAATCGGTTCCGAATCTGGGCTATCTTCTCTGTAGTTTCCTGGATGATCTCAGGTCCAGTAATCTGACTATCCCCTACTTCGGCCCAACAAAGAGGTGATCGACACTTTCGTCCATAGAGTGCCTCGAATGGGGCGGTCTTAATGCTCGAGTGATAACTGTTGTTATAAGAAAACTCAACTAATGGCAGGTGTCTGTCCCAACTTTTTCCAAAGTCGATGACACATGCCCTTAGCATATCTTCCAATGTTTGAATCATTCTTTCACTCTGACCGTCCGATTGCGGGTGATAGGCTGTACTCATATCCAGACGCGTTCCTAGTGCTTCTTGCAATGATTGCCAGAACCTTGACGTAAATCGGCTGTCTCTATCTGATATAATGGATACTGGCACCCCATGCCTTGAGACGACCTCCTTAAGATAGGTTCGTGTTAACTTATCCATCTTGTCAGTCTCCTTGATTGGCAGGAAGTGTGCGGTCTTGGTCAGCCGATCCACGATCACCCAGATGGTGTCATAACCTCCAGAAGTCTTTGGCAACTTAGTGATAAAATCCATGGTGATATTTTCCCACTTCCATTGGGGTATCTCTGGCTGGACTAGCAATCCTGACGGCCTTTGATGCTCAGCCTTAACTTTTAAACATGTTAAGCACTTGCTGACATAAGTAGCAATGTCAGCCTTCATGTTTGGCCACCAGTATGATCCCTTCAAGTCGTGATACATTTTGTCCGACCCTGGATGAATAGCATATCTTGTTTTGTGCCCTTCATCCATGACCAGTTTCCTTACACCTCCAAACTTCGGTAACCAAATTCTGCCCATGAAGTATCGGCATCCATCTGACTTAATTTCAAACTGCTTATCCATGCCTCTCAATGCTTCATTCAGCAGATTATCCTCCTTGACTGCCTCTTCTTGTGCCTCTCGGACTTGAGGGTTTAGGTTTGACTGTATAGTCATGACCAAAGCTCGGACTCTCAATGGCTTAACCCGTTCCTTTCGGCTTAGGGCGTCAGCTACGACATTTGCTTTTCCTGGATGGTAGCGAATCTCGCAGTCATAGTCGCTAAGAAGTTCCACCCAACGTCGTTGCCTCATATTTAACTCTTTCTGATTCAGAATATGCTGGAGGCTTTTATGGTCCGTGAACACCGTGCACTTGGTTCCATACAAATAGTGCCTCCATATTTTGAGAGCAAACACCACTGCTCCCAGTTCCAGGTCATGAGTCGTATAGTTTATCTCGTGAATCTTGAGCTGTCGTGATGCATAGGCGATGACCTTGTCCCTTTGCATGAGCACACAACCTAGTCCGTTGTGCGAGGCATCACAGTAGACTACAAAATTTTCAGTCCCTTCGGGTAGGGACAGAATTGGTGCACTACACAACCTCTGCTTAAGCAGCTGAAACGCCTTTTCCTGCTCTTCACCCCAGACGTATTTCACATCCTTACGGGTCAACTCCGTTAAGGAACCTGCTATCTTCGAGAAGTTCTCAATGAATCGCCTATAATAACCGGCAAGTCCTAGGAATTGGCGGACTTCTGTGGGGGTTCTTGGGATTGCCCAGTTCTTTATGGCCTCGATCTTTGATGGGTCGACCTGAATTCCCTGACTGTTGATCACATGCCCAAGGAATTTTACTTCTCGCAACCAAAATTCACATTTTGAAAATTTGGCGTATAGCTGCTCTTTCTCTAACAACTCCAAGATCAACTTGAGATGTTGTCCATGCTCTTCTTTACTTCTGGAATAGATTAGGATATCGTCTATGAACACTATTACAAATTTATCCAGATATGGTTTACACACCCGATTCATGAGGTCCATAAATACGGCTGGTGCGTTGGTTAAACCGAATGGCATTACCTGGAATTCGTAATGTCCATAACGAGTTCTGAATGCCGTCTTGGGGATATCTTCTTCCCGAACTTTTACTTGATGATAACCGGAGCGCAGATCAATCTTTGAGTAGAAGCTAGATCCCTGTAGCTGGTCGAACAGGTCATCAATCCTAGGGAGAGGGTAGCGGTTCTTTACCGTTAACTTGTTTAGCTCTCGGTAGTCTATGCACATTCGGAAGGATCCGTCTTTCTTTTTAACGAACAAAACCGGAGCTCCCCAAGGTGAGGAACTTGGTCGAATGAATCCTTTATCCATCAATTCTTGCAATTGACTGGATAGTTCTTGCATCTCAGAAGGTGCGAGCCTATATGGGGCTCTTGCGACCGGTGCAGCTCCTGGCACTAAGTCGATTTGAAATTCTACTTGCCTAGCTGGAGGAAGCCCAGGCAAGTCTTCCGGGAATACCTTCGGGTAGTCACGTACTACTGGAATATCTTCAAGTCGTTTTTCCTTTGACTCTTTTTCTACGATCTGGACCAACACTGCATGACAACCCTTCCTAAGACATTTTAATGTTCTTAGGCCGGATATGACATTCAATTGTCGGTTCTTCTTTTCCCCTTGGACCGTGAGGACTTTCTTCTTACTGAGTGGTATTCGCACCACTTTCTTACCACACAAAATCTCAGCCTGGTTATGTGACAACCAGTCCATACCAATCACCACATCAAAACTTTTGAGTTCTATAGGCATTAAGTCTATCTTAAAGAAGTGATCCGCTAGTTTTAGTGTGCATTCCTTAATGATACTACTTGCCTTTATTATTTTGCCATCCGCCAGTTCTACTGTATATGAGTTGTCTAAGGGAAGAGTAGTAACATTCAACTGCTTGCTAAACTTATCAGATATAAAGCTCCTATCAGCCCCAGTATCAAAGAGTACGTAAGCGTAAATATCGTTTAGGAGAAACGTACCTGATACCACGTGGGGGTCCTGACGAGCGTCTCCCGCTCCCAACACAAATGCTCTCCCTTGAGCTCCACCTTCGTTCCTCAATTTCGGACACTCACTCTTGACGTGTCCCGTTGCGCCACATTCGAAACAGCCCCTCGGGTTGCTACCACTGGCACCCGGGGCTCCGGATCTACAATCTTTGGCCATATGGCCCAAACGTTTGCATTATCCGCATTGGGTTGGACAGGGGCCAGGGTTGTGGTGGAAGGTGCATTTGGTGCAAAAAGGCTTGGTACCGGTATTGCCCCTCCTTGGCTCAACTCCTGCTACATAGGCTTTAATGGTCTCGGGCTTCTTGGACTGTGAACCCGCGTTCTTTCCGGTCTTTTCTTCCCACTTTCTCTTGTGTTCCCCGGCTTTGGCTTCGTTCCTCCGGGATACTTGGTCCATAAGATTGTTGGCCATTCTGATGGCGTCCTGTATGGTGGATGGGTTGGAGGCTGTAACGTTTCCTTGTATTTGAGGAGCGAGTCCCCAAATATAGCGTTCAATCTTCTTGTATTCCGGAGTTACCATTTGCGGACATAGGATACTTAGTTCATGGAATCGGTTGGTATATCCTGCAATGTCCGTTTCTTTCATTGATAGATTCCAGAACTCCGATTCCATTTTCTGGAGTTCGTTTCTCAGACAGTACTCATCCGTCATCATCTGTTTCAACGTGGACCACGTGAGCTGGTAGGCTTCGTCAATACCTACAGACTGGACGTAGGAATTCCACCATGTGAGCGCGCTATCTTGCAAGGTGTGAGTAGCAAATTTCACCTTGTCTCCTTCAGCGCACCCGCTGACACGATATACGGATTCTAACTTTTCAAACCAACGAATCAAACCGACTGCTCCTTCGGTTCCATTGAAATACCGGGGTTTGCAACTTAAAAACCCTTTAATCCCACAACCTTTCGTGTGAGTTTCAGTTCCTCCCGTGGTGCGACTGGCACCACCATCCCCATTGGCTGTGCTATTCCGGTTTGCCTCGTAGGTAGCTATGGCGGCAGCCACCCTTTGTGCAACAAGCTCTTCAATGTCAGCGGCATTCATTGCTCGTTTTGGCGGCATTATCTTGAAGTTTAAAGAGAATCATAGTGTAAGAAGTTGAATCTTAAAGATGCAGCACAATACTATAATCATCAAGCACAATCTCATAAATATCTTGGGAATTTTCATTAATCATTCGAAATTTTTCTCACATTAGGGGCGGGTTATTACCCGAAAATTTTTATCCTATGCTATTACATGATATTTTTCCTACTAATACAAAGGAAATGGAAAAGTACTAGGTGTGGGAGTGATCAGGGGTCTCTCCCTTTTCCATTGAGTGGAGGCGCTGTGTTAGTTCCTCGATCCGGGCTTGGCTCTCGGCCAGTTGCTGCCGAAGCTCATTCAGTCCGTCCTGCTGTATAGCAAGGGCGTGCTGATTGGCCCAATATATGTTGGAGTTTTGCAACTCCTCCCGCTCTAAACGAGCGGTCATCTCCCCGATATCCAGGTTAAGTGACCGAATCTGGTGGTCATGCCTGGTAGACCTTGCGATCAAAAGTGGTATGGTCTGATCGGCAGGCTCCTGGGTGAGCGATGAGACAGGTGCGGAGGATGGTCCTCCTATCTCGAAGTTTGGAGGAACTCCCTCCATCTGCCTCCATTCGCGGAGGGTCTCCGGTATCCAGGTCCATCGCCGGGCGTCTACCCGTCGGTGTGGTGTCGGGGGATTGGGCTGGGGAGTCGGAACAGGAATAGTCTCCCTTCTTGGTATGTTTACCCGTTTCCGGGGTGTGTACAACATCTTTGGGCCGTTAGGATAAGGTCTATACGGCTTATATGATGGTTCGGCCGGGTGATATGGGACGCGAGCGGGGACCGTCGGTGGTGAGGGATCCTCTTCCTCCATCGGCTCTTCTTCGGATTCCTCCATCGGATCTTCCGAGGGGTCCTCCTCCTCCGAGGTTTCTTCATCTGGAAAGACTTCCGTGGCCGTGGGACTTGCGGGAGTGTATTCCTCCTCTGAGTCAGATAGAATGATAATTTGTGGATGGTTCATGGTTTCTGCTAATTAGTTAGTTACAAAAACATTCTTAATATCAGAAATTTTTATGTGCAGTTATAGTCTAGGGTACTAATGCAACCTAGTTCACTATAACTATGGCTCTGATACCAATCTGTCACACCCTGCTACCTCGGTTGGCAGCGAGACGTGACGAGTGCGGAAGCATAACCATAATTATAACGAACGACCACTATATGGACGTTTTCGAAATATTACATCATTAAAATTTAAAAATGTAATAATGTTTTACAGAATGAAAGGAATGAAGTTCGCGTAATACAGAGATTCTAATACATAATTAATGCGTCCAAAAATAATGCAGTCAAATCTCCGTTAGTTTCGAAATATGCATGCGACTCCATGAAATGCGGAAGCTTGAAAGTTGGTGTATCCGAAGGCACACTTGCCTTAATTACCTGAAAATACATGCTAAAATACGTCAACAAAATTGTTGGTGAGTTCATAGGTTTACACGAAAAGACCAGTTGTATGGACATTATCAGATGCGTTGAATTTATAAAATCATAAATTCCATGAGATGTATTACATAAACCATCATGTCACCGAAGCTTAATTAGAATGAGTTTTGCCCCGAGCAGTATTCCCATATGTAATACCGTGAGTTGAATATATATGCACCCGCCGTTAGCTAAACCACTAACCCGAGTGGGGGACATGACTCCCAATAGATCTATCCACAATATATTCGCGCTTGCAAACAAATGCAACTAACGATTTCATGATATAAGGGCGGAAATCACATATGTAATACATAATAGAATCGAGAAGTTTTTGTGTCCATATAAAAACGAAGCATGTATTTCATCCCAAAACATAATAATGTGAAAAATGGGACTATGAAGACTCACCTTGTTGATTTTTGATGATATTTTTGGATCTGAGTTGAACACTTGATTGTATAGTTGAGACTCGTCCTAATATTTTTACGAGTTCGGGTCAATATTATCATAATACGAGTTTGAGTACTTCGTAATTATGTACTTGTGATGTATGAATAATTTTTGTGGATTTTATATGTGAATATCGATTTATGGATATTTATTTCAAAAAAAATAATTTGTTGCATGCATGCATACTCACGTATATATGTATACATATATATATATATATATATACATATATTCATAAATATAGAGCATATATATAAAATTTTGGCATGATGATTTTACGAGTATTATGAAAACCGAGTTGTAAATTTTAGTAAATATATTTAATTTTTTTTTTCATCTTTTTATAAATTTTTAAGGTGGAAAATAAAGTAAATAAGAAAAACTTACAAAAGTGGAAGAACACTTGAAATCGATATGGTTGGCCGATTTTTCTTTCTTTGAGAGAATATGTATGTTGGTGTGTTTTTGTGAAATGGGTTTTGTCTTCTATTTATAGAAGAAAAAGGGTTATAAAAAAAATAATGATAAACTAATTAATATTTAGTGAAATGATGAAAAGTAAAAAGGTAAATCGGTTGAGTGTTGGACAAAATAGTGTGGCCGATTTTAATGAGTGTATGTTGCATGGAGTTTATTAATATAATAATACAAAAGTACAAGCTAGTTGTCCTTTAAAGGACAACTTACTTTTTAGAGTGATAAGTAGTATGGCTTTTCAATTTTTATATTAATAAAAGTACAAAAAGGCGTGCAAAAGAGGTGGCAGCATTTATTATTACTGCATATATATACGTACTTAGAAAATTTTTCTGGAATGTTAAACTCGATTCAAGTGTGAATCGAGTTTGTTGCAGTGTCAATCGAGTTTTATAACATTATGCCCGAGTTTTATCACACTTTGATCGAGTTTTATGCCTTTGTCATTCGAGTTTTATATAGCTATAGTCGAGTTTCATACAACATTGCCCGAGTTTCTTCCTTCTTTAATCGAGTTTCTTTGTTTAACTGTTCGAGTTTTATGTAGTTTTATTCGAGTTTTATGTTTCTTTGTTCGAGTTTCATCCCTTAGAAATCGAGATTTGTATCTTCATCATTCGAGTTTTATACTGCATCATCCGAGAAAATTATCTCTTTATTCGAGTTTCATCAAAGTGTTATTCGAGTTTAGATCTTTACTAATCGAGTTTCATTGTATCATTATTCGAGTTTATTACTTCTTTCATCGAGATTCATACAACACCATTCGAGTTTATTGATTATATGATTCGAGATTCATATAATTTCATTCGGGTTTATTACTTCATTATTCGAGTTTTATATTAGTTTAATTTTTGAGTTTCATACATTATTTTTAGGCCAGTTGTTACAACGGTAGAAATTGTGTTTAACATTGATGTTAAAAGTTATACACATGAACCCCAACAGGTCCTGAGTGGTTATTTGATTATGACTCCTTTGAATCATTTAAGGTACCGTTTAGTGGAAATGCAGGTACAATGGAATATGACTTCTCGTCGTTAAGTCTGAATGATGACAATCAAGGTTTTCCAAATTCAAGCATTCCATCAACATCTGAGCCTACAATGACAAAAGATGGGTCTCCAACAGAGAATGAACCTGAATTACCTACAAACGGGAACAGCAGTGGTCACTACTGAAACATATGCAAGTAACTAATGCAATCTGTCACTCACAGCGGTCCTGAGCAATGCAAGAAATCAATGAACATGCAACAACAGTTGTCCAGTTTCAACAATGTCTATCATACGTTCCTAACATACAATTAAGTAATCAAGGAACATGCAGCAGCAGTTGTCCAATTTCAGTAGTGTCTATCATACGTTCCTAACATACAATTAAGTAATCAAGGAACAGGCAGCAACAGATGTTTCCATACAAGTCAGTAACAATCGCCAATAAGTACCGAAACATGTGCAAGTAAGTAATGCAATCTGTCACTCACATCGGTCCTGAGCAATGCAAGTAATCAATGAACATGCAGGAGCAGTTGTCCAGTTTCAACAATGTCTATCATACGTTCCTAGCATCCAATTAATTAATCATTGAACAGGCAACAACCGATGTTTCCATACAAGTCAGTAGCAATCACCAATAAGTACCGAAACATATGCAAGTAAGTAATGCAATCTGTCACTCACATCGGTTCTGAGCAATGCAACTAATCAAGGAACATGCAGCAGCAGTTGTCCAGTTTCAACAGTGTCTATCATACGTTCCTAGCATACAATTAAGTAATCAATGAACATGCACCAACAATTGTCCAGTTTCAACAATATCTATCATACGTTCCCAGCATACAATTAAGTAATCAAGGAACAGGCAACAGCAGTTGTCCAGTTTCAGCAGTGTCTATCGTACGTTCCTAGCATACAATTAAGTAATCATTGAACAAGCAGCAGCAGATGTTTCTATACAAGTCAATAACAATCACCAATAAGTACCGAAACATATGCAAGTAAGTAATGCAATCTGTCACTCACAGCGGTCCTGAGCAATGCTAGTTATCAAGGAACATGCAGCAGCAGTTGTCCAGTTTCAGTAGTGTCTATCATACGTTCCTAACATACAATTAAGTAATCAAGGAACAGGCGGCAACAGATGTTTCTATACAAGTCAGTAACAATCACCAAATATGCTAGGAACGTACGATAGACACTGCTGCTACATGTTCCTTGATTACTTGCATTGCTCAGGACCTTTGTGAGTGACAGATTGCATTACTTACTTGCATATGTTTCGGTACTTATTGGTGATTGTTACTGACTTGTATGGAAACATCTGTTGTGCCTAACTCACCAAACAAAAGGGTTTTTAACAAAACAAATGGTACGGTAGAAATTGTGTTTAACATTGATGTTAAAAGTTATACACATGAACCCCAACAGGTCCTGAGTGGTTATTTGATTATGACTCCTATGAATCATTTAAGGTACCGTTTAGTGAAAATGCAGGTACAATGGAATATGACTTCTCGTCGTTAAGTCTTAATGATGACAATCAAGGTTTTCCAAATTCAAGCATTCCATCAACATCTGAGCCTACAATGACAGAAGATGGGTCTCCAACAGAGAATGAACCTGAATTACCTACAAACGGGAACAGCAGTGGTCAATACTGAAACATATGCAAGTAACTAATGCAATCTGTCACTCACAGCGGTCCTGAGCAATGCAAGAAATCAATGAACATGCAACAACAGTTGTCCAGTTTCAACAATGTCTATCATACGTTCCTAACATACAATTAAGTAATCAAGGAACATGCAGCAGCTGTTGTCCAATTTCAGTAGTGTCTATCATACGTTCCTAACATACAATTAAGTAATCAAGGAACAGGCAGCAACAGATGTTTCCATACAAGTCAGTAACAATCGCCAATAAGTACCGAAACATGTGCAAGTAAGTAATGCAATCTGTCACTCACATCGGTCCTGAGCAATGCAAGTAATCAATGAACATGCAGCAGCAGTTGTCCAGTTTCAACAATGTCTATCATACGTTCCTAGCATCCAATTAATTAATCATTGAACAGGCAACAACCGATGTTTCCATACAAGTCAGTAGCAATCACCAATAAGTACCGAAACATATGCAAGTAAGTAATGCAATCTGTCACTCACAGCGGTTCTGAGCAATGCAACTAATCAAGGAACATGCAGCAGCAGTTGTCCAGTTTCAACAGTGTCTATCATACGTTCCTAGCATACAAATAAGTAACCAATGAACATGCACCAACAATTGTCCAGTTTCAACAATATCTATCATACGTTCCCAGCATACAATTAAGTAATCAAGGAACAGGCAACAGCAGTTGTCCAGTTTCAGCAGTGTCTATCGTACGTTCCTAGCATACAATTAAGTAATCATTGAACAAGCAGCAGCAGATGTTTCTATACAAGTCAATAACAATCACCGATAAGTACCGAAACATATGCAAGTAAGTAATGCAATCTGTCACTCACAGCGGTCCTGAGCAATGCAAGTAATCAAGGAACATGCAGCAGCAGTTGTCCAGTTTCAGTAGTGTCTATCATACGTTCCTAACATACAATTAAGTAATCAAGGAACAGGCAGCAACAGATGTTTTGATACAAGTTAGTAGCAATCACCAATAAGTACCGAAACATATGCAAGTTAGTAATGCAATCTGTCACTCACAGCGGTCCTGAGCAATGCAAGTAATCAAGGAACATGCAGCAGCGGTTGTCCAGTTTCAGCAGTGTCTATCATACGATCCTAGCATACAATTAAGTTATCAAGGAATAGGCAGCAACAGATGTTTCCATACAAGTCAGTAACAAAAGTAAGTAATGCAATCTGTCACTCACAGCGGTCCTGAGCAATGCAAGTAATCAAGGAACATGCAGCAGTTGTCCAGTTTCAACAGTGTCTATCATACGTTCCTAACATACAATTAAGTAATCAAGGAACAAGCAGCAGCAGTTGTCCAGTTTCAGCAGTGTGTATCATACGTTCCTAACATACAATTAATTAATAAAGGAACGTGCAGCAATGCAAGTAATCAATGAACATGCAACAACAGTTGTCCAGTTTCAACAATGTCTATCATACGTTCCTAGCATACAATTAAGTAATCAAGGAACATGCAACAACACTTGTTGAGTTTCAACAATGTCTATCATACGTTCCTAGCATACAATTAAGTAATTAAGGTAAAGGCAGCAACAGATGTATCCATACAAGTCAGTAACAATCACCTATAAGTACCGAAACGTATGCAAGTAAGTAATGCAATCTGTAACTCACAACGGTCCTGAGCAATGCAAGTAATCAAGGAACATGCAGCAACAGTTGTCCACGAGACCCATTACATCATATTCTTAGCATACAATTAAGTAATCAAGGAACATGCGGCAGCAGTTGTGCAGTTTCAGTAGTGTCTATCATACGTTCCTAGCATACAATTAAGTAATCAAGGAACATGCAGCAGCAGATGTTTCCATACAGGTCCGTAGCAATCACCTATAAGTACCGAAACATATGCAAGTAAGTAATGCAATCTGTCACTTACAGCGGTCCTGAGCAATGCAAGTAATCACTGAACATGCAACAGCAGTTGTCCAGTTTCAACAGTGTCTATCATACGCTCCTAGCATACAATTAAGTAATCATTAAACAAGCACCAGCAGATGTTTCCATACAAGTCAGTAACAATCACCAGTAAGTACCGAAACATATGCAAGTAAGTAATGCAATCTGTCACTCACAGCGGTCCTGAGCAATGCAAGTAATCAATGAACATGTAGCAGCAGTTGTCCAGTTTCAACAATGCCTATCATACGTTTCTAGCATACAACGCAAGTAATCAAGGAACAGGCAACAACAGATGTCCAGTTTTAGTAGTGTCTATCATACGTTCCTAACATACAATTAAGGAATCAAGGAATAAGCAGCAGCAGATGTTTCGGTTTCAGCAGTGTCTATCATACGTTCCTAACATACAATTAAGTAATCAAGGAACAGGCAGCAACCGATGTTTCCATACAAGTCAGTAACAATCACAAATAAGTACCGAAACATGTGCAAGTAAGTAATGCAATCTGTCACTCACGGCGGTCCTGAGCAATGCAAGTAATCAATGAACATGCGACAACAGTGTCTATCCCAACTGATGGTAACCATCACTTTAAGTGTATCATCGATCAATTTAAGATGAAGAATCTGGACAACTCCTGCTTCATGTTCCTTGATTACTTAATTATATGCTAGGAACGTATGATAGACACTGATGAAACTGGACAACTGTTGCTGCATGTTCATTGATTACTTAATTGTTGCTGCGTGTTCCTTGATTACTTAATTGTATGTTAGAACGTATGATAGACACTGTTGAAACTGGACAACTGCTGCTGCATGTTCATTGATTAATTGCATTGCTCAGGACCGCTGTGAGTGACAGATTGCATTACTTACTTGCATATGTTTCGGTACTTATTGGTGATTGTTACTGACTTGTATGGAAACATCTGTTGCTGCCTGTTCCTTGATTACTTAATTGTATGGTAGGAACGTATGATAGACACTACTCAAACTGGACAACTCCTACTTCCTGTTCCTTGATTTCTTAATTGTATGCTAGGAACGTATGATAGACACTACTGAAACTGGACAACTGCTTCTGCATATTCCTTGATTACTTAATTGTATGCTAGGAACGTATGATAGACACTGTTGAAACTGGACAAATGCTCCTACATGTTCATTGATTACTTGCATTGCTCAGGACCGCTGTGAGTGACAGATTGCATTACTTACTTGCATATGTTTCGGTACTTATTGGTGATTGTTACTGACTTGTATGTATACATCTGTTGCTGCATGTTCCTTGATTACTTAATTGTATGCTAGGAACGTATGATAGACACTGATGAATTTAGACTACTGTTGTTGCATGTTCATTGATTACTTACATTGCTCAGGACCGCTGTGAGTGACAGATTGCATTACTTACTTGCGTATGTTTTGGTACATATTGGTGATTGCTACTGACTTGTATGCAAACATCTGTTGCTGCCTGTTACTTGATTACTTATTTGTATGTTAGGAACCTATGATACACACTATTGTAACTGGACAACTGTTGTTGCATGTTCCTTGATTACTTAATTGTATGCTAGGAACGTATGATAGACACTACTGAAACTGGACAACTGCTGCTGCATGTTCCTTGATTGTATGTTAGGAACGTATAATAGACACTGATGAAACTGGACATCTGCTGCTGCTTGTTCCTTGATTACTTGCATTGCTCAGGACCGCTGTGTGTGACAGATTGCATTAGTTACTTGCATATGTGTCGGTACTTATTGGTGATTGTTACTGACTTGTATGGAAACATCTGTTGCTGCCTGTTCCTTGATTACTTAATTGTATGTTAGGAACGTATGATAGACACTATTGAAACTGGACAACTGTGTAAGGTCTTGCACTACACAAATCTATCTAGGCGCGACACCGTCAACGAGTGCGGAATCCTCGTTAGCGGCTTGACGGATATAACACTCTCACGAAACACGGAGACTACCACAACGTTGTACGATCGACCACGAATGAACCTACGCAATGATTCTCTCCGAAAACACTCACTATCAGCTGATAAACTCGAGATCGCCTTTTGCTAATTACTCACACGAATTCTGAAAAAGTTTGCTAATGATTCGAGTTAACCCCTAATTATAGAGGTGATTTCGAGTTTGTCATTGGACAAACTCGAATCCAGGCCCAAGGCCCATTCGATTTTGTCTATATGACACATTCAAATTTAGCTCCATGTTAAATTCGAATCTGAACTAAATTCGAATTTCTCATGTACAACTTCTATTTGAACGTATGTTTAACTTATGTTTGAATTAATCTTTGGACTTTATGTTTGAACTTCTTGTAATACATTACATCAAGTTCAAACATACAATCAATAACTTTCAAACACACATAAACACATATATCAAACACTAGTTAGTATTCAATGCTTTGTAACATGACTTAGACAAAATGCTAATACGACTTAGACCGCTCTCGTCACACAGGGTGTACCAACAAACTGCTGCTACATGTTCCTTGATTACTTAATTGTATGCTAAGAATATGATGTAATGGGTCTCGTGGACAACTGCTGCTGCATGTTCCTTGATTACTTGCATTGCTAAGGACCGCTGTGAGTGACAGATTGCATTACTTATTTACACATGTTTCGGTACTTATTGGTGATTGTTACTCACTTGTATGGAAACATCTGTTGCTGCTTGTTCCTTGATTACTTAAAACGTTATGTGGCATCGACTTCATTGGCACCCTTTTCAAGCACTTGACAGGTTTGTAAACCATTTTTGCCCATGGCTTTCCAGTATGAGGATCTATCCTTGACTAATCCTCAACTCTCCTCCCTGATCTCGGCTTGATTCTCTCAAACTTTCCAGTTCTACCCTCTCTTCTGATTATCTTTGCGATTACCTCAGCATAAGGGTCATTTCCAATGTTGATCAATTCTTTCCAGGCTAACTCCTTCACTTCTACCTTCGGCAATGTGTTATATACTTTAAGCTTACGCCTCAGGTACTGGAGTCCATCTCTCCTCTTCAGAATGAAAAGCTGCAGTTCTCTGTCGAATAACCAGCTGATAATACCACCTGAGAGATTTTCTGCCCCCGGAGTTCTCATTTTCTTCTTCATCTTTGGCTCTTCTTTCTTTTCTTCCTTACGGAACCAAAGGTTTAACAGTTCAGCTCTGCTTGGCTCTCTTTCAGCCTCCTCCAGTTCTGAATCATTTACAGAAGCCAATTTGATATCATCTATATCGATTACATGTTCATTGTTATGCTCATATTGTTCTGTGATGGGCTGTGACTGAGTGATTACTTCATCTACATTGTCATCTTCATCTACCACAACCTCCTCATCAGATTTCCAATCAGCTTCCTCTTCTGGCACAAACTCTCCTTCTTCCAAATCCTCTACATCATCTTCAAAATCGAATTAAAAATCTAATGGCTCTTCCTCGATATCCATTAGAGCTTCAATGATTTCATTCATATCGCTCTCGACCACCTTCTAAGAGCTTGCTTCTCCTCCTTCTCCTCCTTGAACAGGCTCCCCCTGATCTTCAGCAGATAGAGCAACAGAAAAATTTACTGGCTCATTCTCTTTCTGTGCATTGGGATCATCGCCTTCATCTTCATCATCATTTCCCCTGCAAGGCTCCTCAGTATCCTTACAACTCGTCTCCCCCTGAGCCTTAAGATTTTTCATTAGCTGCTCGATGAGGGACCTCATAGTTCTGATTTCAGCAGCCTGATCAGCGACAAATGTCTTCAATTCAAGATTTTCTTGATCAACCTTTGCATTATGCTCCTGAAGCTCGCTGACTGCTTTTGTGAGTTGAAATACTTGGACTGTCTGGAAGTCTACCTTGCTTCTCAGCTCTGAGAAACGCTGGTTGTCAGTAAAGGTGGATGAAGTGGATGGAATTGATGTGATTGGTGACGGCGTGATTGGTGGTTGAACGGATGGAATCTCAGGCTCGGACGCAGAGGCAGACGAAGCTCCCTGCATAAACCTGTGCCTTTTGGCCCTTTGTCGAGGTACAAAACGTACTACTTCCTCTTCTTCATAATCTGAGTCATCTGACTCCCGTGAAGCTCTTTTCCTTCTAGCCTCTTCATCAATCACAACTAATCGTGATCCATATGTCCTTATTTCAGTGGACGGATCTGCAGTCACAGTATCTGGGGCCTCAACCTCAATCTCCTCAGTTTCTTCTAACTCAGACTCAGAAGTTGAAACGGATTCGCCTTCTGGCTCAGGTTGATACTCAACTATCTGTTTAAAAACATCAACTTCTCCTTCTGGAGGCTCCAATAGATCTCCAAGGAGTTCAGCAGTTATTTCCTCTGTCTCGCGGATGGCCTTTGCCTCCTCCTCTGCTGCGGAGGCCTGGGTTGTGGCTGTTGCTGGTGCTGCTGTTGTTGTTGCTGCGGAACCTGTACATCCCCTGCCCAGTTGGCACCTTCAGGGACTACAAAATCAGGATTTATCACTGCACCAAAGAGAGGTGCAGCCACTGGCCTAGCCAGTCTTCCCCTATGAGCTGAGCAATCTGCAAAAATTCTTTTAGGACAGCAACGCTTTGAATGTCGTTCAGCTGTGGCAGATTTGGCAGGAAATGTCTGATCAGCATCATCACGAATCGTGGATATAACAAAAATCTTTCTCTTTCTGGAGCTGTTATTTGATGAACAAACTCAGAAAAGAACATTTCCGAATAGCTGAACCTGTGATTGTAAACCAAAGCTATCATCCCAGATTGAATCTTCGATACAATGTAATCTAAGCCTGCTTTCTTTGATGCAAAACATACCATGAAAACATGAGCTAGATATCGCCATTGGCCAATCAGTCCGCTCTTCATGTAAGTGGATTTAGTCACGTCCAAACTATAACCCATTCTGACAAAGGCAGCTTGCCTGATTACTAATGGGAAGTCAATCGGCCCATTCTCCTGCTCTTGAGTGCCTAGCTGTAGCACTTGACGTAGCATGTCAGCTGAAAATACTAAAGGATGGCCAGCAATCCTTGTCCTCAAAACTGTTGGGGTAACAGTACAGTCAACTTGAAGGTGATTCCAAAATTCACGAACGTACGGCAGTACTATCTGAATGTTATGCGAAATGGCATAAGACACCCTCGAAGCAGCCAAAAAATCCACCATCTGGCGGAATGCCTGAGCTTCAGGCAGCTCACGGTCAGGAGAAATGACCATATTGTGCTTTTGCACAAACACTCTATCTGCCATATCTGCACAATATAGCAAATAAGATATTAGAATTATTAAAAAGTAATAAACTTGGGTAAATTCAAATTTGTTTTATTTTGAACTTGTATAAGGACAAAATCCAACACTTATGAATTTCTACAAGTTTAATTAGAATGTTTATTAAATAATTCGAATATAATGTCAAATTCGAACACCAAATTCGAAGAACCACTCATTCGAGTTTAGTGGGTCATTCGAGTTTAGTGATAAACTCGAAACCTGCCATAAACAAACTCGATTGAGAAGTTCGAAAGTATCATCATTTCGAATTTAATGTATTCCTCGAGTTTAGTGACAAACTCGAGACCACGATCAAACTCGAGACTATGAACAAACTCGAGAATGTCGGTCACTTTAATCACAAAAGTCCAAGATTTTAACCATTTTAGACGTAGAAAATCACATTCATTAGTCCCAATAGGTCCTAATCAAGGATATTTTTAATCAATTTGACATTTCATCGGTTCAAAGTTTGTTAATTTGAAGTACAAACTTTCCACCATTTAAAACTCAAAAATCGTTTAATTTTGGCTCAAATAGAGTCTAAAACCTCCTAAATCTTGTACAATACTACCGATTATACCTAGACTTGGTAGGAGTATCGAACACAAGTGGACAAAAACTCGACAAATAGTAGAAAACTCGAAAACGGTAAACTCGAAGGATAAACTCGAAGTCGCTTTGATAAACTCGAAGAAATAAATTCGAAGGAAAGTGATTTATGACCATCACTGTTGACCTATTTATACCAAAAACCTTCGACTTTGATACTTTTCTCGAGTTTACTGACAAACTCGAGGCCCTACCAAATTCGAGTTTAGATTAGACTCGAATTTAATCTGAAAATTTCAAAAATCTCTGAAATAAATTCAACTGTTTCAAATTTTTCAACCTTTTCGAGTAACGGAATAAACTATGCCAAATATTTTACCCTAAGCACAAAATTTTCACGCAGTGTTTATTTTATTCAACTAGGAATGCACCCTCAGAAATTTTGACCTTTTTCCTAAGTAAAAATAAAATAAAATAAAATAAAAGTAAAATAAAATAAATTAAAGTTAAAAGTGTGAACAAAAATTAAACTTAGACTAAACTACATTATTTAAAATTTACAACCTATACTAAAAACTGAACAGAATATTTTAGACGAGCATAGTCAAAGAAATGTTCAATCAGATAGCGGCGTCAAATACGCACTTTCAGTACTTAAACTTTCACACTTAGGAATTTTTGATTCCTTTGATTGTTTGTCGTGACCTACATTTCTAGCCGATTGTTGGTATTATTTTCCCTTTAAACATGTTACACTTCGGAATATCCCTTGGCCTTTTTATTTATCAAGAATTTTCCTTACGTGACTCATACATAGACATACTTTTATGATCAAGGCATACACACACTGATTTTAACTTTTTGGTATTTGCAAACTTTCTTTAAAAGGCAAACATCGGACACAGGTCTGTATTTACATACAACAGAGTGTCTTAGTTTGTCTTATGGTTCATTTTTAAAGCTAGCAAGACAGCGGTGACAGGTCTGTACCGACGTACAACAAAGCGACATGTCTTGCTAACTCGAATCAAAACAGAGGCAACAGGTCTGTACTTACGTACAACAGAGTTACTTGTTTTGACTCTTACTCAGTATGATTTTTCTATTCTTTACATTTTTAAGATGTATCTGATGTTGATATACATCCCCAGAAAGTTTGTATACCTCATTTAGAATCAATGTCTGTATGTCTCTAACATAAAAATTAAGACCAATTGGTCATACATCTAAGTTAGTGACACGTTTGACTTTTTCTTGAATATTTTATTAGCCTTGAGACTCCCTATATGTATTATGCCTACCAACATATCAAACTAGATAATGTATTACACTTAGAATATTAGGTGCATTATGTGTGAAAGCTAAACACTTAGAGCTTGTATTAACTGTGCTAAATTGTCGTCACTTTGAACCTATGCATCTAAGACTTTAACTCTTTTTTTGATATTCTCTTTTTTTGAATTTTTTGTATGGTTTTCTCTCTTTTTTCTTTTGTTTTTCATAAATAATCGTAAGAAAATAATATACCTACTAATTTACTAAAAATAGAAACTATCCTAATTTACTAGACTTACTATAAAAAGAAAGAAAGACTACTACTAAAAAAGGAAATAAGATTCTACTAAGGTCAATTCACTCTGGGTTGCGCATTCCATTTAGTTGAATCAAATACTCAAACCGTGACTTATCAAAAGCTTTGGTAAATATATCAGCATTATTATCATCCGTTGCCACTTTTACCAGCTTTATTAAGTTCTTTTCAGCACAATCACGTATAAAATGATGTCTTATGTCTATGTGCTTGGTTTTATTATGCTTAACTGGATTATTACTAATAGCAATTGTTGACTGGTTATCTATCCTAATAGGAGTATGAGTATAAGTCAAACCGTAATCCCGCAATTGTTGTTGTATCCACAGAACCTGTGAACAGCAACTACCAGCAGCAACGTATTCGGCCTCGCACGTTGACACGGCTACCGAAGTCTGTTTCTTGCATTGCCAGGAAACGAGTGTCCCTCCTAGGAACTGACAACCTCCAGTTGTTGACTTGCGCGTCAAGCTGCATCCTCCGTAGTCTGAATCCGTGAACGCCTCCAATTCCAGATCGCCCTCCGCGTGATACCAAAGTCCCAGCTTCGGTTTCGACTTGAGGTATCGTAGAATCCGCTTCACAGCTTTCATGTGCATCTCTTTCGGATTAGCTTGAAATCTAGCACAAATACAAACAACAAACATAATGTCAGGTCTTGAAGCAGTTAAATACATAAGTGACCCAATCATGGCCCGATATAACGTCGGATCCACATCGGTATCACTTTTAGTACCCGGTCCGAGATTGTGATTCACTTGAATCGGCGTGCTGAAATGAGCTGTCAGTTTTGTCCCTTCCATCCCGAAGCGCTCTAATATGTCGTAGACATACTTCGTCTGATGGATAAACATTCCCTCCTTCTTCTGGTCAACTTGCAAACCCAAAAAGAAATTCAACTCACCCATTGCACTCATCTCGAATTTTGACTTCATCAGCTTCTCAAAATCCTTGCACATTTGCTCGTCTGATGATCCAAAGATGATATCATCGACGTACACTTGTACCAAGATGAAGTGTTCTCCCTTTCGCTTCACGAACAACGTACTGTGTATCCTTCCTCTTTCAAACCCATTTTCTAACAGATGGTTGGACAGAGTCTCGTACCACGTCCTTGGTGCTTGATGCAATCCATACAGAGCCTTATCTAATCGATATACTCTGTCTGGATATTTCGGATCTGTAAACCCGGGTGGCTGTTCTACATACACCGGTTCCTTCACTTTCCCATAGAGAAAAACACTCTTAACGTCTAGTTGATAAACCTTAAAGCCCTTGAAGGAAGCAAAAGCCAGAAACAACCTAATTGCTTCCAACCTTGCTACTGGCGCGAACACCTCATTGTAATCGATTCCCTCCTCTTGGTTGAAACCCTTTACAACTAACCTTGCCTTGTTGCGAGTGACTATACCCCGATCGTCTCTTTTGCACTTAAAAACCCATTTGGCTCCTATTTCTATTTCCCCTTGAGGTAATGGAACTAACTCCCAAACTTCTAGCTTCCTAAATTGAGAGAGTTCTTCCTGCATCGCTTCAACCCAAGAGTTATATTTTAGTGCCATTTGCACATTTTTCGGCTCTACTTGCGTGATGAAACAAGAATAGAGGCAGGTATGAAAGGCCTCGGAGTCATTTATCATCGACAACAACACAGTGTTGTTATTTAAACTACTCCTAGTCCGCACACCCGCATTAGGATTTCCTATGATGCTTTCTATAGGATGGTTTTTGTTGATCGTAGATGTCTCTATCTCGTCAACTCTCAGATTATCTCCTAAATTTGATCCTATTTCACCTAACGGGGGAACGACCTCAGATTCCACATTTCCTTCCTCGTGGACAGTTTCCTCAGAGTTGGAAGTTGTTGTTTGATTCTCATTTGTAGGTGCCTCTGAATTAGTGACTTCTGGAGATCCATCTTCAGTTGAAGTAGGCTCGGATGTTGATTGAACTGTGGTCCTCGGAAAGCTATGACCCTCGTCATTCAGATTCAACGTCGCCATGTCCTTTTCGATGGCACCTGCATTTTCATCCAAAGGAATGTTAAATGACTCAAACAGTTTGTCATAGTCAAATATCCATTCCGGACCTGTTTGGGGTTCATGTGTATAACTTGTGACTTCAATGTTATACACAATCTATACTGTACCATTTGTTTTGTTAAAAACCCGTTTGTTTGGTGAATTCGTCACATAACCTAGGAAGTATCCTTCGTCAGCCTTTTCACCAAACTTAGGTTGATGTTTTGTTCGCAATAAAGTACATGGTACCCCAAAAGGTTCGAAGCCAGTTAAATTAGGTGGTCGTTTATTCAAAATTTCATAACAGGTTTTGTTCAAAGATTTGACAGTAAGGACCCGGTTTAAAATATGACATGCGGTATTCACTACCTCGCCCCAAAACATGGTAGGAAGCTTTGAATCCGAAAGCATGGTCCTTGCTGCCTCAATCAATGTCCTATTCTTTCGTTCGGCCACCCCATTTTGTTGTGGCTCATAGGGTGCACTAAATTGATGCACTATGCCCTTTGATAGGCAATATACACCTAATAAAGTATTTTTAAACTCTGTTCCTTTATCACTACGAAGTCGTTTAACCCTTGTTCCATAGGAATTCTCCACTTGGTCTAAGAACCCGATGAGCTTGGAAGTCGTCTCGTCCTTTGTACCTAGAAAGAAAACCCAAGAAAATCGTGAGTAATCGTCAATGATAACTAAACAATACCAACTACCACCTATACTCCTTTTGTTGATTGGACCGAAGAGGTCCATATGCAATAAATCGAATGTGGTAGAGATAGAGTTCTGAGTCTTGGACTTGTGTGTCTTCTTATGTTGTTTGCCTTTCTTGCATGGTAGACATTTATCCTCGAACTGAAAACTCTTCATAGGCACACCTTGCACTAATCCATGTTTTGTAATATAGTTCATCTTTCTCAGGTGCAAGTGTGTCATGCGTCTGTGCCACAAAACCGACTCAGTCTCTGAAGCTTTACATAACAAACAGATTGGACCCATTAAAGTTTCAGGCTTGTCCATATCGAGCATGTACAACTCATTCTTCCTTGGAGCCCTCATCAATATCCACTCTTCAGGTATCTTGAAACCCGGTTTTAGCACCAACGCCTCAGTATCAGTGAACAGCACTGAATTCTTCTTATCACAAATTTGAGATACACTAATGAGATTATGAACCAGTTTATCAACGTGATAAACTTGATCCAATTTGATCGTCCCATTAGTGACCACTCCAGTACACGTGATGTTTCCTCCCTTATTGCCCGCGAATGATACAAATCCCCGATTCCCTCCCTTGAAGTCTGTAAGTAGACTTCTTTCCCCTGTCATGTGCCTGGAGCACCCACTGTCGACGAACCATTTGTTGTTTAGACCTGTGGTTATCTCATGCACATGAAAGAAAGTAGGTTAGTTATCACATGGAACCCAAGCCATAACTGACTTGGTAATACCATTCTCGTCCACATACTTAAACTCTTTCAAATACCCATCTCTCCTTTCAGGTGACTTGGGTCTTTGAACTGGAGTTTGTTGTGGTGCCGAGTGATTTAAATTCACTCTTTGCCGTTGTGTAGGCATTTGCTGTGGAGCTCTTGAATAATTACGATTATAATTCATTTCAGATTGATATCCCTGAGCTCTACCCGATGTGTGATGTCTAACAGGAGTGCGTGACCTAACTGGAGTGTAAGCTCTGCTAGGTGTTGTGCTCCTATATTGTTGTTGTGGTCCAGACCTAGATTGATTAGTAACTCGATTTGGTGAATTAGTCCTAATCACTTCTTTTGGTCCACCTTTTACCGGTATTTGTTTCACAGCAGGTTTTGGTGTAGCTTGCACAGTTTTCTCGGTACTCTGAGAACTACTAGTGTTCGCAACACTTGTAGAAGGCTTAACTTGTTCTGGCTTTCCTGTCTTAGGGGTATTGTCTACTTTCCTATACGGACAGCTAGAAGCAACGTGCCCTCTTTCGGGACATCTAAAGCAAGACATTTTGTCAATTGACTTTTTGTGTGTGCCCTTTGACTTAGGTGTCTCGCTAGTGTCTGGTTCTTTTGGTGCATCTATAGTGACTGGTTCATCATCCTGATCATTAAAGTCAATTTTGTGTTTTCCTACAGGTGTGTCACTAGAGGATTGCACAAATTTAACTTTCTTAATCTTAACATTGGTATCAGCCACCTTAGGCACATTTTCCTTTACAGGTTCAGACACTGGTTCAGGTATTTCCTCTAAGTCTATTGATTTCTCAGTTTTCTCCTGAGGTTGAGGGACATATTTGTCATTGAACGGTGGAGGAATCTCATTAAATCCTAGACCTACCGACTTTTTAGATTGTCGTTGTGCATCTAAAATTTTCCCTAGGTTAAGACTTGAGTTCCTAAACTTTTCAAGTTTACTATTTGCCTCAGCTACCTTCACCTTAGACTCAGCTAGCTCTATGTCTCTGGTTTTGAGCTCCTTGGTTAAAGCCTCAACATGTTCATACATGAGATCTAACCTAACACACTGTTCGCTCAGTTTGTCCTTTAGAACTATAACATCTTGTGCATCAGCCTTGAGCTTATCCCTAAGATCTTGCTTTATATCTATCAGGCTAGCATTATCTGTTTTTAATGTTTCATTTTGAGCAGATATGTTTTGATGTGATTCTAGCACTAAATTAACCTATCGTTAGAAGTAGCACATAAAACACACAATTCATGGAAAAGAGAAAAGTTCAGACTTACCTTTGTATGATCTGATTCCACGTTGGCCATCTTAGCGGCAAACTCCAAAATCGTCTGATCATCTGACTTCTCTACCCACATTGGACTTCTTTCAGTTCAAATGTTGTCCCCTGTGTTCTGCTCTGCCCCGTCACTTCCAGCGTCAGTCACCTCAGCCATAAAAGCTCTAGCATTCATTTCTGGATGTTTACTCCAGTCATAGGTACCGTCTAGCTGTCTGTCCGATGTGACGTTAGATAACAGACCAGCTATATTTGCTTGACTGGTTGATGTACTCGGAAGATATCGCTGTTGAGATTGGTTCTGATATGGTCCTTGATTCTGATTCTTTCCTTGGTAATTCTCAACCTTCGGTCTCTGACACTCTCTAGCGAAGTGTCCTAACCCTTGACAGTTGTAGCACTTTACCTTGGACTTATCGAAGCCAATCCTGTTGTTACTCATATTCAGATTTCTTCCAGTCCGTTTAATGAACCTCTTAAGCCGTTGAGTTACCATGGCCAGTTGCCATTGGAGATCCATCTCTTCAAGGTCATCAGGGTCTACCTGATCGTAATCCTCATCCCAGAGTGTAGGATCGTTGATTTTGCCCTGAACGCAATTTCCATATGCGGCCACGAATGAAGCCAACAGATTAAGATGGTCTTCAGCCGATTTAGCGCTCATAGGCATCTTAGAATATCCCTGAGATGTAGATGCCAGTGTAGCCTGATGCTGCTGTTCTTCTAGTCTACTAAACCCTAAGAAAGCCCTACCCTGCGCGTCCTCTGGCTCAGTTGGTGACGATGCTTCTCCTGAGAAGAAAGCTGTGGCTGTCTTCATTTCGGCTGCCACTGAAGGTTTTGATTTTCCAAAATACATTGCTGGATTTTGAACTTGTTCATAGTCCGTTTCTGCCTTCAGTAACTCAAAATGATACGCCCTCAGCGTTCCCACCACATTCTCCAGAGTTAGAGTATAGTATTTATCCTCATCATGCTTAATCAAGGCCACATACATCGCCCATTTGGCAGGTAAAGCATCCGGAAGCTTATTATTCTTTTCTGTGTCACTATACTCAATATCATGATTGTCTAATTCAGTCAGCAGATGATAGAAACGCGTGATAGTGTCCTCCAGCTTTTCGTCCTTCAATGCCTTGAAGATAGCGAACTGCTGCTTGAGCATCTCCATACGTTTCCTTCTAACCCTCGGGTTACCCTCACACCTTTTTTCCAAAGCCTCCCACAGCTCTTTCGCTGTCTTCTGATTTCAAAAAGTGTGTAGTATATCCTGAGGTAACGCCATTCTGATGATAGCGTATGCACGATTCTCTGCTTCAAACAGCTTTTTGTCTTCATCCTTCATCTTAGAATATGGAACAACCTTCTGTCGTCCTTCTACCTCAGCTGTTGGTGGAATGTATCCCTCGTCGATACAAATCCACATGCGCATATCATTAAAGCGCGTGAAATCGGCAAATCGATCCTTCCACCAGTAATAATCCTCAAGTTTCATTAACTTTGGCGGAGTATTTGCTTTACCGACCTCGTTATCCATCTCCAGAAACCGTTGTAGATTTGTCATTGTTTCAAAGGTAATTGAATTTTAACTACTATTTAATTCGAAATTAATTTAAATTGATTCTTTCGAATTTAAGTAAATTCGAAACTAATTAAATTTAAACCTATTTGGAATTAAATTCGAGTTAAGTGTATAAATCCAATTAAGGGCGAAAGTGATGACAGATTAGAAGGTCTCCAAAGTCGAATGTCCAGGTAAACTCGAACCCTATTCAAACTCGAAACCCAGATAAACTCGAATCCCCTTATTCGACTTTAGTGCAAAGTCGAAGCCTAAAGCAAATTCAAAATGTCCAAACTCGAAAACACTTTTTAGGAAACTCGAAAGGAGCGTATTTTGGTCAAACTCGAGAATGAGCAAAACCCTAATTTCTCCTTAACAAAGTCGAGCGCCGCAAATTCGAGAAACGGCTAATACCTCGAGTTTTTCACGTTTTTCAGATTAAATCAATATTTTTACAAGTAAAAATATTGATTTTGATCAAAAATGTGAACTACAACAAGGTATTTCCCGGATTCCAATTTGATAAGCTCGAAAAATCCAAAAACAAGTGAGATTAACCGTCCAAAAGCGTCAAGAAACCTAGAATGTATCTTTATGAACACAAAGAACACGAAGAACACCCCTTAGGCTCTGATACCACTTGTAAGGTCTTGCACTACACAGATCTATCTAGACGCGACACCGTCAACGAGTGCGGAATCCTCGTTAGCGGCTTGACAGATATAACACTCACACGAAACACGGAGACTACCACAACGTTGTACGATCGACCACGAACGAACCTACGCAATGATTCTCTCCGAAAACACTCACTATCAGCTGATAAACTCGAGATCGCCTTTTGCTAATTACTCACAAGAATTCTGCAAAAGTCTGCTAATGATTCGAGTTAACCCCTAATTATAGAGGTGTATTCGAGTTTGTCATTGGACAAACACGAATCCAGGACCAAGGCCCATTCGAGTTTGTCTATATGACACATTCGAATTTAGCTCCATGTTAAATTCGAATCTGAACTAAATTCGAATTTCTCATGTACAACTTCTATTTTAATGTATGTTTAACTTATATTTGAATTAATCTTTGGACTTTATGTTTGAACTTCTTGTAATACATTACATCAAGTTCAAACATACAATCAATAACTTTCAAACACACATAAACACATATATCAAACACTAGTTAGTATTCAATGCTTTGTAACATGACTTAGACAAAATGCTAATACGACTTAGACCGTTATCGTCACACAGGGTGTACCAACAAACTGCTGCTGCATGTTCCTTGATTACTTAATTGTATGCTAAGAATATGATGTAATGGGTCTCGTGGACAACTGCTGCTGCATGTTCCTTGATTACTTGCATTGCTAAGGACCGCTGTGAGTGATAGATTGCATTACTTATTTGCACATGTTTCGGTACTTATTGGTGATTGTTACTCACTTGTATGTAAACATCTGTTGCGGCTTGTTCCTTGATTACTTAATTGTACGTTAGGAACGTATGATAGACACTGTTGAAACTGGACAACTGCTGCTGCATGTTCAATGATTAATTAATTGTATGCTTGGAACGTATGATATACACTGGTGAATCTGGACAACTCCTGCTGCTTGTTGCTTGATTTCTTAATTGTATGCCAGGAACGTATGATAGACACTACTGAAACTGGACAATTGCTGCTACATGATCCTTGATTACTTGCATAGCTTAGGACCGATGTGAGTGACAGATTGCATTATTTATTTGCATATGTTTCGGTACTTATTGGTGATTGTTACTGACTTGTATGGAAATATTTGTTGCTGCCTGTTCCTTGATTACTTAATTGTATGTTAGGAACGTATTATAGACACTGAAACTGGACAACTCCTGCTTTCTGTTCCTTGATTACTTAATTATATGCTAGGAACGTATGATAGACACTATTAAAACTGGACAAGTGCTGCTGCATGTTCCTTGATTACTTAATTGTATCCTAGGAACGTATGATAGACACTGCTGAAACTGGACAACTGCTGCCTGTTCCTTAATTGTATGTTAGGAATGTATGATAGAAACTGATGAAACTGGACAACTGTTGCCTGTTACTTGATTACTTAATTGTATGTTTGGAACGTATGATAGACACTGTTGAAACTGGACAACTGTTGTTGCATGTTCCTTGATTACTTAATTCTATGCTAGGAACGTATGATAGACACTACTGAAACTGGACAACTACTGCTGCATGTTCCTTGATTGTATGTTAGGAACGTATGATAGACACTGATGAAACTGGACATCTGCTGCTGCTTGTTCCTTGATTACTTGCATTTCTCAGGACCGCTGTGAGTGACAGATTGCATTAGTTACTTGCATATGTTTCGGTACTTATTGGTGATTGTTACTGACTTGTATGGAAACATCAGTTGCTACCTGTTTCTTGATTACTTAATTGTATGTTAGGAACGTATGATAGACACTACTGAAACTGGACCACTGCTGCTGCATGTTCCTTGTTTACTTAATTGTATGCTAAGAATATGATGTAATGGGTCTCGTGGACAACTGCTGCTGCATGTTCCTTGATTACTTGCATTGCTCAGGACCGCTGTGAGTGACAGATTGCATTACTTACTTGCACATGTTTCGGTACTTATTGGTGATTGTTACTGACTTGTATGGAAACATCTGCTGCTGCTTGTTCCTTGATTACTTAATTGTATGCTAGGAACGTATGATAGACATTGTTGAAACAGGACAACTGCTGTTTCATGATCCTTGATAACTTGTGTAGCAACTGTCAATTTTGCGTTTCAGGTTAGACACAGACCCATCTATTCAAGTTACCTTTTCATTACCCAATTGATTTCTTAGACTTAGAAATAGAAACCTAAGTTGCAAACAATTAAGAAATTTCGTTAATTTGCTTAGTATTCTGCGTTCGGCGCAGAATTTTCTGATAATTTTCATACAATACCAGAAAATATAATTAATGGATAGACATAACAAGCTAATAATGATTCAAAATACAAAGACAAATAATGTCGAATTCACTTAGTAATTAAAGCAAAAATAAGTAACAAAGTTAATCAAAGATTTGAAGAAAGACATCCGTATTGTGCCAATTTAACTAAAATAGCAACAAACTTATAAACGTTTACATAAATAATAATAAATAAGAGAAACATAAATTTGAAACATAAAATTTTTAAAAATATAAATTACACATGCTAAAAAGTTACTTATGTCACAAACTAGTAAGAAAATGAGCATAAACTTTATTCTTTATGCACAAACAAGCAACCAACTCTTAAATACATATATTTACAACTTTATAAGAAAATAAATAAATAAATAAATCTGAATCTCACCCTTTAAGGTCAGGCCAAGAGAAAAAAAAAAGAAAAGAAAAAGAAAAAGTGTGATTTTTTCTATAAAAATCACTTCAACACTCCATCTCTTCATCATTCTCATTCCACTCATTCTCTCTCTTGTTTCTCTCACTAAAACTCAGATTTTTCTATAAAAAATCTACTGAAAATCCAGCCATTAACACCTTCATTTGAACTCTTCAAGTGTAAAACAAAAGGTACAAACATGTGTTCATGCATCTAGCATGAACCCTACACTCAAACTTCATCTTTTTACAAGTTTTCTTGTTATTTCTCCTACTTTTTCTTTCAATTTTCTTCAAGAACGATTTTGTTACTTGATGTTTGTAGATTAACCATAAACACATGTTAAATGTTGTAAAAGATGGTAATCCATGATCAAACCTAAGTCAAGAAACAAGAAAGCTCTTGAAAAGCTCAAAAATGGGCATGCATGGTAGCTTTATAGTTCAAACACTAAAAATCTCATACTCTTTTGAGTTATTTATGGGGTAAATGTGTTTTGAAGATACCTAACATCATTACATGTTCAAAACTTGAGTTTAATCATCAATAAAATCGGATTCATAAGCATGCACATCAAGTTTTGTCAATAACTTGTATGCTGTTTGCTTGAAGATTTATGAGCGGATTATGACCCAACTTCAAATGGTCATAACTTGTTCATTCTTGACCCAAATGGGGTGATTCTTCTTCTAAAATTTAAGTTTATGAGTTAACTAACTAACCTAAGGAGTCTCATTCAAAAATAATGTGTATTCTGTTCTACACGAATTTTTAAAAAAGAAGTATACAGAATCATAAATCTGGACAGAAAGTTGGGTTGACTTTAAAACACCATATCTCACACATGCAAGCTTAGATTTAGGTGATTCTTTTTCTGGAAGCTAGTTCTATGGGTTAACTTTCGAACTCAAGTGGAATCATTCAAAATGATTAAGTTTATAGCCTCCTACTGTCCAAACAAGAAAGGTGTGCAGATACCACAGCCTTCTGGACACATATTTTTGTACGAATTTTTAAAAATACTAAATCTTCTTAATAAACTCTAAAATAATTATACAAAACATATAAGACATGGAAATAAAACCTGTAAAATTTTCAGATCCAGAAAGTGGCTAAAAGTTAACTTTTTAGATCTCTAAAGTATACCCAAAAATCTGTCCAGAAAAGTAAATATTCTTGTTTTGTCTTTACATGTATTAATCATTGCACCTTTTGTTATAATGTAAGACAAACCCAAACTATTCTATTATATCTATATTGGTTATATAAAATATGTTTTACTTATAATTTACCAAAATCATCACATGTTATTTTACAAACAAATGATCAAAATCAAAATAGTTAATTCTAACAACATTTGGCAATTGAATAGATTTATTAGAAATTAGACTTAAACATGCCTATTTAGACAAGGAACTTACCTAGAATCGTTTGCGTATTTTAGGAGGTAACTAGTGATTACATTCGAAGCTCGATTCAATAGCATTGGACTATTGTGAGTATTCACGGCCCCTTTTTACTATATTACGTTTTGGGGTGAAAAGCATGTTACTATTCATTTGAACTCTTAATGCACTTTCAAACTCGTTTATGACAATGCATGCAAACATTTGTTATACCAACTTGTTATACATTCGAACATGATTACGATGCATGCAAACACTTGTTATACAAACTTGTCATACATACAAACATGTTTATGAAAGCAAACAAACTCTTGTTATACAAGCGTGATACATTTTATGCAATATGGTTGTTCTTACCAAACTTAATACATATGAACTCATACATTCGTTCATTCATTTTGGCACATTGGTACGGATACAATTGTAGTCTTGTATGAGTGACAAACTAAACATTATGTAAGTCCACACGACAAACACACTACTCAGTTAACTCATTTTGATGAGCCGGATGATTCTTATGGATATCGATATTTGGTTGACGACCCAGTCATGCGGTACTAGTGAGTGCATAATTATCATACATACATTTATGTGATTTTCACATTGTGGCATTCAAAGTCAACATTCTAGGTTTGAGTAGTGGCTCATTACATATACATTGTGTACAACATTACCATGTGCTACAAAGACAAACATTTAACAACCATGACATATTGCAAATACATTGCGTTTTGAAATTGCTTATTTCATACAAAACCCGTGACTCACCAACTATTTTATAGTTGACCCATTTTTATGACATGCTTTTTAGGTAAGTAATCGTAAGTGGTACGTTGACGCGTGATTGCATTCAAGTCGTGTGCTCATGAAGATTTTAATTTATTTGCAAATCAAACGCTATTACTTATGTTTTTGGATTGTAATCTTTAAACATATTTACTTTTGATGTATGGTGGTTGTAACACCCGAGTTACCACAAACAGTACACGTCATAAAAATACATTTCATTAAGTAATAAATATTACTATTGTCTGATACCACAGGTCCACTTACCTGATTCAAATAGAGGCTAAAAGATACTTAATTACAAAATATATTAAAGATTAAATGGTGGTCTAAACTAGCTTCTAAAATCTTCAATCAGAGTGCGGAAGACTGAAAAAGCTACCCGAGACCTCAAATATCTTTTCAAAATTAGGCATCAGCAAAAGTCCAAAAATTTGCAATCCACAAGTATCAATGTTCACTTAGCTTGGGACGAACTACCTGCTATGGTCTTAGCCTTATCAGCTTTTCCTGAAAAGAAAGATGTCATGACAGAGTAAGCTAACGTAGCTTAGTGAGTTAACAGAGTACCATTAGCTACCATACATATATAACATACTATCAGCTCATGTCAGCAAGTCAACACGTCAGAGACGGCAAAAGATTTGGGAGTCAACCCAAACTGTATTCCCGTGTGTAAGGCCGAAGCCCTACGGGAAGTGTATGGAAACGAGTCAGTTAGGAAAGGAATCTGCAGAATTCCTTCCTGTGAATGGAGATCTCGCATTTGGTCCGATCAGATTATGCAGTATACAGAGGCAAATGTATCAACAGTCAAGTAAGCAGTAAGCAGGATATGTATTTACATAAAATGTAAAAGTGAACATGCAAATCAAGGCAATTCAAGTGTCTAACTTCAGTAATATCAAAAGTAAGTCTCTATGATACAACAAAGTATTCAAGAAACATGCAGCAATAACAAAAGTTTCCATACAGTTCAGTAACAGTCACCAATAAGTATCATAACATATGCAAGTAATTAATGAAATCTGTCACTCACTGTAGTCCTTAGTCAGATAGTGCTTAACGAATTAAGCTGTTCAATTTACTCTGTCAAATCGGCGGGTTCCTGCAGTTCAGTTTCAAGTCTGACATATTAATGTCGAGATTGTAACATGACCTATATAATCCTCAATTATATGATCAGGTTATTGTCATTTCTTTAAGCCGAGTCTGGGGTAGTTCCTAACGTCCCAAAGTGAGTCTATTCTTATCAGATTAATATGATCCATATAATTACAGATATATGGCCTTGAAACAAAGCCGATCGCATTATTAGCAAGGTGAATCATGACATACGATTTTTAAGAGTTCATACAAGGTCTGATAATTTAGTTATGCATAAAATAGTTATGCATCATGAAACATTGCAATTTTTATCATATTCAAAAGATACTTTCAATTACCTAAAGTTGTTTAATAACTTAATCCGATTTAGGAATTAATCTTAGGCTTGGAACAAAACCAGATTCGAACAGCATCAGATTTAGACAGATTCGAATTAAAGGCAACAGATTCGAATAGGGTACAAATTCGAATAGCATTAGATTCGAACATCAATAGATTCAAACATCATTCTCGAATCTAGGGGGATCAGATTCGAAATCAATAGATTCTAAAATAGGGAAGATAGATTCGAAGTCAACAGGTTCGAATCTAGCTAATCAGATTCGAGAACAACAATTTCGAGTCTAGGGGGATCAGATTCGAAATCAACACCTTCGAATCTATTCATGAATTTCTCGAATTTGTTCTTCTTGTTCATCGTTTTTTTCCAGGTTTTATCAACTTAAACATGAACATAAATGAGGGAGAAATAGTTACTAACCTTCGTCCAAGCTATATCTTTCGACTATAGGTGATTTCCAAGCCAAAACAGGTCCTAAACGTGAGCAAATCAGCTTCGAATGAAGAGGATTTGAGCAATTTCGAGTTTGCTCTTTCAAAACCGAACCAAAAGGAAGAAAAGGGGTCGATCTTACCTTAAATCATGACGAAATCAAACATGCAATGATAGATTCTTGTAGAGCTCGACGATCTCTATCCGTTGACGTATAAATCACGAGAATCCGATGAACCGATTAGAAGAAAAGCTAGAGAGAAGGTGAGGTTGTAGAGAGAGAGAGAGAGAGAGAGAGAGAGAGAGTTTCAATTTGCTAAACCATGAAAATGAGGAGGGAAGGCTCTATTTATAGAAAATAGAGAAAAATCAGATTTTCTACTGAATTTCTGGAACTGACCAACTTTTATTCATTTTAGTCAATTTTCACGTCTTTAATTTGTCAAATAGCTAAATTTAATTATTTAATTTATTTCAGCTAAATTGGGGCAATTTTCATAATTAATTATAACTTAATATAATTAACTATTTAAAATTCTTGTTTTCGGTTAATTACTAATAATTGGACAAAATTGCTTAATTATCCATAGTCTGATGTTGTAATTTATATTTAATAAATTACGGGCTGTTACAGTGGTTGCTTTTGGAAACAATTTTATTATGGTATGAATCTTGAAACTTATGCAATGATCACATTCACTGTTACATCTCATGTTTCCGCTTTAGCGGGGTGTGCCAGTTTTTGGTATCAGAGCCTAAGGTTATAGAGAATACCAAGTTTTTCATTTGGAAAACTTTTTAACTATAACCAACCACTCGATACATTGTTTTCAATATATATTTTACATATAACTAGTTTAACTAAGGCAGTTATAGTATTATTGCTTCTTAATTAACCAAAGCTTGGCCACCTTTGCTTAATTAATAAACGTTAATGCATGACTTGAAGTGGTTACACTAGGAGTATGTTTAAAAACCATTTTTTTTTTTTCACCACAACTACTTTTATAAAATTGCATTATGTGTGCATGTGTGATCATTGCATGTTACCCCAAAGATCCCGAACTACTAATAGAAGTGTCTAAGCCTATACTATTACCTTGAAAACATATATTCACGAGTCGATATAACCAAATGGATGGTGTCTAGGATAGTCGTATCTCGGTACGCGAGACCCTTATGCTTATGCCTTAGAAGTAAGATGATACAAGGATACTTACTTTATGCAAACGATAGATACATACTTAGCAACACACGTGTATTTTTTTTAGCACCATGTCACGCTCATCATCATCCCACACTACTTACTCGGCCGATGCATCTGGTTATGTTACGGGTCGCCCAAGTAACAACCCACGGATTTCCGAAGAGGAGGAAGACCCATCAGAGCACGAACAAGAGGAATCTAGCGGTTATACCCCGAGTCCTGATCCACGAGCATCACCCGTGACCCTACTACCCCAGCCAGTACCAGCGTACCCCCACCAGCACTTCGTGGACCCCGCATCCGAGTGACAGCAAGAAAGAGTGTCCCGATACCTGCTAGGGCAGCGATGAGAGCACCACCCACAGCGACTGTTGGAGCATCCCAGCCGGTCGTAGGAACGCCAGTAGGTAACATGCCTAGTGTGGCATGGGAGCAAGCAAGGAGGGAAAAAGGGCTTGCTACGAATGTGGAAGCCAAGAGCACTTCAGAAATAAATGCCCTAAGCTGAATAAAAACCCTGGCGACAACCGAAACCCGGACAGACAAGCTAGAGGAAGAGCCTTTGCACTAGGAGCTGAGGAGGCAAGGCAAGACCCAAACGTGGTGACTGGTACATTCCTCTTAAACGATCACTACGCATCCATATTATTTGATTCAGGGGCAGATAGAAGTTTTATTTCGACAGACTTTAAGCCCATGATTAATGTGAATGCTATGAACTTAAGTGATCCTTATGTGATTGAGTTTGCTAATGGACAAGAAACCAAGGTCGATATTATTTTAATTGTTTGTAGCTTGAATCTAGATGACAAGATATTCAATATTGACCTTATTACGATCGAACTAGGAAGTTTTGATGTGGTCGGGAATGGATTGGTTATCAAAACATAGGGCAGAAATTTGTTGTTCTGAGATAATCATCAAATTACGTCTTGAGAATGGAGAAACCTTTATTTTACAAGGGGATAAGCCGAATAGGAATTTAAAGATCGTATCGTGTATGAAGATACAAAAATTCCTTAAGAAGAAGTGTTGTGCTTTCCTAGCACATGTGGTGGATAAGGGGATGAAAGAGAAGCAGATTCAAGAGACTCCAATAGTAAAAGAATATCCTGAAGTCTTTCCGGAAGATTTACCCGGATTACCCCCTTTGAGACAAGTCGAATTCCATATCGATTTGGTTCCAGGAGCGGCACCCGTGGCCAAATCACCCTACCGTTTAGCACCTGCGGAAATGAAAGAGTTGTCAGAACAACTGCAAGAACTCCTCGACAAAGGATTTATCCAACCTAGCTCTTTACCTTGGGGAGCCCCGGTCCTATTCGTCAAGAAGAAGGATGGTTCTTTCCGAACGTGCATAGACTACAGGGAGTTAAACAAGCTAACAATTAAGAACCGATACCCCTTACCTCGAATAGATGACTTGTTTGATCAGCTGCAAGGAGCAACATATTTCTCAAAAATAGATCTTCGATCTGGATACAATCAATTGAGAGTTCGAGAGGAGGATACTCCGAAGACAGCTTTCCGAACGCGGTATGGGTATTTCGAGTTTCTTGTTATGCCTTTCGGATTAACCAATGCACCGGCGGCGTTCATGGATCTAATGAACAGAGTCTGTAGACCTTATTTGGATAAATTTATCATTGTCTTTTTATTGACGACATTTTGATCTACTCAAAAAGTAAGGGAGCTCACGAACATCATTTGAGGTTAATCCTGGAGTTACTCAAAAAGGAAGCGTTGTATGCCAAGTTCTCTATGTGCGACTTCTGGATGAGGGAAGTGCAATTTCTTGGTCATATAGTGAAAGAGAAGGGAATTTAGGTAGACTCTACCAAAGTTGAAGCAATCAAGAAATGGGAAGCACCGAGAACCCCTACAGAGATCCGTCAATTTTTGGGTTTAGCAGGCTACTACCGTCGATTTATTGAGAATTTCTCAAAAATTGCTAAACCATTAACAATGCTAACTTAGAAGGAGCAGAAATTCACATGGGGAGGATCGCAAGAAGAAGCATTCCAACTTCTAAAGAAGAAGTTGTGTAACGCTCCAATTTTGGCATTACCTGAAGGAACCGATAGCTTTGTTGTTTATTGTGATGCTTCACATCAAGGGATAGGGTGTGTCCTGATGCAGAAAAACAAGGTCATAGCTTATGCCTCAAGACAACTTAAAGTCCACGAAAAGAATTATACAACCCATTGGGAGCAGTTGTCTTTGCACTCAAAATTTGGAGACATTACTTGTATGGTACTAAGTGCACGATTTACACTGACCATAAAAGTCTCAACATTTTCTAGATCAGAAACTTCTCAATATGAGGCAAAGGAGATGGGTAGAGTTACTCAGTGATTACGAATGTGAAATTCGGTACCACCCGGGCAAGGCCAATGTGGTAGCCGATGCGCTAAGTAGAAAGGTAAGAACGAAGCCCACAAAAGTCCGAGCGTTAGGAATGTTGGTACAGGAAAACATTCGACGGACAAAATGGATAGAATTGATCAGCGATTTCGACTGCGATGTAAAAAGCCACACAGGAAGAGTTGGAATTGTGGCTACCATAACAAGTGGGATCTCGAATGATAAGTCGACACGACCTCCGGCAGGAAGAATAGTCGTACAAACAGATCTCCACACTCGAGTTCGTGGAGCCCAAAAAGAAGCACTATTGCACAGATTTACATCAACGAGATTGTGACTCGACATGGAGTCCCAATTGCTATCATTTCGGATCGGGATAGCCGGTTTACATCACGAGTATGGCGTTCACTACAAAAAGCTTTGGGAACTAGAAATTATCTGAGTACTGCTTACCATCCCCAGACTGACGGGCAAAGTGAACGACCGATCCAAACATTGGAGGACATGCTTAGGGCATGTGTTATGGATTTTAGTGGAAATTGGGATGCACACCTACCTTTGGTAGAATTCTCGTACAACAACAGTTATCACACTAGTATCAAGTGTGCACCCTACGAGGCTCTCTATGGACGAAAGTGTCGTTCACCCCTAAGTTGGTTAGAAATCGGAGACAAGCAGATAACCGCATCTGAAATTATCCAAGAAACAACAGAGAAGATCTCAATTATTCGGGATAGACTTCGAGCAGTAATGGATCGCCAGAAGAGTTATGCCGATAAACGCAGAAAACCGCTCGCCTTTCGAGTAGGAGACAAAGTTTTGTTGAGGGTATCACCATGGAAAGAGGAGATACGGTTTGGAATCAAAGGCAAACTAAGTCCCAGGTACATCGGGCCATACAAGATCTTGAAAAAGATCGACCCCGTAGCTTACAAGTTGGAACTACCCGCAGAACTGGGCAATATTCACAATGTATTCCACGTATCAAACCTTAAGAAATTGGTGGAAGATGATCCTCTTGTTATTCCAAGCAAGGAAGTCAAAGTGAATGAACAGTTACTTTTCCAAGAGGAACCGATAGAGATCCTTGATAGAGAAGTCAAGAAACTTAAACGAAGAAAAAATTCCTATCGTAAAGGTACATTGGAATGCAAAACGTGGACCCGAATACACGTGGGAACGAGAAGACTCCATGAGACGCAAGTACCCCCATCTATTTATAGACATCAAGCAAGTCAAACAATAACCAGAATTTCGGGACGAAATTCAATTAACGGGGGGAGACTGTAGCAACTGTCAATTTTGCGTTTCAGGTTAGACACAGACCCATCTATTCAAGTTACCTTTTCATTACCCAATTGATTTCTTAGACTTAGAAATAGAAACCTAAGTCGCAAACAATTAAGAAAATTCGTTAATTTGCTTAGATTTCTGCGTTCGGCGCAGAATTTTCTGATAATTTTCATACAATGCCAGAAAATATAATTAATGGATAGACATAACAAGCTAATAATGATTCAAAATACAAAGACACATAATGTTGAATTCACTTAGTAATTAAAGCAAAAATAAGTAACAAAGTTAATCAAAGATTTGAAGAAAGACATCCGTATTGTGTCAATTTAACTAAAATAGCAACAAACTTATAAAAGTTTACATAAATAATAATAAATAAGAGAAACATAAATTTGAAACATAAAAATTTTATAAATATAAATTACACATGCTAAAAAGTTACTTATGTCACAAACTAGTAAGAAAATGAGCATAAACTTTATTCTTTATGCACAAACAAGCAACCAACTCTTAAATACATATATTTACAACTTTATAAGAAAATAAATAAATAAATAAATCTGAATCTCACCCTTTAAGGTCCAGCCAAGAGAACAAAAAAAAAAAGAGAAGAAAAAGAAAAAGTGTGATTTTTTCTATAAAAATCACTTCAACACTCCATCTCTTCATCATTCTCATTCTCTCTCTTGTTTCTCTCACTAAAACTCAGATTTTTCTATCAAAAATCTACTGAAAATCCAGCCATTAACACCTTCATTTGAACTCTTCAAGTGTAAATCAAAATGTACAAACATATGTTCATGCATCTAGCATGAAAACCACACTCAAACTTCATCTTTTTACATGTTTTCTTGTTATTTCTCCTACTTTTTCTTTCATTCTTCTTCATGAACGATTTTGTTACTTGATGTTTGTAGATTAACCATCAACACATGTTAAATGTTGTAAAAGATGGTAACCATGATCAAACCTAAGTCAAGAAACAAGAAAGCTCTTGAAAATATCAAAAATGGGCATGCATGGTAGCTTTATGGTTCAAACACTAAAAATCTCATACTCTTTTGACTTATTAATGGGGTAAATGTGTTTTGAAGATACCTAACACCATTGCATGTTCAAAACTTGAGTTTAATCATCAATAAAATCGGATTCATAAGCATGCACATCAAGTTTTGTTAATAACTTGTATGCTGTTTGCTTGATGATTTATGAGCAGATTATGACCCAACTTCAAATGGTCATAACTTGTTCATTCTTGACCCAAATGGGGTGATTCTTCTTCTGAAATTTAAGTTTATGAGTTAACTAACTAACCCTAGTGGTCTCATTCAAAAATAATGTTTATTCTGTTCTACACGAATTTTTAAAAAACAAGTATACAGAATCATAAATCTAGACAGAAAGTTGGGTTGACTTTAAAACACCATATCTCACACATGCAAGCTTAGATTTAGTTGATTCTTTTTCTGGAAGCTAGATTTATGGGTTAACTTTTGAACCCAAGTGGAATCATTCAAAATGATTAAGTTTATAGCCTCCTACTGTCCAAACAAGAAAGGTCTGCAGACAGCACAACCTTCTGGACACATATTTTTGTACGAATTTTTAAAAATACTAAATCTTCTTAATAAACTCTGAAATAATTATACAAAACATATAAGACATGGAAATAAAACCTGTAAAAATTTCAGATCCAGAAAGTGGCTAAAAGTTAACTTTTTAGATCTCTAAAGTATACCTAAAAATCTGTCCAGAAAAGTAACTATTCTTGTTTTGTCTTTACATGTATTAATCATTGCACCTTTTGTTATAATGTAAGACAAACCCAAATTATTCTATTATATCCATATTAGTTATATAAAATATGTTTTACTTATAATTTACTAAAATCATCACATGTTATTTTACAAACAAATGATCAAAATCAAAATAGTTAATTCTAACAACATTTGGCAATTGAATAGATTTATTAGAAATTAGACTTAAACATGCCTATTTAGACAAGGAACTTACCTAGAATCGTTTGCGTATTTTAGGAGGTAACTAGTGATTACATTCGAAGCTCGATTCAATCGCATTGGACTATTGTGAGTATTCACGGCCCCTTTTTACTATATTACGTTTTGGGGTGAAAAGCATGTTACTATTCATTTGAACTCTTAATGCACTTTCAAACTCGTTTATGACAATGCATGCAAACATTTGTTATACCAACTTGTTATACATTCGAACATGATTACGATGCATGCAAACACTTGTTATACAAACTTGTCATACATACAAACATGTTTATGAAAGCAAACAAACTCTTGTTATACAAGCGTGATACATTTTATGGAATATGGTTGTTCTTACCAAACTTGATACATATGAACTCATACATTCGTTCATTCATTTTGGCACATTGGTACGGATACAATTGTAGTCTTGTATGAGTGACAAACTAAACATTATGTAAGTCCACACGACAAACACACTACTCAGTTAACTCATTTTGATGAGCCGGATGATTCTTATGGATATCGATATTTGGTTGACGACCCACTCATGCGGTACTAGTGAGTGCATAATTATCATACATACATTTATGTGATTTTCACATTGTGGCATTCAAAGTCAACATTCTAGGTTTGAGTAGTGGCTCATTACATATACATTGTGTACAACATTACCATGTGCTACAAAGACAAACATTTAACAACCATGACATATTGCAAATACATTGCGTTTTGAAATTGCTTATTTCATACAAAACCCGTGAACTCACCAACTATTTTATAGTTGACCCATTTTTATGACATTCTTTTCAGGAAAGTAATCGTAAGTGGTACGTTGACGCGTGATTGCATTCAAGTCGTGTGCTCATGAAGATTTTAATTTATTTGCAAATCAAACGCTATTACTTATGTTTTTGGATTGTAATCTTTAAACATATTTACTTTTGATGTATGGTGGTTGCTTTTGGAAACAATTTTATTATGGTATGAATCTTGAAACTTATGCAATGATTACATTCACTGTTACATCTCGTGTTTCCGCTTTAGCGGGGTGTGCCAGTTTTTGGTATCAGAGCCTAAGGTTGTAGAGAATACCAAGTTTTTCATTTGGAAAACTTTTTAACTATAACCAACCACTCGATACATTGTTTTCAATATATATTTTACATATAACTAGTTTAACTAAGGCAGTTATAGTATTATTGTTTCTTAATTAACCAAAGCTTGGCCACCTTTGCTTAATTAATAAACGTTAATGCATGACTTGAAGTGGTTACACTAGGAGTATGTTTAAAAACCATTTTTTTTTCACTACAACTACTTTTATAAAATTGCATTATGTGTGCATGTGTGATCATTGCATGTTACCCCAAAGAACCCGAACTACTAATTGAAGTTTCTAAGCCTATACTATTACCTTGAAAACACATATTCACGAGTCGATATAACCAAATGGATGGTGTCTAGGATAGTCGTATCTCGGTACGCGAGACCCTTATGCTTATGCCTTAGAAGTAAGATGATACAAGGATACTTACTTTATGCAAACGATAGATACATACTTAGCAACAAACGTGTATTTTTTTTAGCATCATGTCACGCTCATCATCATCCCACACTACTTACTCGGCCGATGCATCTGGTTATGTTACGGGTCGCCCAAGTAACAACCCACGGCTTTCTGAAGAGGAGGAAGACCCATCAGAGCACGAACAAGAGGAATCTAGCGGTTATACCCCGAGTCCTGATCCACGAGCATCACCCGTGACCCTACTACCCCAGCCAGCACCAGCGTACCCCCCACCAGCACTTCGTGGACCCCGCATCCGAGTGACAGCAAGAAAGAGTGTCCCGATACCTGCTCGGGCAGCGATGAGAGTACCACCCACTGAGACTGCTGGAGCGTCCCAGCCGGTCGTAGGAACAGCAGCAGGTAACATGCCTAGTGTGGCATGGGAGCAAGCAAGGAGGGAAAAAGGGCTTGCTACGAATGTGGAAGCCAAGAGCACTTCAGATTTAAATGCCCTAAGCTTAATAAAAACCCTGGCGACAACCGAAACCCGGACAGACAAGCTAGAGGAAGAGCCTTTGCACTAGGAGCTGAGGAGGCAAGGCAAGACCCAAACGTGGTGACTGGTACATTCCTCTTAAACGATCACTATGCATCCATATTATTTGATTCAGGGGCAGATAGAAGTTTTATTTCGACAGACTTTAGGCCCATGATTAATGTGAATGCTATGAACTTAAGTGATCCTTATGTGATTGAGTTTGCTAATGGACAAGAAACCAAGGTCGATATTATTTTAAATGGTTGTAGCTTGAATCTAGATGATAAGATATTCAATATTGACCTTATTCCGATCGAACTAGGAAGTTTTGATGTGGTCGTAGGAATGGATTGGTTATCCAAACATAGGGCAGAAATTTGTTGTTCTGAGAAGATCATCAAATTACCTCTTGAGAATGGAGAAACCTTTATTTTACAAGGGGATAAGCCGAATAGGAATTTAAAGATCGTATCGTGTATGAAGATACGAAAATTCCTTAAGAAGAAGTGTTGTGCTTTCCTAGCACATGTGGTGGATAAGGGGATGAAAGAGAAGCAGATTCAAGAGATTCCAATAGTAAAAGAATATCCTGAAGTCTTTCCGGAAGATTTACCCGGATTACCCCCTTTGAGACAAGTCGAATTCCATATCGATTTGGTTCCAGGAGCGGCACCTATGGCCAAATCACCCTACCGTTTAGCACCTGCGGAAATGAAAGAGTTGTCAGATTAACTGCAAGAACTCCTCGACAAAGGATTTATCCAACCTAGCTCTTTACCTTGGGGAGCCCCGGTCCTATTCGTCAAGAAGAAGGATGGTTCTTTCCGAATGTGCATAGACTACAGGGAGTTAAACAAGCTAACAATTAAGAACCGATACCCCTTACCTCGAATAGATGACTTGTTTGATCAGCTGCAAGGAGCAACATATTTCTCAAAAATAGATCTTCGATCTGGATACCATCAATTGAGAGTTCGAGAGGAGGATACTCCGAAGACAGCTTTCCGAACGCGGTACGGGCATTTCGAGTTTCTTGTTATGCCTTTTGGATTAACCAATGCACCGGCGGCGTTCATGGATCTAATGAACAGAGTCTGTAGACCTTATTTGGATAAATTTGTCATTGTCTTTATTGACGACATTTTGATCTACTCAAAAAGTAAGGGAGCTCACGAACATCATTTGAGGTTAATCCTGGAGTTACTCAAAAAGGAAGCGTTGTATGCCAAGTTCTCTAAGTGCGACTTCTGGATGAGGGAAGTGCAATTTCTTGGTCATATAGTGAATGAGAAGGGAATTCAGGTAGACCCTGCCAAAGTTGAAGCAATCAAGAAATGGGAAGCACCGAGAACCCCTACAGAGATCCGTCAATTTTTGGGTTTAGCAGGCTACTACCGTCGATTTATTGAGAACTTCTCAAAAATTGCTAAACCATTAACAATGCTAACTCAGAAGGAGCAGAAATTCACATGGGGAGAATCGCAAGAAGAAGCATTCCAGCTTCTAAAGAAGAAGTTGTGTAACGCTCCAATTTTGGCATTACCTGAAGGAACCGATGGCTTTGTTGTTTATTGTGATGCTTCACATCAAGGGTTAGGGTGTGTCCTGATGCAGAAAAACAAGGTCATAGCTTATGCCTCAAGACAACTTAAAGTCCACGAAAAGAATTATACAACCCATGATCTAGAGTTGGGAGCAGTTGTCTTTGCACTCAAAATTTGGAGACATTACTTGTATGGTACTAAGTGCACGATTTACACTGACCATAAAAGTCTCCAACATATTCTAGATCAGAAACTTCTCAATATGAGGCAAAGGAGATGGGTAGAGTTACTCAGTGATTACGAATGTGAAATTCGGTACCACCCGGGCAAGGCCAATGTGGTAGCCGATGCGCTAAGTAGAAAGGTAAGAACGAAGCCCACAAAAGTCCGAGCGTTAGGAATGTTGGTACAGGAAAACATTCGACGGACAAAATGGATAGAATTGATCAGCGATTTCGACTGCGATGTAAAAAGCCACACAGGAAGAGTTGGAATGGTGGCTACCATAACAAGTGGGATCTCGAATGATAAGTCGACACGACCTCCGGCAGGAAGAATAGTCGTACAAACAGATCTCCACACTCGAGTTCGTGGAGCCCAAAAAGAAGCACTTTTGGCAGAAAAGGTGAAGGCCGAAGGATCACATAATTTTGAGCAAATATTGGAATCTAAGTCGGATGGCGTGCTTTACTTTAAAGACCGGGTTTGGATTCCGAAAGTTCACAACCTAAGAGAGTTAATCTTAGCAGAAGCGCACAAATCCCGATACTCGATCCATCCAGGAGCAGATAAGATGTATAAGGATTTGAAAGAATCCTATTGGTGGCCTGGAATGAAGAAGGACATTGCCCAATTCGTTGGGAGATGCTTGACTTGTGCTAAAGTCAAGGCTGAACATCAGAAACCCTCGGGACTACTGCAACAACCTGAAATTCCCGTGTGGAAATGGGAAAAGGTGACTATGGACTTTGTCACGCAGTTGCCACGGACGACAAGAGGGTATGATGCAATTTGGGTTATCGTAGATCGGTTAACGAAGTCTGCTCATTTTATACCTATTCGAAACAGCTATAAGGTGAAGAAGCTTGCACAAATTTACATCAACGAGATTGTGACTCGACATGGAGTCCCAATTGCTATCATTTCGGATCGGGATAGCCGGTTTACATCACGAGTATGGCGTTCACTACAAAAAGCTCTGGGAACTAGAATTGATCTGAGTACTGCTTACCATCCCCAGACTGACGGGCAAAGTGAACGAACGATCCAAACATTGGAGGACATGCTTAGGGCATGTGTTATGGATTTTAGTGGAAATTGGGATGCACACCTACCTTTGGTAGAATTCTCGTACAACAACAGTTATCACACTAGTATCAAGTGTGCACCCTACGAGGCTCTCTATGGACGAAAGTGTCGTTCACCCCTGAGTTGGTTAGAAATCGGAGACAAGCAGATAACCGCATCTGAAATTATCCAAGAAACAACAGAGAAGATCTCGATTATTCGGGATAGACTTCGAGCAGCAATGGATCGCCAGAAGAGTTATGCCGATAAACGCAGAAAACCGCTCGCCTTTCGAGTAGGAGACAAAGTTTTGTTGAAGGTATCACCATGGAAAGGGGAGATACGGTTTGGAATCAAAGGCAAACTAAGTCCCAGGTACATCGGGCCATACAAGATCTTGAAAAAGATCGGCCCCGTAGCTTACAAGTTGGAACTACCCGCAGAACTGGGCAATATTCACAATGTATTCCACGTATCAAACCTTAAGAAATGGGTGGAAGATGATCCTCTTGTTATTCCAAGCAAGGAAGTCAAAGTGAATGAACAGTTACTTTTCCAAGAGGAACCGGTAGAGATCCTCGATAGAGAAGTCAAGAAACTTAAACGAAGAAAAATTCCTATCGTAAAGGTTCATTGGAATGCAAAACGTGGACCCGAATACACGTGGGAACGAGAAGACTCCATGAGACGCAAGTACCCCCATCTATTTATAGATATCAACAAAACAAAAAATAACCAGAATTTCGGGACGAAATTCAATTAATGGGGGGAGACTGTAGCAACTGTCAATTTTGCGTTTCAGGTTAGACACAGACCCATCTATTCAAGTTACCTTTTCATTACCGAATTGATTTCTTAGACTTAGAATAGAAACATAAGTTGCAAACAATTAAGAAATTTCGTTAATTTGCTTAGTTTTCTGCGTTCGGCGCAGAATTTTCTGATAATTTTCATACAATGCCAGAAAATATAATTAATGGATAGACATAACAAGCTAATAATGATTCAAAATACAAAGACACATAATGTTGAATTCACTTAGTAATTAAAGCAAAAATAAGTAACAAAGTTAATCAAAGATTTGAAGAAAGACATCCGTATTGTGCCAATTTAACTAAAATAGCAACAAACTTATAAAAGTTTACATAAATAATAATAAATAAGAGAAACATAAATTTGAAACATAAAAATTTTATAAATATAAATTACACATGCTAAAAAGTTACTTATGTCACAAACTAGTAAGAAAATGAGCATAAACTTTACTCTTTATGCACAAACAAGCAACCAACTCTTAAATACATATATTTACAACTTTATAAGAAAATAAATAAATAAATAAATCTGAATCTCACCCTTTAAGGTACAGCCAAGAGAAAAAAAAATAGAAAAGAAAAAGAAAAAGTGTGATTTTTTCTATAAAAATCACTTCAACACTCAATCTCTTCATCATTCTCATTCCACACATTCTCTCTCTTGTTTCTCTCACTAAAACTCAGATTTTTCTATAAAAAATCTACTGAAAATCCAGCCATTAACACCTTCATTTGAACTCTTCAAGTGTGAATCAAAAGGTACAACCATGTGTTCATGCATCTAGCATGAACACTACACTCAAACTTCATCTTTTTACAAGTTTTCTTGTTATTTATCCTACTTTTTCTTTCATTTTTCTTCATGAACGATTTTGTTACTTGATGTTTGTAGTTTAACGATCAACACATGTTAAATGTTGTAAAAGATGGTAATCCATGATCAAACCTAAGTCAAGAAACAAGAAAGCTCTTGAAAAGCTCAAAAATGGGCATGCATGGTAGCTTTATGGTTCAAACACTAAAAATCTCATACTCTTTTGAGTTATTTATAGGGTAAATGTGTTTTGAAGATACCTAACACCATTGCATGTTCAAAACTTGAGTTTAATCATCAATAAAATCGGATTCATAAGCATGCACATCAAGTTTTGTCAATAACTTGTATGTTGTTTGCTTGAAGATTTATGAGCAGATTATGACCCAACTTCAAATGGTCATAACTTGTTCATTCTTGACCCAAATGGGGGTGATTCTTCTTCTGAAATTTAAGTTTATGAGTTAACTAACTAACCCAAGTGGTCTCATTCAAAAATAATGTGTATTCTGTTCTACACGAATTTTTAAAAACAAGTATACAGAATCATAAATCTGGACAGAAAGTTGGGTTGCTTTAAAACACCATATCTCACACATGCAAGCTTAGATTTAGTTGATTCTTTTTCTGGAAGCTAGTTTTACGGGTTAAATTTTAACCCAAGTGGAATCATTCAAATTGATTAAGTTTATAGCCTCCTACTGTCCAAACAAGTAAGGTGTGCAGACGGCACAACCTTCTGGACACATATTTTTGTACGAATTTTTAAAAATACTAAATCTTCTTAATAAATTCTGAAATAATTATACAAAACATATAAGACATGGAAATAAAACCTGTAAAATTTTCAGATCCAGAAAGTGGCTTAAAGTTAACTTTTTAGATCTCTAAAGTATACCCAAAAATCTGTCGAGAAAAGTAAATATTCTTGTTTTGTCTTTACATGTATTAATCACTGCACCTTTTGTTATAATGTAAGACAAACCCAAATTATTCTATTATATCCATATTGGTTATATAGTAGATGTGTTACTTATAAGTTACTAAAATCATCACATGTTATTTTACAAACAAATGATCAAAATCAAAATAGTTAATTCTAACAACATTTGGCAATTGAATAGATTTATTAGAAATTAGACTTAAACATGCCTATTTAGACAAGGAACTTACCTAGAATCGTTTACGTATTTTAGGAGGTAACTAGTGATTACATTCGAAGCTCGATTCAATCGCATTGGACTATTGTGAGTATTCACGGCCCCCTTTTTACTATATTACGTTTTGGGGTGAAAAGCATGTTACTATTCATTTGAACTCTTAATGCACTTTCAAACTCGTTTATGACAATGCATGCAAACACTTGTTATACAAACTTGTCATACATACAAACATGTTTATGCAAAGCAAACAAACTCTTGTTATACAAACGTGATACATTTTATGCAATATGGTTGTTCTTACCAAACTTGATACATATGAACTCATACATTCGTTCATTCATTTTGGCACATTGGTACGGATACAATTGTAGTCTTGTATGAGTGACAAACTAAACATTATGTAAGTCCACACGACAAACACACTACTTAGTTAACTCATTTTGATGAGTCGGATGATTCTTATGGATATCGATATTTGGTTGACGACCCACTCATGCGGTACCAGTGAGTGCATAATTATCATACATACATTTATGTGATTTTCACATTGTGGCATTCAAAGTCAACATTCTAGGTTTGAGTAGTGGCTCATTACATATACATTGTGTATAACATTACCATGTGCTACAAAGACAAACATTTAACAACCATGACATATTGCAAATACATTGCGTTTTGAAATTGCTTATTTCATACAAAACCCGTGAACTCACCAACTATTTTATAGTTGACCGTTTTTATGACATGCTCTTCAGGAAAATAATCGTAAGTGGTACGTTGAAGCGTGATTGCATTCAAGTCGTGTGCTCATGAAGATTTTAATTTATTTGCAAATCAAACGCTATTACTTATGTTTTTGGGTTGTAATCTTTAAACATATTTACTTTTGATGTATGGTGGTTGGTTTTGGAAACAATTTTATTATGGTATGAATCTTAAGACTTATGCAATGATCACATTCACTATTACATCTCGTGTTTCCGCTTTAGCACATGTTTCGGTACTTATTGGTGATTGCTACGGACTTGTATGGAAACATCTGCTGCTGCATTTCCTTGATTGTATGTTAGGAACGTATGATAGACACTAATGATACTGGACATCTGCTACTGCATGTTCCTTGATTACTTAATTGTATGCTAGGAACGTATGATAGACATTGTTGAAACTGGACAACTGTTGTTGCATGTTCCTTGTTTACTTAATTGTATGCTAGGAACGTATGATAGACATTGTTGAAACTCAACAACTATTGTTGCATGTTCCTTGATAACTTGCATTGCTCAGGACCGCTGTAAGCGACAGATTGCATTACTTACTTGCATATGTTTCGGTACTTATTGGTGATTATTACTGATTTGTATGGAAACATCTGTTGTTGCCTGTTCCTTGATTACTTAATTGTAAGTAATGCAATCTGTCACTCACATCGGTCCTGAGCAATGCAAGTAATCAAGGAACATGAAGCAGGAGTTGTCCAGATTCATCAGTGTCTATCATACGTTCCTAGCATACAATTAAGTAATAAAGTAACAGGCAGCAGCAGATGTTTCTATACAAGTTAGTAGCAATGACCAATAAGTACCGAAACATGTGCAAGTAAGTAATGCAATCTGTCACTCACAGCGGTCCTGAGCAATGCAAGTAATCAATGAACATGCAACAACAGTTGTCCAGTTTCATCAGTGTCTATCATACGTTCCTAGCATACAATTAAGTAATCAAGGAACATGAAGCAGGAGTTGTCCAGATTCATTAGTGTCTATCTTACGTTCCTAACATACAATTAAGTAATCAAGGAACAAGCAGCAACAGTTGTCTAGTTTCAGTAGTGTCTATCATACGTTCGTCCAGTTTCATCAGTTTCTATCATACGTTCCTAGCCATACAATTAAGTAATCAAGGAACATGCAACAGCAGTTGTCCAGTTTCAGTAGTGTCTATCATACATTCCTAGCATACAATTAAGTAATCAAGGAACATGCAGCAGCAGTTGTCTAGTTCATCAGTGTCTATCATACGTTCCTAGCATACAATTAAGTAATCAAGGAACAAGCAGCAACAGGTATTTCCATACAAGTCAGTAACAATCACCAATAAGTACCAAAACATATGCAAGTAAGTAATGCAATCTGTCACTCACATCGGTCCTGAGCAATGAGAGAATCAAGGAACATGAAGTAGAAGTTGTCCAGATTCATCAGTGTCTACCATACATTACTAACATACAGTTAAGTAATCAAGGAACAGGCAGCAGCAGTTGTCTAGTTTCAACAATGTCTATCATACGTTCCTAACATACAATTAAGTAATCAAGGAACAGGCAGCAACAGATGTTTCCATACAAGTCAGTAGCAATCACCAATAACTACCGAAACATATGCAAGTAAGTAATGCAATCTGTCACTCATAGCGGTCCTGAGCAATGCAAGTAATCAGGGAACATGCAGCAGCAGTTGTCCAGTTTCAACAGTGTCTATCATACGTTCCTAGCATACAATTAAGTATTCAAGGAACAGGCAGCAGATGATGTTTCCATACAAGTCAGTAACAATCACCAATAAGTACCGAAACATATGCAAGTAAGTAATGCAATCTGTCACTCATAGCGGTCCTGAGCAATTAAGTAATCAAGGAACATGAAGCAGGAGTTGTTCGGATTCATCAGTGCCTATCATACCTTCCTAACATACAATTAAGTAATCATTGAAAATGCACCAACAGTTGTCCAGTTTTAGTAGTGTCTATCATACGTTCCTAGCATACAATTAAGTAATCATTGTACATGCACCAACAGTTGTCGAGTTTCAGTAGTGTCTATCATACGGTCCTAGCATACAATTAAGTAATCATTGAACAAGCAGCAACAGATGTTTCCATACAAGTCGGTAACAATCACCAATAAGTACCAAATCATATGCAAGTAACTAATGCAATCTGTCACTCACAGCGGTCCTGAGCAATGCAAGTAATCAATGAACATGCAACAACAGTTGTCTAGTTTCAACAGTGTGTATCATACGTTCCTAGCATACAATTAATTAATCAAGGAACATGCTTCAGCAGTTGTCTAGTTTCAGTAGTGTCTATCATACGTTCCTAGCATTCAATTAAGTAATCAAGGAACAGGTAGCAGTAGATGTTTCCATACAAGTCCGTAGCAATCACCTATAAGTACCAAAACATATGGACGTAAGTAATGCAATCTGTCACTCACAGCGGTCCAGACCAATGTAAGTAATCAAGGAACATGCTCCAACAGATGTCCAGTTTCAACGGTGTCTATCATATCTAGCATACAATTAAGTAATCATTAAACAAGCGGCAGCAGATGTTTCTATACAAGTCAGTAGCAATCACAAATAAGTACCAAAACATATGCAAGTAAGTAATGCAATCTGTGACTCACAGCGGTCCTGAGCAATGCAAGTTATCAAGGAACATGCAGCTGCAGTTGTCCAGTTTCAGCAGTGTCTATCATACGTTCCTAGCATACAATTAAGTAATCAAGGAACAAGCAGCAGCCGGTATTTCCATACAAGTCAGTAACAATCACCAATAAGTATCGAAACATATGCAAGTAAGTAATGCAATCTGTCACTCACATCGGTCCTGAGCAATGCAAGTAATCAAGGAACATGAAGCAGGAGTTGTCCAGATTCATCAGTGTCTATCATTAATTCCTAACATACAATTAAGTAATCAAGGAACAGGCAGCAGCAGTTGTCTAGTTTCAACAATGTCTATCATACGTTCCTAACATACAATTAAGTAATCAAGGAACAGGCAGTAACAGATGTTACCATACAAGTCAGTAGCAATCACCAATAAGTACCGAAACATATGCAAGTAAGTAATGCAATCTGTCACTCATAGTGTAACAACTGGCCTAAAAATAAGGTACGAAACTCAAAAAATTAAACTAATTTAAAACTCGAATAATGAAGTAATAAACTCGAATGCAGTTATATGAATCTCGAATCATATAATTAATAAACTCGAATGATATTACATGAGACTCGAATCGTGTAAGTATAAAACTCGAATAATGCTGTATGAAACTCGATTAAGTAAGTGATGAACTCGAATGATGATGTAATAAACTCGAATGAAGTTATATGAATCTCGAATCATATAATTAATAAACACGAATGATATTACATGAGACTCGAATCGTGTAAGTATAAAACTCGAATAATGCTGTATGAAACTCGATTAAGTAAGTGATGAACTCGAATGATGATGTAATAAACTCGAATGAAGTTATATGAATCTCGAATCATATAATTAATAAACACGAATGATATTACATGAAACTCGAATCATGTAAGTGTAAACTCGAATAATGAAGCAAGAAACTCGATTGATGAAGCAAGAAACTCGATTGGTGAAGCAAGAAACTCGATTGATGAAGAAAGAAACTCGAATGATGAAGCCTAAAACTCGATCAAAACTGAACCAAACTCGAATTAAACTACATAAAACTCGATTCACACTTGAATCGAGTTTAACATTCCAGAAAAATTTTCTAAGTACGTATATATATATACAGTAATAATAAATGCTGCCACCTTTTTCGTGCATGCTTTTTGTACTTTTATTAATAAAAAAATTGAAAAGCCATACTACTTATCACTCTAAAAAGTAAGTTGTCCTTTAAAGGACAAGTAGCTTATACTTTTGTATTATTATATTAATAAACAACATGCAACAAACAATTATGAAATCGGCCACACCTTTTTGTCCAACACTCAACCGAAAACACCTTTTCTTTTCATCATTTCACTAAATATTAATTAGTTTATCATTATTTTTAATAACCTTTTTTCTTCTATAAATAGAAGACAAAACCCATTTCACAAAAACACACCAATATACATATTCTCTCAAAGAAAGAAAAATCGGCCAACCATATTGATTTCAGGTGTTCTTCCACTTTTGTTAGTTTTTCTTATATACTTTATTTTTCCACCTTAAAAATTTATAAAACATGAAAAATTAAATATACTTACTAAAAATATAATATTTTTCATTTACAATTCGGTTTTTCATAATACTCGTAAAAATTTTCCATGCAAAATATATGAATACCCTTTCATAATGATGCACATGCTCGTATATATATGTATGCATTTTCGTATATATATATATATATATATATATATATATATATATATATATATATATATATATATATATATATATATATATATATATATACATATATATATATATATGTGTGTGTGTGTGTGTGTGTGTACATATATACGTGAGTATGCGTGCATGCAAACCATTTTAGAAATAAATATCCATAAATCGATATTCACGTATAAAATCCACGAAATTATTCATACATCACAAGTACAAGAAAATAATTACGAAGTACTCAAACACGTATTATGATGATATTGACCCAAACTCGTAAAAATTTTAGGACGAGTATCATATGTGATTTCTGCCCTTATATCATGAAAAATCGTAGTTGCCTTGTTTGCCAAGCGCGAATATATTGTGGATAG